>OZ002744.1:58536037-58781082 GCA_963924295.1 Dioctria rufipes | reverse complement strand
GCCTTAAAAGCACACACAAAGGAAAAGAAAGTGGTAAATGCTTCAGACAAAACTAAAGATTTCTAAATTTTCTCAATGAAATAGATATATATATATGTATACATATGTATGTATGTATATTTCAGGAACTTTTGTACAATACATTGTTGCGAGATCTGTGCTCAAGCGTAGGGGGATGTTGGTTTACAAAGGGGAGCTCAACTTTTTATTTACAATATATAATGCTTAAAACCATATCACAAAAATTCAATTCATAAGATATCCTAATAATCCTATTCAACTCTTACAAATACTTTAACCTAATACAGCAATATTGAAAAAAAATTAAAAATCCAAAATAATTCATCAAATTCAACTAAAAAAAAATTCCGCCAAAGTGGTTTGCTCTCTTTATTTCTGTAAAAAAAGAGATGAGAATCCACAATTAAGTACATGAATTAATTCAAAAACAGAATAGGATGTTTTAAAGTATACTGCTAAGTGTGGGTCTTGGTACAAAAATGTAGTGTGTAAGGCTACAGTGTTAAAGCAGAATGAAATTTCTGGTGGAAACAAAGTTGAATTATAGTGTGCCGTGTACGCACAACAGCAGGACGGTCTTTATTGCATGAGTAAAACATGGCAGTAGTAGCAGAGTTGGATGTCTGCTTATGTGTTTAATGTTAATGAAGCAGAAGTAGATATCTGCAGCAGGAGTAAATTGCTGCAGCAGGAATGAATTCCTGCTAAGGTGTAGGATGGAAATGAAGCAGAAGTAAATTTCTGCATCAGGAGTAAATGCCTGCTTAGGTCTACAATAAAGGTGAAGCACCAGTAAATTTCTGCAGCAGGATTAAATTCCTGCTGAGATTGAAGCAAAGTTTAGGTTTGGCTAATTATGGGAGCTGAGAGTAAATTCTGATCTTTTTAGATTAAATTCTGAAGTGGGAAAGGTTGATTCTGCTGCAGCTCGTCGCCTTTTTATAGCCGCCGTGAACCACTACGTCTCTGCTCTGTGATGGGTTTCCCTGCCAACGCTGATTTCGTTTATTCGGACATGGGCAGCTGACTGACTTAATGACATTTTGACATGTCAAAACGTAAATAATCGAAGGGAAGACGGATTTCTTCGAAAAATGGTAAGTTTGTGATATTTTTAGTATATTTTGCTAATTATTAAGGAGATTTAATTTAATTTCAGAGTCAATAATACTCAGGACGGCTATAGGCAGTGATTGAAGTGAGGATCTGGTAACATCAGATAAGTAAATTGTGTTATTATTAACCTAACTTGATATTTTGTATTTTGAGGTGGCATGTATTGGAGAGGAATTTTCATCGAGGGTTGTGGATTATGTATGTGGTCTGAATACATCGCATACCGGATTATTGCAAATAAAACTAAAAACTGATAGAGTCCGAAAAAGAAAATTCGATGAAAAGGAAATTTACATACCAGCGGACGTAGATAATCATATAATCGAAAGCAAAGTGATCTCGAATTTTTGAAAACAGCACCAATTACTGAACTGTTGGATTTAGTAAAACAAAAATTGAGGTTTATGTTAAATTATGGGCAAAATTTAGTCACAAAAGAAACTCTTCGAGTTTTTGAAGACTTCAAATACTTTTTCGTTCAGCCGGATATAGTAAGTTGATTTATTTTACAATGCTCAAACGTCCTTTACTGTAATTCTTTGTTTGATATCCTTCGACTTCTGCCTCTCTTATGTCAGAGTACAATTGCAACAGAATGGCATAAATATCAAAGTTTTATATTTATTGCCGTGCAAAATTCTGGAAAAAAAGTGCTGAAAGGATCTTGTTTGGAAATAAAAATTTTATAATTCTTCTCTTTATATTGAGATATAACAATAATTTCTGTCTTAAACCTGTTGACATTAATACCTTCACAACCAAATGGAAACAGAAAAATATATCCTATTTCTAATATTTTTGAGTTTTGTTTTTTAATTCACTGCAAACTATAACGCCAAATCTATAATATTGTTGACGCAAATTTAGTATTATTATTGAACTTAGAATCATTCTCCACAATGACAAATGCTGTTTTATTTATTATATCAGCCGGGTAAAACAACGACAGAATATACGCATAATTCATCCAGAAAAGCACCATTTATAATTGCTGTAGGATTGTGATAAAGCATAAATAAGCCAATATATGATTGTTGTTGATAGTCATATTATTCCGCTGAGTAATCTTTAGATTTATTGTTTCAATTACACTTCAGCTTACATGTAAAATATGATTTAAATTTACGTTTAATGTTGAAATTTATTCAGAAATTTACTTAAAACATTGATTGTAATATTTCTTCTGCAATAAAAGACGTACACAATAAATTAACATATCTTATGGCGGGAAACAAAAATCACTCAAAATAAATTATTAACAATTAATGTAAAATATAAGAATGAATTATACATATCTGTTTTGTTGGTAATAAACGCTCGCTTATTACAAGTAAACTGTTAAGCCATTTAAAGTATTATTTATTGATTTTTTTCAGTGAACGCAAATTTTTTACACTTAAATGCATAATTAATAATAATTGTCCAAACTCGTTTAGCACCTTTTCAGGATTAAGAAAATATGCACATACATGCTCGTTTCGCCGCGCTGCTATAGAAAAAGAAATAACGAATACTTTCGGGAATGTTTTTTTCAAATAGAACTTCTTCACAGAAATAACAAATTAATACTGAACAAAATCTCAACGAATCTGATAATAATGTTGAAGTAGTTGAAAATAAGAACAAAATAAATAAAACAATTAAGACTTTTATATTAGCAATAAATTCCTTAAGACTTCCAAATATTACAACTGATAAAATACTTCATTCTGCAAGTGTTCTTATTACAGATATTGTGGACAATATCCCCAATTAAGAATGTTTTGCAAATACCAATAAAACTTTCGTAGAAAAAGCTCTAGATGTATAAATAAACGTAAAGAATTCTTTTAGTAACTATTCCTCGAAATATAAAAAGGACAGAGTTTTAAAAAATTAATTTTTTACACTAAACCAGATAAAATAGCCCTTGGCACTAGATAGGATCAAAGATATTGCGGAAGTCAAACAATATTCAAAGGGTATTAGTTCAAAATACTTTCAAATATATTTCCATAATAGAATCAATAAAATGTCTTTTTCAAAATAATATCTTCCAAACCACTTTTTTTGAAGATGATCATACTTGTTCTAAAGAGAAGCTTTATGGGTTTCGCTGTGGAAGCACTTACAGAAAAAAATAGCTGCTTGGTACATGCGAAAATAGTATTCAGATTCAGCTTTTCTACGACGATCTCCAATGTACAAATCCTTTAGGTAGCCGTAAGGCCTTACATAAATTGGGTGCAATTCATTCTTCAATTAGGAAAACCTACCTTCAAAATATTTATCTCAATTAGATCAAATACACTTGGTGTCACTATTTAATACCAATGTAATGATTTGAAAGACGGTGCTGATTATAATAAAATTCTTAGTCCTCTCATATCTGATTTTAAAGTATTGGAAAGTACGGGAATCATAATCAAATGCTATTTTTTTTTGAAAAATGAATAAATATTATATTTTTAGTATACACTGAATTATCTTAAATAATAAATGTACTGTAAACTTTTAAAGATACGCATATGTTTTATATGTATATGTACCTTTCTGTACTTTATATTTCGTACTCATTCCGAAGAACTTGTGTCTTTACTGAAAGAACCATTTCTAAAAATTGCGTTTTATTTATTATGAATTGTGTTTTCCTTAAACAAAAAGTAAGTTTGGCCTGTAATTAAAAAACCAAGGTCATCCAAGATCATAAAACAATTTTTCCCTCCTCCGTATATTTGATATGACCGTTTATAGAAAGACACCATAGGCAGCGGATGTCGAGGCAAGCATGAATTGTATGGATGGGAGTGCAAAATGCGTCGCTGCAGTGGAAGGGGGAGGGCTTAAAACCATATCGTTCATATTTTATAAATCACCATAGTCTTTTCTCCCTTTCCTCTCAATTTCGAGGTTATAGCTGAACAAATTCAAAATATTGAAAATTTTCAACTTTTTTTTCATTGAAATATACACTCGATTTTTCTCAAAAAATAAGTCATCAGCGTCAGTTTTTCATATCAAAATGAAGAAGCCTGTACTAGCCTGCAATGCAACAATTAATCCATAGGTGTTAACCGGAAAAATAGAAAAAGAAATTGTGGAAAATTAAATAAAAGAAATAATTCTATCATGGACTTCGTGCGACGTACTAGCACATCTATCTACGATTAGCACCAAAATATTCAAAACAATAAAACCATAAACTAAACCAAATCACATGAAAATAAATAAAATCCCGGCAAAGCCAAATGACTAATAGCACAAATCTCAAATCATTGTTAGTCGTACTGGAAGCGTTCGCAAAATGACACTTTATAATCAAACTGCAGCACCAAAAGATAAGTGGGATTTATATTACTGCTGGTCAAGATAGTAGCTTAATTCCAAAAAGCTGGCCCCCTATATAAAGTAGATCAAGCCAAGTAGGCAGTCACTTGATTTTCTGGGCTATTACCGGTAAGGTCAAGTGCTTTGGAATATAACCAAAGCAAGGTAAATAATATGTTTTCGAAGAATATTTGGGATTTCGGCTCACCACCAAAACAAAAATGTTTTTCACCACCAAAGCAAAAATATTTTTCTTAAAAATAAATAAACAGACATGTTGATACTTTGTGGCTCGAAAGTTATATTCTTAGAGAAATATTCGGGTATAGGCTTTACTACCAATTCAAAAATATTTCTCTGAAGGTCTCTAAAATATTTCAAATTTAGAGGATCATTCATGCGTTGCGGCATTACCACAGAAAAAAAATTTCCCAAAGGTTGGAAAATAATCATTGAGCTCCCACTATACATATAAGTAATTGTGGTATTGGGAGAGTGTTCTTATTAAGATATTCAGGTATAAGATTATTACCAATGCAGTAATACTTCTCTGACAGAACTGTAAAGATTTCAGAATTAGAAGAGTATTCATACGTTAGTTTATTCCCAAACTAAAAATATTTTTCTTATCCTTTGGAAAACTAACGATTTCATGTAATTAGCCATAATTAAGGATTTGAATTGCTTTAATGTTCCATTACATTAAACCTTGAATTAATTTAAACCTCGCTTTTATCTGAATGCAAATTGGTCCAATTTTAAGACATTCATGAGTATCAAATCTGAACTGAGACCACTTTGAGCTCAAGTTGAAACATTAATTCTTTTAAATTTCGAAGTTAATTTATTATTATTTTTGTTTCATTACAGATTAGAATAACTGTAATTTAAAGTATAAATTTTGTTAACAATACTATTATTTTAAAAATTATATAAGACAAAATTTGACCTGTTAAATAAATTAACAAAATAATTTCAATAAACATATTTTAAGCAGACAAAATCTTGTTATTTACCAGCGAGTTTCATGAGGTTATAAGAGCCGCAACAAAGCCCAAAGCCTACAGTTTAAAGTTAAAGTTGTTGTGATGTGAGTATGCACGTATAAAAAACGAACAATTTGCAAATCAATTAAAGATGCAAGAACGCATTATTGCAATATTCAATTGACCTGAAAACCATTACTCAATTAATCGATCACAATAAATGTGATCGATAATATTATTGCAAATAAGCCAAACATGCATTCACCCAAATGTATGTCACAACCATAAGATGTGACTGCAATTGTTTACACGCATTTGTTTACATGTTTTGCTACGTGCATAATACGGGTCAAACTGGTTGCGTCACATCTATTTTTCGAAGTTAAGCACATAAGTGCAAATAAGCAATTCGGCTTAACGTGCACCAAATCACGAGCAAGGCACAAATCATAATTAAGTTTAGGCTAGCATATTTACTTTTATATAAATTAGCTAGGAATATATCAATAAAAAATAAGTTGCTACTTAGTCTTCACAGAGCCAAGACTTTTATTCTGGTACCTGCTGGTCTTCGCTGCACTTCCCCCTTACTTAGGCATCTGCTACTATAGCTGCGCCTATAAAGAGATCTGCTCACTGAGCTTTTCTTAGAACATCTGCTGTTAAAGCTTCCTCACCTTCTCCATGGGAGGTCTTCCGGTTAGCTGCTTCCACCCATCATTAAACTGTTGCGAAAGTAGTTAAATCGCTACGGACCTACAAGTCATTCATCGTGCTATTACATGGCAACGTATTTGTTTATAGTCAAATGATTTTACCGCACAAGCAAATCTGCACAAAGTTTTAGTCTGTGCAGTGCGTTGTTGGTTCGAGAATTAGGTGCAGAACCTATGCCTTTGTTGATGATAATGTGCGTAGGTACAATACCTATGCACAATATTGTGACCCATTTGCCTATGACCCGAATCACACCCGTAATAAAAACACATCGATATATCGCCCTATGCAATATATCGATGTGCTACTAATTTGACCCTGAAAAGCTAAATTCATTTTTATTTAAAACCCAGCCAAATTTTGAAATGCATTTAAAAATGCATTTCCACGCTGAAACAAAGTGCAATTTAGCATAAATTGCATTTTGTTATCAGCCACATACTCAGATCTCACGGTACTTACCTGAATGTACATACATACATACATACATGTAGGAATATATAAATTAGAAAAGTGGACTTAGAATATTTCCTTTATTTAATAAAGATTGGAACAATATACTTTTATGGCTGATGATAGTTGTTGATTCCACGATGTCCGGATAAGTACCGGTCTATGATGTTGCAGGCAGAGTCGACTTTTCTCTTAACCTTTTCTCATCGACGGCTGGTGCAAGAAGAAGTGCGACAGGGTCCAATCATTCCATCGTCGGTTATTGGGTTTCCACAACTCAGCCATCCTGGATCTATTCACCAGCCCAGTGAATTATTTGCGTCTCTTTGGCCTACCTCAAAAAGACGCAAATAATTCACTGGGCTGGTGAATAGATCCAGGATGGCTGAGTTGTGGAACAAAGTTTTTATGCCTTCGTGGTAAAATCTTATTTGCTGGTTGGTAGTCTGGTAGGTATATACTTCAATTTCTGGGCTTCCTAAGCATCTTCTGGCATCTTGTACGTCTTCAGGCATCTTATACGTCTTCGGGCATCTTATACGTCTTCAGGCATCTTATACGTCTTCGGGCATCTTATACGTCTTCGGGAAGCTTATACGTCTATTTCTACCTCATTTACCCAGATCCGGATATCATAGCTATAATCTCCACTAAGCTCGTTAAGGGCATTGGTAACATCTTGGAAGGATACAGGGTGTGACTTTGTGCTACCACTACGTAGTGTATGGTTTTATGCTCTGAGTAATGATATTTCCGCATCTTTTGCGGCCAATAGCTGTAATTTCAGTTCATCTAATTGTCGACTCTGTTCTTGTAATTTCTGCTCTCACGCAGAGAGTCTTCACGTAAATTAAATGTTTCCTGTAGCCGCTGCATTATATCAGAAATTTATGCCTTGCTTACGGCAGTGCCATTCCTGGAATTCTTTTTACCTTTGTCCATTATATTGCAATTTTGATTAATTAAAAGCGAATGCAAAAACGTCTGCAGAGGCATATATTTTCAAGCCTACACAGAATTACTAATGAGTCTTTTATTTATTATCCTACTGACCAAAATATTCGAAATATTTTCAGTTTCTGTATTAGAAAATAATAAAATTTACATAATTATTCCAATATCAAAATTCAAGCATTTAGGAATAAATGTATTATATAAATTTTGGAAAATTGCGAAAACGTACTCAGATGTCAAAATGCAAATCTATAATCATTTAGTTCTTCAAAAATTATTTGCAATCAGCAAGATGCTAGATTTTCGGTAGGGCAAATCCAATTCGCCGTAGTTAAAAATTTGCGATGGTGTACCCACTGACATATATATGGTGTACCTTGTAAATTTTACTGTTTGTGAATACGATTGCAAGTTTTGGAATTCGCCGCACACTTAAATATAAAGTTTTTACTACTACACTGGCACTATGTGTTTCTGTTCTCTTCGCACTCAGCTCGAAAAAGGAAAATGTTACGTGAATATATTTTTTCTTTTAATTGTCCTTCTAGGAAATTACTGTTTGTGTCTTTTTTTTTTCGTCACAAATTCTTCCAATAAAATATACTATAATAAATAAAAAAAAAGTTATTATTAATATTGTTTTAATAGTTTAATCAGAGCATTGGTCTTGTGCGCCCGTGAAATCAAACTGAAGAATCGGGAGCGTTCGTTGACCAAGATAATTATTGCACGTGTAATCTAACTTAATTTTATGATTTGTTGACAGAAACCTTGATGATTCTTATGCCACTGTGCTGCAGTGATTTTAATAAATCTAATAATTTTGGATGACGCTGATGAAACGCTTGCCTTTAGTATTTCGCGCTATTCCCAACTTTATTTATCCAATGTTTTAGCAAGAAGAAAGACCTCGATATAATTCAAAAGGCACTGGGCTACTAAACAAAATATATAAGAATCTTAGTCTACATTTACAAAAACATGTATGCAACCTACATTGTTGGCATGAAATTGATACAATCAAAGGCATTCCATACATTTATAAAAAATGCAACAGATATGGAACAATATAAGTATTTAAAGAATATGCAATGTGCATAGATTAGTCAACAACAAATGCAATAAGAAAATAACCTGATAAGCTGATATTAATTGATGGAAATAAGTGTAATAAACTACACCATGTACAGTAACGAATAAAATTATGATAATAACTTAATTTCCGGAACAAGTCTTGTAAATTAAATTAACAAAAATTAACAAAAAAGAAAAAAAATTATTTTCTTTTAACCTAAAATGAAATCCAACACTAATATGCAGGGATCGTTTTCAAATGAGATGTCTAGAACAAGTGGTGCCAGGGATATGATAGACAATAGTGATTTATATCAACATCAAACATAATGTTAGTTTCTCCCTCACTAAAATCAAAAAAGCAATAAAGGGAAAAGTAATTTCTAAACAACTTTGAAGAAAAAACCTAAAAATTCTTATGATTGTAGTGTAAAATAAAATGAACATTTCTCAAACAAAAAATGCTATGATAACATATAAGAATACAATACCTATAGAGGTGAAATATGAGCGTTGGTCGAAAGATTTTTCCATACAAAAGTCCTGGGAACAAATGGACTTTATATTGGTGACATGTAGGGCAAACAGATATAACATTCTATAGAAGAAAATGAATAACTAGAAGGCTATCCTATATTTTAGGTAAAATATCTAAAAGTATCCGTTTTAAAAATATATACTATATCAGACACATAAAAAAGACGTAAAGAGAAAATATTTATCAAACTCACCTTAGTACACAGCTTTACATATAAAATAATTATTTCTTCAACGTTCCACAAAATTGCTGAACCAAATAACATATAAAAACTCACCACTTGTAGCGCTAATTACGTTTCAGGTTTGTACAAAGAGTTCGAAATTTTCAGTGATTGCGTACTCTTCTCCCGTCTGTTAAAACTTTTTAATAACCTCAATTAAAAAGTAATTTATCAACAAGACATTCGCAAAAAATGAAAAAAAAAAATTTAAAAAAAAAGCTTATTCACTGAACCACAATGGTCAATGTCCCATATGCAAATGAAGGGACCATAATGATAAAAAATATAAAAATTAATTCACCTCCATGATGATGGCAACAAATTACTGATTTTTTTGTTATTGAATTTAATTTCAGGAAGAATCTCATAGTTAGTAGGTATGTAATAAGGCCCGATTCAGAAAGTTTTGTACACTTTATAAAATTAAATCCTTGGTTTATATGACTTCAGAATACAAACCCGTTTAATTCATTAAATCAACGTATGTATAGGTATATGTTAAATATTAAAAAACTACAAAAATATTAAACACATTTCTTTTTCCTGGAAAATATCGTGTTTTTTCCTTAATGGATGCCATTATTTTTTGCGCAGTCGCTGACGTCACTTTCTTTCTAGCTGTGATCCACAAGCTTTTATAATCTTGTAGGTTTTTGGCTGCTCTTCCTTCCTTCCTTACTGGCTTTAACCAAAGCCCCATATCTTTAATGGGGCGAAGTTCTGGGACATTGTCCTTTCTCACAAAGTCAATGTGGTTTTGTTCAAGTCAATCTAGTTTTTTTTAGCATAGTGGCTGGTAGCTATGTCTGGCCGAAATTGCGTAGACATGAGATCTGATGAATGGTAATAATTTCCTTTGCAAACAATCCTTAATGTAAATTTCCGTATTTATTGTTCTCTCATAAAGAACGTTGTTTGCGCTGGCTATACTGACCAATTGCCTGTCAAACCAGAATCTATTTCCCCGAATCAGGAACGTTATTTTTATCCATCGGCAATAGAAGTGAGATCCAGGCAAAGTAGAAAAATCATATTTAAAATACGATTCGACATCCATACCAAACAAAAATGTTGTTTCGCTGTAGGCGTTTTTTTGGAGTCTTTTGTTTTTTTAAATGTCTTTATTTGATTCCGAACTTTGATTCGATGAACAGTTGTTTGGCTAGTTTTAAATTTTTTGGCAACATCTCGTTCCGATGTCATTCTTTTTTTAACGATGGCGACTAACACTTTTCGTTATAAATTTTTGCTAGCAGTTCCTTTCGGCCTTCCACTTTTTGTTTTTCCTTAATTGTATGCTCTTCACTGAATCTAATAATGGTTCCTTTTACTGTAGAACGACTTGTTTGGGCCTCCCTAGCGATCATTGAAACATTCTTTTGCAGATTTTCTAAATAAATGCGTAAAATCGATTTACGCACTTGTTCGCGTAGAAAACTTGTGTAGAAAACTGACTCAGCCAAATTTACAGTTAATATAATACAACAGGAGTATGTTCTCTATTGCATGTGCTTGGCTGGGTTATTTGTTCCGTTTTATTCTAATTACAGCACCAAGAAAAGTGAACGAAACTTTCTGAATCGCTCCTTATTATCAAATTCTGCACAAAATTAATAAGTAGGTAGTAAGAATGGGTCCATATTCTGGGACTCGATGACTTTTTATTCAATTTTTTTTTTTTTATTTATATATTTCACATTCGAAAATTTGAAGTAGGTGAGTACATGAAGTTATAGATCTTTAAAACATAAGGTTTACTTTATTCCTTCGTAATTATGTCCTATAATATGAATAATACGTTTTGATATTTGATAGGACGCTAAAGATGTTGAGCGATACAGCTGAAATTTTGCTCATCGTGTTCTCGTATAAAATTTAAAATGTAAATTCAAAAATTAGTGAATTAGTCAGATTTGCAGAGTTTTCACATACATCTATAGGATATGCATCAAAGAGGCCTTTGGAATGTACAACAGGCTATGTGAAAAAATTAAGTTAAGTTATCTGATTTTAAATTTAAAGTAAAAAAAAAATAAAGTTAATACTGAAATCTAAGTACGTATTTTTATTGTCTGCCGATACGACAGGGTCTACTATCCATAATTGAAGTTTACACATAAGTATTTAAGAACCATATAAGACTCTAGTGCTTAAAGCAGCGGGCTACTTGGTAGCTACTTCTTTCCGATGCTGGGAAAGCTCTCCAATGTATAGCACTCAGGTGTAACCCGAGATTTATAAAAGAAAATATGGTGTATCTAGGACGTTGCCTTGCCCTCAAAAGTATATTTTCCCATGAATCTAAATTGATAGATTGCGCTTTTAGTGGATTTTTATGGATTGTACAACGGAGTAATAAGGTGCAATAGTTTAAATTGAACTGAAGAAAGTATGTGATATCGTCACCTCAGTATTGGTTCGTCGTAAAAGCAAAAATGCGAAGTCTGAAGTTGACTTGGATGTTTCATGGCTCACTTTTTCCCACTCTCTTATTGGATTTCGACCACCACGGCTGGTTCTCCTTTAATTCAGTATGAAATTTGTCGTATGCCACATTAAAAACAAAATTTTTAGAGTGCCTTTGTCGTATATGCAATTATGGAGGCATTTACGCTAATCATCCATTCATTTTTGTCTTTCCCATTTTTAAAATATAGCCAATTTACTTCACAATGTCTTATTCACGGTATACAGAAAACAGAGTATGCTACACACTGATATAGCTTCCACCATATTGCAGCAAAGAAATATAGTGTTATTATTGTATTTGTCAACATTTGTAGCTTAAAAAATCAAAATCAAAAATTTCTGAGAAACTTGTTCTAGAAATAAATATAGCTTAGTAGTAGTAAATAATTAAAATTAAGAAAGCTTTGTGAAAATGAATAAAAAAACACACACTTGACTCGTTTTGTATAATCTAATTGTTTGTTTCACTTTTTGATACCACCTACCCACAATCTATAGAAATGTTGTGCGCTGCTAATCGCATCACATTCAAATTCATTTATTCCTGGTAACAGTACATACAAGATTTATAATCTTTTTTAAGTACAATATTGTATATTGGTTCTAGAGATAATTGAAAAAAAAAGATATAAAAAGAAACAATCTAAATCAATTTAGTAAGCTTTACATTATATACCTAATCGAGCAGCTCCAATGCGAAAATAAAATTTATTATTTAAATTATAAATGTTAAATAAAATAAAAAATGTTGTTTTATGTGGGTTCAAAATAGCGTCTTAAATACACTGACAGTGCAGTGCATCACTTGAGAACGGCTGGACCGATTTCGCTAATATTTCTTTTAAATATTCATAATAGTCCGAGTGAGGTTTTTAGGGAAGGGCAAATTGAAATCGACATACAAAACTTTAGTTTTTAACTATATAATTGAAAACAGTCCGAGAACGCGTCGACGTAGAGAGCTCAAATCTTCTACATGGGGTTTTCATGAAAATTTAAAATACAAGTTCAACAATTGACCAAATCAGGCTATCAGTTTTCGGGGTTGCCATACAAAACTCTAGTTTTTTGCTATATATTTGAACACTGCCACACGCGTAGAATTGAAAAGCATCAATCGCCCACCCATGTAAACGTATATACACACACAACCCTATCGAACGGAATCGCGCTATTGAGTGAGATGAAAGCTTAGATGTTATGCATCTCTAGCCACTCCACCTCTTTCAAACTCCACCACCACCCATGTGGGCATCTATTATCTGGGAAATGCCAGCGAGCTTTCTCCAGTAAGGAATAAATATTCATACTTTTCAAAACAATTTAATAATCAGAAGCTTAAATTGTCCAAATATGACTGTAAACATAGCAAAGTCTTTAACATAAAAATTTATTCGGTGCTAATCGCATTGGTAACAAGTAAATAAGCTAGAATTTGTCTGACTAAGACCAATTCTTATGAGACCCTAGTAAAATTTCGTATGGTCACCAATCTATGCAAGTTTAATTTTTGAAGTGGTTTTTCGCATATATTTCTAGAACGGTTCGTCGGACAGAAAAAATAATTATAACTAATTTTATAAGATTTCGTATTCTGAAGAAGTTTTTGGTACAATAAAAATGTCTAGGACTGATCGTTTTCACAGTATATGTAAAAAACCTAAATTTTATATGGCGACACCACGAAGGGGCTGCCCGATTTAGTCCATTTTTGAAATTTTGTTTATTATTACTATAGAAAAACCATGTACCAAATTTCAGCTATTTATTTCGACGCGTTCTCAGCTAGTGTCCAAATATATAGTGGAAAACTAAAGTTTTGTATGGCAACCCCACGAAGGAGTTTTCCGATTTTCTCATTTACGAACTTAATTTTACTTTTTTTTCAAAGTCCGTGAACAAAACTTCAGCTTTTTAAGTGAACGCGTTCGCGAGTTATCGTACGCACGGACAGACGGACGGACTGACATGGAAAAATCAAAATAACTTTTAATATTATGCGTGGGTGTCCAATCCATTTTGCTCTACCATCATTATTTCTGTGCCTTACAAACGGAATGACAAACTTTGTATACCCTATAGATTTCATCTAGGGTATAAAAATGACTTTCCCCTACTGAAATTGTAATTTGTTATCCTGTAAGTCTGAAGTCGACAAGCACTCATTCTGTTTCTTATGCATTCACTTAAATATTTCTGGTATTACTTGTTCGTCTCGACGTATGCTGTACGACGGCATCGATATAATGAAATCTATATAAAGTTTTTGAATACAATGCATAATTGTTAGCCGTGATGAAATCTACTAAGTGGACCGCGAAAAAGTCCTTTCAAACTACTGAACAGTAAAATGCAAATTAGGCGGTTGTTCTGTGAACAACTTGTTGAAGTGCATTGAATGGAAATGAATGCCATGTTCAATGGCCTTCGAAATGGGTAGCGATCGATTGAGTAGTTCAGTTAAGTTCCAAACGAACTATGACTCCAGACGGTTTCATTGTGCAGCTGCTCTCAAGCGTGAAAAGTTTAATAAATGTTTTTAGTTTGTCAGGTTAAGCTATTATTTTATGATATTCTTATGATAAAATAATTTCTTAATTCGATAAAGTAAAAACATTTTTATTTTCGTATAAAACTATGTGAATTAAATATAAGGAAAAGATCCTCAAAGAATATTATACATAATTTAGGCTTAACTTTAGTCATTATTGGTTTAGCGTTTTTTAATGGAAAATATGTTGTAGCGCATCCGTCACTGCTGATTTACGTAACATACTTATGTGCCACTGACATATATACATAATATGGACTGCTTAACTTTCTATTACATGTGGGCTCAATTGCTTATGTCAAAAAAGTTCTTACGCCGTTGCCAACATTGAAAAAAAAAACATTTGCGGCAAGTTTAAAAAAATCAGCGCGCAGCTCGAAAGGCGATTAAGATAAACCGTTTCGAATTTCTGCTGCATATCTTATGAATATATTGCCTTAAGTAGCACAATTTTATCAGTAATATCCCTAAATAATTAATGTAAAAACATTTATTTCGACGGACCCACTTATTTATTTGTTGTTTACAGTACCCTCAGTTGGTACGTGGTGCTTAAACCGAAAGAGTCAGCAATATAGAAGTGAGATTACTTTTTGCAGTGCATTCCTATGAACGTAGTCAGTCTATATTGAACATGTCAGTGTTATGTGCTTATATAGCCAGTAAGTAGTAGATTCTGGAAGAATTTTGTTGCACTGGAATATAAAATTTTCATATATTCCGGGTATCCCAGCATAAACTATAGTCCAAGCGAATAAGGCAATCAGCTTGGCTTGATTTCATGGAAATATCCTTTTACTATAGGGGATACATTCGTAATTATTTGGGGTGCCATTATGCAGTGAAGTAGGTGGTGAAAATGTGGTGTTTTTTCTTGGGTAGTTTTTGCATGAAATGAAACTGCATTCAATTCTATATATTACACATGAAACAATTTTTTGTTCTTTCAGTTTTATTGATATAATACCACCAAAGAACGCCGGCAGATTATTATAGATGTATACCTATATTATGTAATTGGAATATGTGCTCAAGCTGAGCAATCCTACACGGTTAGAAATCTTGGTGTAAGAGATAAAAATAATGTATATACTTTTTAATATTAAGTTTTTCTATTCCAAATTTCACATAGAAAACGATAAAATCGAATATATACATCATTTGTATACAATGTCAGTCTAACGTTAATACGAAATTTCCTATAAAACCCGTTTCTATACGTATATAAGATAAAATGTATCCGAAAATGTTACAGAATTTATATTCGAAACTATAAACTCTATCAAATACGCATATAACTTACTTTATTTATATTTTGATGGTATATACTTTATATGATTTTGTTATAAATATCATATTCAGGTAGGATTTCGACGTGTTCTTTATACATCTTTGAAATAAATTTCATACTACCTAGGGTATATATCTGGTAAAAATTCTCAGAATTTACAAGTGTGTACAATTTCTTTGAAAGAAATAACGGTTCTTTCTTTGGAAATGTATTCTTTATGCTATTTCGTTGTGAACTCATCAGTCATATCAAAGTCTTTGGCAATACGGCATCAGAAAAAATTTGCAAACACTTGGGAAACATTTAATTCCAATGCATTAATAAAAATGGGTAAAATTATGGATCTTACAACTGCTTTCATTAACGAACACTATCAGTACTTCAAAGGAAATTAAAACAGTTTCTTGGATTGAACACTTTGGTCATTATCGTCATGGACTATTTATTACTTCTCGTGACGACCCAAGTTTAGTAAGATTTTTTCAAATTAAGTGCATTCTACTTAGCGAATTTCACAATGCGTATGAAGTAGTAGAAAACTCAGATGAAAATAATTTAATTTTGTTGGAATTATCATAAGTTAGCAATACAAGATCATATGACTCCGCGATTTCGAGGAAAACAAACAAAACGTATTTGGTTGTTAAATAACACCTTACTGTTAGTATCACTAATTGATATTTAAGTTTTTTTTTGTACAATATATATTCAAAATAATTTAAATGAAAAATTTCCCTAAAATATGATGTTTTATTAATTTATACATAAAATTAATATAAATTCACTGTATACAATATATAGTATAAACTTTATAAACCAAATATATAATTTATTTCAATCCCAGTTATTATAAAATTTATATGAAATATAATATAAATGAAGATAATATGGAATTACATATAAAAGTAAGATATAAAATGGATTAGTTCCGCCTATAATTCATGGTATCAATTTTATACTCTATTGAACAAGCAAAAGTATAAAGTTTATATTAACTTTTGTAAGGATTTATATATATATTATTCATGTATAATATTTACACCAAAATTTCTAACTGTGACGAGTCAGAAACTTTCTATTGTATTGTATCGAGTTAAAGTTTTTTTTTTTAGTTTCATTCAAATAAAAACATATTTTTGAATTACCAGCAATTTTATAATTCCTAAATACCACACATGTTATTATGCTTACCGATTGTGTTTTATAGTTTGACGCTGAAAAACTATTTGAATTCCCACTGAGTTGAAATATGTTTTAACAAGATTACTCTAAACGAAACTGTAAAATGTTATTCTTAGCAGAGTGGAATTTGGATTATAAAGATTTACATTTCGTATTATCCTTCTTTGCATGGTAAAAAAAACCAAGGGAAAAGTTACTTTTTGGCTGCTCTGAACGCAAAAACTGACTTAAGTCACTATGGCGTATTGCTCTGAAGGGGTCTCTTTAATACTTATGGCTTATTATCATGACACGTCTTAGCAAAAGTGTAGCAGAATGTTTGCGCTCCGTACTTTTATGTGTGGGTTGCCATCTTTGAAAAGCACGTGGCTGTATGTTTGCATATGCTGCCAATGTAGTTGGCCCTTAAGGCCTATCGTTTCGTTCAGTTCACGGGAAACTGATAACGCTTGCCCGCGCGCTAAGCGCCAGCCAACCAATAAGAAATAAGCTTTTATAAACAATAAGTTTCAATTTCATAGTTCAAGTAGTAGACTATTCGAAAAGAGTGAGGTTAAGCAATGAGCATCATTGCAAATTTGGTTTGTTTTTGTAATTTATTCATTTGGCAAGCAAAGTTTAACTTAATATTACGCAATATTAGCTGTGTTCTTTCTATCGGGTGCAGTACGTTACATTATACTGGGTGTTATGAATTGAATTGTACTTTACAATGATTTGCAAAATGGAGAAAAATAATCAGCATTTTTGCATTTTTATTTCTTTAAACATATAACTAAAATTGTTCAAGATACAGGGCCTAGGGTACTCGTCCCTTCTTGCGTCACCTTCCTGACCTGCTGACCTGTCTCCTCTGAAATGGGAAATAAAGGCAAGGTTTGAGTAATTAAAACTCAGTGAGCACCGTTCAGATACATTCACACTCGAATTCACATTTACGCCGTATGTAGAAAACCCGAAACCCAAATTTCGCTTGCGTTTTTGATGGCAATGAATTTGTAAGGGATTCTCCAGATCGAATTATCGCCGTGTTAAGCGAACCGTCGTGATAATCAACCTTTGGTGTAATTGGGGACTTGAGGACATAAGTATATGACACCTTGTCCAACATCTCCGCGCATTATCCTTGAATAAATCCTCAAGCATCTCACCGCGTTAAGCGCACCGACGTGAGATTTTTTCCAATCATCTGCTTACATCTCACATAAAAAAACACGCACAGCTCTCTACAACTAAATCTAAGTCTAGCACTCACCAAATATTTTTCTTCAGTATACTTTTTGTTTTTACTTAATTTTCTTTATCACTAGCGTCCACGAGATCACTACTTAGAATCAATTCATGTTCTTTTTACTGGGCATGCATAACTCTATTTATCCCTTCCAACCTTTTATTATTCTACAAGTACCTACTATACCAGTGTGTTGGGTCTCTTTTTTTTTACCTGTGGTTATTTTTACATTTTCTATTCAATTTCTGTTTTTCGGTAACACTTAATTAAAACTACGGAAAATTGTGATTTAATTGAAGTGATATTTATATTTTTTTCGGAAAGTTTTATGTAAATAAATGCGAACAAGTTTAGGTAAAGGCGAAATTCTGTTCAAATGTCTCAAAGAAGTGTGAGGATAAATTTTTGGTTCATATGATTTTAAAATTTAGTGGAGATAAATATATGCTTGTACTGCCAAGTATCAAGTAAACAATCAAACGCAGAAATCGAAGGAGAAGGATAGCTGTATCTACTTAAAGTAATTTAATAGAAATACTTTTATTAGTTTGATAAATTGTAAGTTGTGCAATATTACGAAATGAATTGTATTGGAAGGTCTTTACAAGAGGATAGGAAAGGTTTTGAAAATTGGAAAAAAAAACAACTATTTCCTGAAACGTACCTTGTCTTGACTAATATTTTTGTCATATGTTCCAAAGATACAAATATTTAATCGGTTTCGCGTTGATTTAGTTTAAGGAAATTTGACTTGTTCACGTACGTTTGTCACACACGAGATTGCGTACACATGGCCACACACGCCAATACCCATCTTTAAAAAGTCAAGTTAAAATAGTTTTCAGACAAAAGTTTTCTATTGTTTTTTTACAGATTAAGAATCCATAATGACACATCTTGAAAACGGACCTAGCAAACGTCTTTCAAATTAAAAATTAATAAATCAATTATTTTCCTTCTTGAAAAATAAACAAATTTTCCGACAAACCGCACTGACACGAACATAATTAACTTACCTTTCACTTCACTATGACCGTTTTATTCTTATTTACCCTTCCACACTCAAATGAGAACCCACAACTTATTCTGTGTTCGTCCCACAAGTTTTTGACAGGTGCCAGTTGCCACAACAGGTTTAAATATTTTGTGCAGCCGTAGTATGGCATATTTACGAGGGTCCTTCTGACGGTAAGTATTTTCCTCTATTAATTCATAGAATTATTTTCTGGAGAAATGGATATCGTAAGCATCTTCTATTATTCCTGATAACGTTGAGCCATTGATTCCACACTCCATATATGCGTCCAGAGGATGTTGCTTAAGGTCGTTTGCACATCGAAAAACGAAAACGAAAGCACTGAACGGAATAAATACAAATTTTGCCCTAAACTAACAGAAATAAGCTGCAATACATGTAATAAAATATTGGATATTTATTCTAATTACAGTTTCAATAAAAAATATCCATATTTAAAGCTTTATTTCAATTAAAATACCTTTTTAGGTTTATTCGTACGAGAAACAAATTTTCGTTCCGAACTGTCAAATATATATTTGTTCTACACTTCATGTTCCATATACGAACGAATATTCTTTTCGGTCATATTTAGCCTCATTTTTGTTTGATTTGATAGAACTGAAGTGATTTGTGACATTGTGCAGTATTATATAAAATGGATAAAGAATTCGAAACTAAACTGATATTAGAATTAGAGAGCCATAGATGTCTATACGATAAGACGTGTGCAGATTATAAGGATAGGTAAAAGAAAGCAAGAAGTTGGGAAGAGATCGCACTTGTTCTAGGAAAGTCAGGTAAAATGTTTCGAATATTTTGAATCAAATGAAAATTTATCCATTTTAAATGTAGTTGGAGACTGCCAAAGAAAGTGGACAAACTTACGAGACACTTTTAGAGTGTACTTCAAAGCCGAGAATTCTGCTCCAAGTGGTTGTGTAGCAGTTAGAAATGTAAAGTGGATTCATTTTGAAGAATTAAATTTTTTAATTCCGTTTATTAAAACCATCTCATAATATTAACTGCTTTTCAATCTCGTTTGATAAATTTGTAATACTTTTAACTTCTAGCACAATCTGCAACTTTGCTTCACAAGGAAGTTCGTTCGTAGTTGCTGAGACCATTACCAATATTACAGCTGGTGACATGGTTGATGTTGTTCTGGACCATTGTGAATGTTCACAAACAAAACCAAAGGGAATAAAAAGAACGGACAATGATGAAAACCTAATTAAAATTTTACATGCTATGGAAAATGATGCATCAGCAATGTCCTTAGCCAAAAGGGCTCACGAGGAAGCAGCAATTAAATTTACTGAAAAAGTGCCTTCAAGCACTAGAGGACGTTGAGATAAATGTGTGCGATTAAGCAGTGTTAGTTCCTATTACTACCTAAGTAATAAGTATTGTTGTCGCAAAGGAGGCTGTGTTCAGTTTTTAGTTTTAAGTATTGTTTCGCCAAGGAGGCTGTGTGCAGTTTTTAGTTTTAAGTATTGTTATCGCTGTTTTCAGTTTTTAGTTTCTTCGTCTTAAACAATAGACCTTTAATAAATTTGTTTTCAAAGAAAATAAGATTTTCTATTAAAAAATTTCCATTTATTTTTCCTATTTTTGGTCTAATTATAATATTGACTACGTCTGTTGATAATATCATATTGGAATGGTACATCACCTTCCTCCATACACCATTTAGTGAAACTACTACGCACATTTGCAGCTGCAGAGTGTGGTAGAAAGCTACTACTAATAATTTCCGTTTGTAAGTTCAATGACGATTGATCTTCAGTTTTCTTCAAGATTCATTCGGCGAAAATTATGCAGCGTGCAACAACACAAAATGATTTTATTTATAGTAGTGGTGTCAACTTCAATCCTCTTCAAAAGAATACGCCAAGTATGCGCGAGGATACCCAAATGCACTTTCTACCATTCTGCGAGCTCTAGATGACCTATGAATGGAAGAGATATTATACTAGTTTTGTAGTACGCACATATTTAAAAAGAGCATACCGGTAGTTAAATATTGCATGTGCCATAATTAGGTGCCTTTCTAAGTAAGTTGTAAGCAAATTTCGCTTTAAACCAAACGCTTCAGCTCCAATAAAAACAAATAGATGAGGATCAGTATTACCAGGTAAGGGGCAGTCAGCCTGAACCTGCAGCTCATGAGGTTTATGCAGCCATTTTTTCCCGATAATAAATATGGTGGAGTCTGAATCCGAACCATATGCTCCTATGTCTACCATAATGAACTTATAATCTGCGTCCACAACTGCCATTAATACAGTCGAAAATGATTTTTTTATAATTAAAATATAGACTGCCTGTGTTTTTCGGTGCAAAAGAGGTGACATGTTTGCCATCAACTCCATTTCTTTAGAAACCCTTCGGAAATAACTTTCCACTTTTTCACATCAGTAGCAAGAAACCTATTGAGAAAGAAATTATATAATCTTAGTGGATGTACTTAGATTCAAATTCCTACATTAATCTTACCTTAAAGTAAGGACTAACTTTTCCTTTGCACTTACAGTGTCACATCGATTATTGGTTTCGATTGGGGCTAATGTCCTTATATTTGTCCCTGGACATCCTGAAATACTTAAAGTGTTTCAAAGCCCATTTTTCCAATGCTTTTACAATTGTAAAATATTCTCCATGCGTTCTTCTTAATTTGTGCAGTATGTGCACCCAATATCGGCGATTTTGTGATCCATTAATTCTGCACCACTGGTGAAGAGCAAGGTAAATATAAATTTTCTTTTTAAGTAGAGGAGATCGCATTCTCGTAAATAATTGATTTACTAAAAAACACTGAAAAGTTATTACACACGAGAAATGTCAAACTTGATCAAAACATAACCCAACTTTTATTCGTTCGTTTTTGATGTGGAAGCATAAACGAATTTTCGGTGTGGAACTGCTTATTCGTTCGTTTTCGTTTTTCGATGTGTAAGCGGCTTAAGAAAAGCAATTGAAATAATGCAAGCACTGGATGTAATTTTGTTTTCAAAATTGGAATTATATTAAATTTATAATCGGAGTGATGTAAATGTTGACTGGTTTCATGATAGTAATTCTGAACTAAAGAAGGTAATTAAAATTGATTTTACTTGTAGGTAAATTGTATCTGAGCCAAGTAGAATCACGAATACGTCGAAAAAGTTAATCGATTATGTTAAACCAACCATAAATCGGTAAACTAATTTGAATATAAGTGACCATAAAACTTTGGTCATTACCATTCAATTTTATGCAATACGTACGCGAAGACATGCTCCATTCTTTTAGATATCATGACAGACACAAGATTTATAAGTAAAATAATACCTTATGTAATTGGTGAAGTATCATCGATAAATATATAGAGGTTATAATTGAACTAAGTAATATTTTCGAAATATTCAACCAAGAAAAATTATAGTTTTCAGTCAGAGAAAAACAAATATATAAATAAAAACAAAATTCTGGAAAAAGGGAGGAGAATTGACGGATTTTGTTTAAACTGGAAAGTATATTGTAATTGAATTTCATGTTCCTTTGTACCTTTTGATTTTTAGAGGCATATTTTAATCACTCGTTGCGAAACATTTTCCAGCACCGATTAGAAATGGAATAAATAGAACTTTAGGAATAGAGCCTAAGACAACAACACTGCCGTCTATAATGGAACAAGATACAACAGGCAGAAGAAGTCTGGTAAAACATTTTGATAAAACAGCTTTAATCAAAATAGCAAACAATTATTATTTAGTTCGTCAAGCGATCTTAGTTAGGTTTATTAGACCATCATGATGATTGTAATCCCAATTCTGAAGAGCAAAACCATAGCAGTTGAAATTGAAAGTCCACATTAGAAAGGATGAGAAAAGGTTATATATAACCTTTAGGACTCCAGCATAAAGTCGAGAAGAAAATTAGAAATTTCTAAATACTTTTGGCCAAAGATGAACCAAGATGTGAGTCGCTGGGCCAAAATATGCATCTCCTGCCAAAAGTCTAAAATCAGCAGACAAAACATTTCTCCTCTTGGAAAATTCGCCATGGCAGGTGGATGATTCGAATATTTTGACCTTGAAGAATAGATTTTCACCTTAGCCTGAAGTAATTGCAATAAAGATATTCTTACCAATAATATAGGTCAATCTTTTCTGAACAATTGGATTTCTCGCTAAGGCGTTCCAAAAACTATTAGAACAGACCAAGATACCCAGTTTGAATCCACACCATTCAAAGAACTATCCAACATTCTTGACGTTCATGGAATCAGGACCACAACTATCACCCTTAGTTCGATAGTAGGAATACGCTCTATCATTATGGATGATTTGGGTTTATCATCCACAGAACTGCTCTACGGTCAAACCTTGTGAGAGCATTGACCAAAGATTGACCAAACGATGTAATTTTTGGATAGATGAGTCTGCTTACGCAACAGAAGTTTTGTTGTCGAACACACTAGTTTTAGTTTTTAAGACCTTTGATTTTATTTTTATTTTTATGATTTAGTTAGTATACTATATGTTTTCTTTTCTTTTTAATTTATTTTAATTTTGCTTATTTTTTATTTATTTATCTTTTTGCATATTTCTTAACGCACAATAGTATTTAAGGTGTGTGTATACACATTTCTCAATTTATGTGTGATTGATAATTTTCTTTGAAAGATTTTCTTTCGTCATCGTTAATGCTCCTAATGTAAGTTTTACTATACTACGAAGATACATTCTTGTACATTTTTAGATTTGAAAAATATTTTAGATTTTTAGATCTTTTAGACTTTATATTTTCATGTTCTCTATATCTTTTATATCATCTTATGTTTTTTTATATAATTTTTACCTACATTTTATTCTATATATTTTTATATTTTAATGTTTTCCGTCTTTCATTTTAACGCACATCTGCACTAATCCCTGTGAGGATTCTCAAATTATATTTTTACTCTTGCTTTTTTTCTCTCTGCTCTTAAATTAATTTATTTTCCATCTTTCACTTTCATAAGCTTAAACATGTATTAAGTACAAAAAAATTCTTTTTTCTTATTAATTTATCACAAGGCCTGATGATGGGTCAAACCTGACCCGAAACTATGCCTAATAAAATAAAAAATTATATAAAAACGAAATAATACAACTTTTCATACCGGAGTATCTCAAAAGAATACTTGAATTACCTTGTGTTTATTAGGAGAATTAATTGTTGAACACGAGCCAATGAAGCCAAATCACAACCACCTTAGGAAATCAAATTGCAGAAACTATTCAAAAGATCAAATCTTGTACCTTAAGAGCAGGAAAACAAAGAAAAAATTTTATACGCCAAGATATAACAAATTGTTCACATGGTTTCGTGCGCGAAGCAAAAAATAAAAAAAAATTTCCCTGTCTTTGTTAGTGGAAAAGAAGAGAAAATAAACTTAGACAGATTCACTAGATGTTTCGTTCGATCCAGCAACAAGGTCATCTTCAAATCGAAGAGATACATTTAATATCGAAAATCTAGATTATTATTATCATTATTCTAACATCATACTGAAATTCTACTACTTTAATTTAAATCCCTTTTTTTTCAAAGATTTTCGAATTATACCATTTTGAAAAGAATTCTAAAATTATTCCAACATTTTTTATTTATAAATTGATGCAAAATTTGAATTATTAATTTTTATTTTATTTTACGAAACAAAGTTAGATACACATAATATGTATACGAGATATGTAAATATATATATTTTTTAGAGCCTAAGTGATGTAACGGCTACATTGTCAACTAGTACAATATAAATTTTGAATTTCCTGCCTAACAACCCACCGCGATCAAAAAGGGGGCAACATGCATGATTCAGAAGACTCAGTCTAACTTTCAATCATAAAAATCTCAAAAAGTAGATCTTCATCAGTCTAACAAAAGTCATAGCCGCCATTACCCCACTTGTTTGAATTGACCAAAGGTTATAAAATAAAGTTAATTCTAGTGTATATTGATGTGCGCGTTTTAATTACACTTTACCACATGGGACAAGAATGAGAGGTAAATGAAAAATTATTACATAAGCCATGAACAGGATGAAAATTTTATCTTTACTCTATAGTTCCGCTGAATTAATAGGCGAGAAATAAACTTCTATTTATCACATAAAGTTTGAAATGGTAAGCGTACTGCACAATTAGCAGTTGAAAGTGAGAGTTCACATGGAAAGGGATGGGAAAATTGACAAAAATGAGGTTGTTTTAAGTGTATTAACCCAATACGGGACTACAATGCCGAAAAAATATAAATAGGTACCTGCGAATATTGGAGAAGAATGTGAGGTAATTAAAAAATTATGACATCAATAGGATGAAAATTTTATGCTTGCTCCTGTTTTGTAAGTTGGCTTCAGACGTCGTACATATACAGTGCTGGCAGGCTCTGTACTTTCCGTGTGAGCCTGAGTTGAGTACATTCTGAGTATAAAATTTCGCGTGGCTAATAATATAATGCAAGTAATACGCTTGCAAACCACCGAGGCTAATAAAATCGTTGGAACGTTAATACCAAAAAATTGCGTTGAGGCTCTTGTTCAAGATTTGAAATCTGATGCAGAAAAATTCCATGAAGAATTATTTCTTACAGCATGAAATATATAAAATAAACTAAGATTCCGAAACACAAAGCAAGCACTACTGCAGGCGCGGATCTAGCATTGAAATTAGGGGGGGGGGGGTCATTTTACAAATTAAATCATCGAGCAAAAAAAAAAAACAAAACATCCAACTCCGGTTCGCATGGCCACCGCAGTACCTACTGCAGTACTTGCTGAAGTAGTCATTCAAGCCCAACTTTTCTCAGTTTTACACACTGGTATATATAATATGGACTGCTCGATATGCTATTTCATGCGGGTACAATTTTTTGTGTCAAAAATAGTTCATACGTCGGTGCCAACATTGAAAAGTCCATTGGCGGAAAGTTGAAAAGTGAAACCTCTCGAATATTTCTATTAACCCAAATAATTAATTTAAAAACATTTATTTCGACAAACCCACTTATTTATTTATTGTTAACAGCCCTTTCTCAGTTCGCTACATAGGAAAGTGACCAACTCAAAAAATGCAACTTTTCAGGAGAGCGAAAAAACGAAAAGCTGTACATAGAATTAATTCTAGCTTAACGTAGTAATTGTTTGCTAAAAATAGTCTGAACTCTTAAATTTGTTAGTAAATATATTTCTGAAGATTTATATAAAAGAAATTTTAAGTTTTTGTTACCGCAGTTGGCGAGGTTAGCTGTTAATCCCGCATCCTCTTAAGTTGTGTCGTTTTCTTTGTTGCGAAATAAACATTTTTACAAGTTTTTTTTTAAGTGGCACAACTCACGATTTTTAAGAATTAAATTCCGTACTTTGAACTTTGTGGAAAAATGTCATAACTCATAATATAATTTGTAAGAAATAATTGCTGTTTTGTGGAAAAGTGACACAATTTAAAATAATACTGTTAAAATGTCGAAAACATATTTACGTTTGTTATAAAGATCGTCACAAGTCAAAAAGTGACACTGACACACTGTTCTATGAAGAATATCTCTGTTCTTAAGTAACAGAAAAGTGATACTATCTCTATCTAGCGGCAAAAACAATCAGATAGAAATATGTCAATTTCATGGTGTAATTAACTCAAAAACGACAAATTTTGAGTTAGGTCACATTTCTATGTGACGTGCGAATTAGTAGTTGGTGCTTAGATTGAAAGAGAACGCTATATAGAAATGAGCCCACTTTCTGCAGTGTATTTCTATGGACGTAGTCAGTCCATATTTTAAATGTCAGTGGTTTTACATAAGAACGCTGCAAATATTTTAGAATGTTAGGAGTGTTAGAGTGTGTGAAATTGCCATTAGCAATTGATTCAAATTCCTCAGTTAATAACAAAAAGTATTTCCCATAGAACGACTTGGGACAAATAAAAGTTTTAAATTTCAACCCAAGTCGTTTCAATAGAAAAAAGCCTCACGACAAATCTTACCTTCAGTAAGATTTGTCGAAAATAAAAATACGATATGTATGTACATATATGTATACCTACATACATATCGGGCGCAGAAAAATTACCCGGTGAAGATTTAAACGATCAAGGCTTCACCAAAAAGCCTCCTTTCAGCAAATTGTCGCGAGCGGAATACATTCTGGGTGCAACAATGTATGCACGTTAGCAAGACGATGGTTTGATATTTATGAAAATATCAAATTTCATTTCAACCATCGTCCGCCGCGGTAGGCTGAACACTAATTGTAAACAGGTAAAGAAAATAGAAGTTGCGATAAGAAAAACAAAATAAACGTTTTGTGAAAATAACCATAAGAGGAAGTTTGTGAAAGAAAAAGTTTGTGAACAAAGCAAAAGTAAAAAAAAAAAATATATATATATAAATAAAATAAAATTGTGCGAGTTGTCTTAATCATAGCTTCCTGAAACGGCGTAGAGTGATTGCCTTCGAGTAAGCTAAGCCCCGAAATATAACAGTAGTTAGGACTAAGTTAATTTAGGGCTCTGATGTGGTAGCGAGGGAGTCTGTTTCGTGGCTTGGGAAGTGTTTCTCTGAGGTCCGAAATCCAAATTCCAAGAAAAGCCTATACACATACATCACATGCATACAATAGCATTCATTGAAATAAATTTTTATTTTTTTAAGTTTCGGAATAAAGTTTTTTTTTAAGTTGAATTATATAAATAAAAAAAGTATAAAATAAAAAAAAATATTTTTTCAAATAACTCAATTAATTAATTATTTTTTCTCAAATTTAGGTGGGGTCATGACCCCCACGACCCCCCCCCCCCCTGGATCCGCCACTGCACTACTGAGTAATATTGCTACTGATGTACTGAAACTGGATATTCTTAAATATTATTATTTTTAGAAATAGTTATTATTAGACATCGGATTATATGCACTATCAAAATGCTAAAATATGCATGCATGAAAAAAATATGCATACATGAAAAAAAGCCAAAATATGCACAAAATATGCACTATCAAAAAAGAAACAATTTTGCTAGTGATAATTTTCTTGCTATTATATCAACATTCAAGTTAAATCTAGAAAACAATTTAAACCAACAGTAGTAGTAATACCTATTTAAAAATTAACAAAACACACAGGAATTGGAAATTAATTAATTTTTATGACAGTACATACTTTTCTAAATTTTCAATTTAAAATTTGTGACATTTGTCACTTCTACACCGAAAATGAACATTCTACGTCTATCGAAGTAAGAGGGAAAAATATATCCACAGAAATCATCTCAGACAAGCTTTGAACTGTGCTATTAATGTGAGCATTTATTTGCTTAATTCCTTCAAAAACAGGATTTTTGGCAAGAACAGCGTCTAGCTTATTTTAAAGTTTTACCGAAATGATGTGTCCGGAAGTGCATGGATTAGATATACCATTTTTCTATGATTGCAGCAATTGAATTATAAAGAGGAAGGTTTTTGGTTTCTTGCTCTTCAAACACGTCGGGTAGGAATATCACATCTTTCTCGCCTACTATCTAACGCATTTAAAATTGATAAAATCAACCTTTTTTTGCCCAATTATGCACAATAAACGAAAAAGTACTATAATATGCAATAACGTTGCAAAAATGCAATTTCATGCAATTGCACATGCAAACATGCAAATGCTTATAATCCGAAGTCTAGTTATTATATTCAATTCTTAAATAAATGTTGATGTAGGTACATATGAGTAGAACTTAGTAGATATCGTTTTGTTGTTTTATTTTGTTTATTTTCAATTTTATTGACTACTTTTGATCTCACAGTTCGATCATTTGTTTTTTCTTGTAAACAAAACTTCAATAAATGCCACCTCAATTTTCAGTAATAATGCCCAGAATTCATTTACGTAAGCAGGGAAAAGTAAATTTAGAGGAGGAGAAATCACAAGCAATAGCATATTTCAATAGTACATATTTGACTGTTGAAAAAAGTAACGAAATATTTTTATATTTTTGTATTTTGTTGAGATGTTCTTATACCCTAGATGAAATTTATAGGGTAGGTATACAAAGTTTTTCATTCCGTTTGTAACGCACAGAAATAATGATGCTACAGCAAAATGGTTGGATACCCACGTATAATATTAAAAGTTATTTTGATTTTTGCATGTCCGTCTGTCCATTCGTCCATGCGCAAGTTACGTCTGTACCACTACCCGAGACGTTACCCGAGTCAAATTCTTCCTCACATGAACAACAACGTGAAGGAGAATTTCAAAAATATAAAGTTTAAATTCATGAGAATACCTTTTGCTGATTCTATGGGCACTCATAATTAAATTCTTTTCCCATAGAATCGCCGTTCTCAATGAAATGTCCACTAAGCATTCTTATTTGATGTCTTATTTCATTTTTCTGTGTTTATGGAAAAATATTTATTTTAAGTTGGATTAATTAAGTTAAGTTTTAAAACTCGGCTCGGTCGGACGTTTTGTAATTTGTTTCTTAAGAATAAATCTTTTTAATTAGCAGGTTGTGGTTTTCTTCCAAAAGATTCCCTTTCTGTGATTTTTTATTATTATTATTTTTTCGTTGGAAAAGAATTACGTTCGTAATTCGCACGATAACTCGAGAGCGCGTATAGTTAGAGAGCAAAGATTTTGTACACGGACTTAAAAAAATGTGAAAAAAATGAGACAAATCGGGCAACTCCTTCGTGGGGTTGCCATACAAAAATTTTGTTTTCCACTATAGATTTGGACACTGCCTGTGAACGGGCTGACATAGAGAACTAAAATTTGGTACATGGTAATGGGTTTTCCAATAAGAGGTGTTATTTTAATTAGCCCGCTATTTCGGTAGATGTCACTTTTGGAGCTGTCATTTTTTGACATTTGACAAGTAGAAACTACGTCATTAATAAAAATGGAACGATATAGGATTCAACAACACATTGAAATTATTAAAATTCACTATAAAAATGGTGAAAATGTGGCAGAGACGGTTCGTAAAACTCGAACATTTTTGGGTCGTCGTGAAGCACCTTGTCGGACCGCAATACAGAAATTGGTAGAAAAATTTGAGCTATCGGGACGTGATGTGAAGAATAAAACCCGTGCACGTCGCTCAAGAACAGCCGATAATATTGCTGCTGCAGCCGAAAGTGTTGAAGAAAACCCAGGTTTGTCCATTCCTCGTCGTTCTTGGGAATTAGGCATTCCACAAACGTCATTACACCGTATTTTGCATAAAGATTTGGGTCTTAAGGCTTATAAAGTTCAGTTAACACAAGAACTCAAGCCGGCCGATCATCAACAACGTCGAGTCTTTGCTGATTGGGTCCTTGAAATGCATGAAAATGATCCGGAATTCCATCGAAAACTCATCTTGAGTAATGAGGACCATTTCCACCTCGATGGCTTCGTCAACAAGCAAAATTGTCGCATCCGGGTCACGGAAAACCCAAGAGTTATTGTTGAAAAGCCTTCTATCCTCAACGTGTGACTGTTTGGTGCGGTTTATGGTCCCGCGGGGTTATTGGACCTTACTTTTTCGAAAATGAGGCTGGAGCAACAGTTACGGTGAATGGATTGCGCTATCGACAGATGATTAATGATTTTTTATGGCCGGAATTGGATGGTATTGATCTGGACAACGTTTACTTTCAACAAGACGGCGCTACGTGCCATACAAGCAACGAAACCATTGAACTTTTACGGGAAAAGTTTCCGGACCGTGTTATCTCTCGTAGAGGTGATCACAATTGGCCACCGAGATCTTGTGACTTAACACCTTGCCACTTCTTCCTTTGGGGCCACGTGAAAGAGAAGGACTACGCCAACAGCCCAGCGTCGATTCAAGACCTCAAAGACGGAATTCGTGAGGCTATCGACGACATAGGGCCGCCACTTTGCGATTTGGTTATGGAAAATTTCATGAAAAGGATATGGTCCTGTAGGCGTGGTCGTGGTGGTCGTTTGGCTGATGTTATTTGCCGCTATTAACGGCATACCTTCCTCTTTATAATGAAATAAAAATCCGATCATTTATCTCAAAAAATGGAATTTTTCTTTGAATATCAAAATAACACCTCTTATTGGAAAACCCGTTATTTTCATAGTAATACGAAATAAAAGTTCAAAAATGGAATAAATCGGGAAATCCCTTCTTGGTGTTGCCAATAAAAATGCAAGTTTTTTACGGATACTGTGAAAAAGATCAGTCCTAGACATTTTTAATGTACCAAAAACCTTCTTCAGGATATGAAATCCAATAAAATTAGTAATAATAATTTTTTCTGTCCGACGAACCGTTCTAGAAATATATCCGAAAAAGCATTGCAAAAATCATACTTGCTCAAATGGGTGACCATACTTCACACGGGCAGTCATCTAGGGTATCATAAGAACTGTTCTTACAAGGAGAGGGTCCGCACTAGTCACCACCGATTTCGTCCAAATTCACTGTATATGTTGAGCTTGACTAGAAATGAAAGTGACGCAAGTGGCAAATCCAGATGGCCAAGCGAAAGTGAAATAGTGCTTAATGTAAGTGAACTCGTGGTTAAAATTAACACTTTTCCGAAAACTTTGATAATTACCATTTTTGGGGTATATTCGCAACATTTAAGCCACTTTCTTTCCGTTAGGATTATCTATAATCTGTTATTTTTCATATACAAGAAAATAGTAGTCATTATCCCAATTATTTTAGGAGCATTTTCTAAAATAAAATTGCGAATTTTGCTAAATTACTTTTAACTTATATTAATTAGCTGCACATACTGTAAAGCTACCACCTTTTATCTCGTGGCCAAATTCCAACTGATTTTCAAAATTCTGTTTGCTAAATTCATTGTGAATCTTTTATGTTTTTTTTTGAAACTATTACGAGATTTTTACGGCAGCGGGTTACAGAGTAATAAACCCATCACTATATATTAATATAAAAAAATTAATAAAGAAAAATGGGGGTATTTATTTGTATTCCAATATTTGTGTGGAATGTTAGTACAAAATCTCATTTAAATCGGATAAAAAATTCAATGTCAAAATGACATTCATATATAACAATGGAAAAAAGTTTCTCATATCCCGAATTCGGGTCTTCCGAGGGAGGTGGGGTAAATATTGTGCGATTTGCAAAATTAATTTTTCGAACTTTTTTGTGATTTTTTTAGCATATTTTCCCTTCCCTTCTGATTACGTTGGGAAATTTAAGTCTCGACGGGCAAAATTATGTCTGAAAAATTCATTTCGAAATGTTTTTCTACAAATTATCAACTAATCCAGTTTTTTGGTTTTTTATGGATGCGTTTTTAATTAAAAGATATCTGTACAAAATTTCAGGAAGAGCGGATGTCATTTAAAGGAATTACACTTATGAAAATTTTGCATACTCACTTTTCTCCACCTACCGGCGATCTTGGAAAACGCACGGAAATGCCGCTTACAGAATCGCCAATCTACATACCTCCTCTATGGTTGGCATTTTACCTGCGAAAATTTGCAAATTTGAGCATTATCCAAGACCTCCGAAACCCCGGGCTACCCTACATTATGCATTATTTCGGTTTCGCTTGATCTTCTGGAGCTCTCATACTTGTATCACTTTCTCATTTTTAGTCAAGCCCTACTCATACTGTGAATTTGGACGAAATCGGTGATGACGAGTAGGGACCCTCTCCTTGTTAGACCAATTCTACTTGTTTCATACACGTTTTAAACATCCTATGTATAGATAGCATGAGAAAGAAATCTTCGCATACAAACACGCATCAATTTTATAAAGTTTTCGGAGTAATATCAATGCAGTCGCCGCTTATTTTACTTAGTTCTAATGAATTTTGATTTTTTATAAGAGTCATTTAAAAGAATAAAAAACTTTTACATCTAAGTTAATTATAAATTAGTGATTAATGTACCTCCTAGTTGGTACATATTAAAAAGAAAAGAAAATTTGAGAGAAAAAAAATATATGGAAGTCCACCATATATTTTCATGAGTTTTATTTTATTTCTAAGATTCAATAAGAAAGCCGGGAGCCGTGTTTAGCCGACAGGGCTCCAGTAGAGTCCAGCAGGCTATCGTTTTGCAAAAAAATTTGTGACTCTGGGAAATGCCTTATCTAGCCTTCTTCGATCCGCTCTAAAGATTTTCACCGACGGCTCTCTCACTAATGGGGAAGCTGGGGCGGGTGTCTACTTTCCTGAACCTTATACTGAGATGGAGTACTTACTTTGAAGACCATACCACTATCTTCCAGGCTGAAGTCTTCGCCATAGTAATGGCAGCGAAGAAGTTAGCCCTTGATATGCATGTCAAGTGGAATGACTTTGTTATCCTTTTGGATAGTCAGGCAGCTTTGATGGCTCTGAGTAGCCCTCAGATAACATCTAAGTTACTTGCGGATTGCAAGTCGTCTGTGGATAAGTTGGTTATCCACAACAAGGTGTCCCTTCTGTGGGTTCCTGATCATATGGGGATCATGGGGAATGAAAGGGCTGACATTTTGGCTAGGGCTGGCTCTGCTTTTTCGTTCCCCGGACCGGAACCTGCCGTAGGCGTTGCCACCTCGAGTATCGGGTCTCTCATCCCAGCGGATGTTCATAGGAAGCATCAGCAGTGATGGGCGAAGGAGAGTACTTGCAGTGTACAAAACTGTTTCTTGATTAATAAAACAAAGGAGTGTGTTAACACGAGCCACCCGGAATTTTTCAATTTTCAGTTGGAGAAAAAGTATTTAGTACTTAAATCTTGTTTTTTTTTTTTAATTATTTAATTCTGTGAAATTTCAAGAAAACAATTTTTTTACCTAGTTAGAGCTTTCGATCAAAACAGTAAAAAAAAATTATTATGAAGTTATTAAGTTAAAAATAAAATTTCCTCAAAACTAAATGCTTTAATTCATTTTGGTACATGTAACACAACTTTGTGTAACTAGGGATACAGCTTTAACCGTGCTAGTAAGCATTTTTCAATTGTTAGTACGTAGAGAAATGTGTTTGGCCTCTTTTAGTATTCCAGATATACCACAAATGGAATCGTGTGAGAATGTGTACATATAAAAATATATATATATATGTTTTATGCCCTGAACACATATTAGTTTCACATGCAGCTAGAACGTGCCGAGGACAAACTTTTCCGCTTGTGAATTTCTGCGAAATTGCAGGTAACATTTGTCAACGACCAGAACGTGACCAGAACAAATTTTACTTACTCAAAAAATGCAAATATTATGCTACAATGTAGAACGAGGTGCTAATCAATGAATGTTACAAATAAATCTCGATATTTCTTATCCGATATCCTAATTCTAGCTTTGCATAGTTATCACATTTTTCAAATAATATATAAATGTAAATTTCAAAATCTTATATGTTCACCGAAATTGATTCTCTATGGTTTCCGGATGAAAAAAGAAGTTTTTATTCTCGAGAAAAACCTTAATAGAAAATTCATTTCTTCAATAATGGTGAAGAAATTAAAGAAGCCCTAGAATTTGCGGAAGGACGCACCACTGTCAGCAATGATACCAGATTTACAGACGTGTTTATCTTTAAATTTTGGAAGTTTTATATCTTCCAGTGATTTGTGTATTAATTTGGAAATAAGAGGGAAAGGGATTGCATACAGCATCGAAGCCGGATTGCACCTTTGGCAGCTATCATCGACCCATTTCTGCACGAACACTCGATGAACTTTACACAAAGTATAGAAAACGTCGATGAATGGTCATCGAAGAAAACTTCTTTGAATAATCATCGAAGAAAGCGTCAAGAATATTCGCCGATGAAAATATTGACGACCAATCAATGGCTGCAGATCTAAGGATGGCACTATGTAACCGAATAAAGTCGTTTTATTCGATTCAAGTTCGATAGTAGGATTTTGAGTAGAAGAGGAAGTTTAATTGGTTACCGATATCAGGAAAATATTTGGAAATTTGGAAAATTTAAACAAATATTTTTAAAAGAGTTACACGTATATTTCACATAATAATAAAAATAACAATTAATTCCCTCAAGAAAATCACTTTATTATCATTTGCTAATTTTCACAACAACACGTTCCCACTAGAAAAAAATAAAAACTAATCATGTACAAGCAGGCACCCTGGTCCTAACATGATTTGAACTTCAAAGTTTGGTTTCGCTTCTTTTCTGCAAGACATTGTCAACATATTTTTTATAGATACTTACTATCCTCAATGAATTCCTGCATGCCTACTTTTATACACCATCATTTTTCTGCTGGACTCGTTTGTCCAATTACGGTGTTGGAATGGAGTTTTAATTGCTTTTGTATTCTAATGCACGTATTATGCGTCAATCGGAAACTTTCAAAATTTTCTTGAAAAAATCCTACATACAGTTTGGTTTGTATTATTTTCTTTAGGTAATTGGTATATTCTAGTTTTGTTTCTTCTGCTCTCACCATCTGTTTTTATATGGTTTTTTCTTTTGCGTTACAGATATTATTCCAGCCAAATGTACTGTCTGCAAACTTTTTTGGACATGCAAATTCAAATGATTCTGGCACTTTTCTGGCACAATAATAGCTTTAGCGTTTATATATTTCTTGTCCAATTTGCTTCATTACTAATTCGTGTCCTACACCTTTTCTTATTTTCTTCATTTTCATTAGATTCTATTCTAGAAAGTTGAAACTGCATATGTGGTGGCCCGGCTTGCGGTTCTTGAGCCATGCAAATTGCGATTCTATCGAATTTTCTGATGAAAACAACGATGGCTCATACTCTGATTCTGATGCTTGGAATGGCTCTTCTTGTTCACTCTCAGACATTCTAAATTCTATTATTTCAACAACTAAACATCACTTTTTTGTAATAATTAACTTCTAATAAAACTTTTGAAACTAATAACAGACCTTTTAAAAAATAAAAAATAAATGTATATTTTTAAATTCACTCTACTCGATTTTTTTTACTATTAAAAATTACAAAGCAACCTAGATGTTCACTATTTACGCAGTTCATATAACAAGATATTTTCACTTCGTCATAGTCTCATATAAAAATCGGCCAAAAGCGAGTCGGAAGGGTTCCGTACCATCGTAAAACTTTTAACACTATGTAATATTTATTAATTTTTTAAATGAGAGTAGTCGTCATTTGAAAAACTAATACTGTCATTTGCAAAAAAAAAAATAATAATGCTGTCATTTAAAAAAATTATGCCAACTTATGATAATAATAATGAATGATAATAAAACGGGGAACAAAGCCCCGAAAAAATTACGTTTCTTATATAGGGCCCCCTTTAATTTTTAACTTTAATTTATTTTTAATACTTGCTGATATAGCGGCACTAGAAGTACATATTCTGTGAAAATTTGAACTGTCTACTTACGGTTCGAGAGATACAGCCCAGTGACAGACAGACGGACGGACATCGGAGATTTGGCAATAGGGTTCCCGTTTTTACCCTTTGGTTACGGAACCCTAAAAAGCATTTCTGTTTTGTATAAAGGATCATTTTTATTCAGTTTTGATCGGTTTTGTTCTTTTATGTTAAATTGCACCAGTGGCCTATCCTACAAGTTTCTCCTTGTTTCTTGGTAATCTGTCGAGATTCATTATGGCTTAAGTCACTTCGGTCGTCCTAACATGTAGCGTTTTCGTTTTTTCTTGTAAGTGTGGATGAAACTTTCTAACATTACTTAAGGACGGCTCAAACTACAGATAAGGCTATTTTTGTTATTTCTAAATTTTAAAAATTCTGATTTTTATATGTTTTCAGCATTGTTTATGAAATTTTGTGGCTTAGGCCGTTTTACCGCTGAGCGCCTAGTAATATTCCAGTAATTAAAATTAAATTGAATCCCCGATACTTTTCTTTATACATGGGGACAGGAGATCCCATCCCAAGTACGGAGGCCATCGCGATCCATTGTGCTGTCCCACTAGAAGCCCATTCACCCAAACTTTCCTGTCTTCTTTATGAGGCGTATCAGGCCTTGGGGAGGAAGGTTTTTCAGTTTATCTACAGATAAAAGGGCAGACCCTAGAGTAACCATTCTGCTCCGGGCATACAAAAAGTCTTCGGTTATTCAGGCTCTCCTGCTAGGCTGGATAGATACTCAGGGCTGTCAGCAACTGCCATCCTTATTAGATGGGCGTGCAGCGAGCTGTGACTGGTGATGATGCCAACCTCAGTTCTGCATTGTTTCCTTCCGAGGGCCATGAGAAATTTAGAGATATTCACATTGGGCTCATCAAGAAGCAGTTTTTACAAGTACTCAGGTTCGACAATCTCTGCAGATACTTTCTATGAACATCCGCTTTGATGAGAGACTCGATACTCAAGGTAGTAAAGCCTATGGCAGGTTCTGGTCAGAGGAATGGAAAATCAGAGCCAGCCCTCGGTGAACAGTCAGCCCTTTCATTCCCTATGGTCCCCATGTGACCAGGAACCTACAGAAGGGTCACCTTGTTGTGGATACCCAACTTATTCACAGACGACCTGCAATCCCCCAGTGACTTCGATATTATCTGAGGGCCATTCAGAGCTATCAAGACTGCCTGACTTTCCGAAAGGATAGCAGTGTCCTTCCTCTTGATCGGCATGTCAAGGGCTAGCATCGCTGCCATTGAGAAGGCGAAAGCTTAAGCCTAGAAAATAGTAGTGTGTTTTCCAAATTACTACTCCATCCCAGTGTCTGGTTCAGGAAAGTAGGCACCCGCCCCAGCTTCCTCATTCGTGAGAGAGCCGTCAGTAAAATGTTTTAGAGCAGACCAGGAAAGCCTTGATAAGGCACCTGTTTCAGTCCGCGATTCCCTTACAGGAAAGCTCACAGAAAACGATGCCCAAAACGAAGCTCAGGTGCCATCGGATCACATGGCATACTGGCCAGATGTCTAGCTCATACGCCAGAGAGCAATAAGATAAGCCAGTCCACCCGTTCTCCCAACATTCCCATAAGCGCAATCTACTTGGGTGACAAGATCCAAGGGTGGCAGATTAAGTAGGACCTTAAGAGCAGCAGTAGCCGTAGATCGTATGGATCCCGTAATTCCCAAGCAGGTATGTGAGCATGGGTCTAATGATCGAGGTATACATCCAGTGCACAACCCTCGGTTTGCTAAGTTCCTTATCCCACTTAATCTGTCTTTAATTTCTCCAAGTTCCGATTGGATAATAGAGTTATTAGAAACATATCGTATATTTTTACGAACATTCAAAGTAGCTTTTGTTGAGGTTGCCTGGACTAGCTAAACCTTTCAATGCCAACAATCTTCAAAATTTAGTATAACTCTTGGAATTAATATTCGATGACCTCAAGGGAAGGGGCGTGTTAAGCACTTGATAAGGTCCGCAATTATGATTGTGACCTTGAAATAGCTCCATACAGGATGTTCTGTAAATAAATAGGGTGCAATATGCCAATGATTTCCTTAGAGTGTCCTAATTACACTTCTGTTCCCAACATTTCTCTTAACAATTTTCATATTAATTAAGTCCACCTTTAATTGTAAATGGTAAAAACGTTTATCTAAACTTTATAAACGATTTGAAGTTTTTCAGCGATAAAATTTTTAAACATCTGTCACTTTGTTTTCTCCAAATTAACCAACGTCAAAATTTTACCAGTGATTTTAATGTGAAAAATATGGAGACCGCGTTAAATTTTACTTTGTCCGAACACGATACTACGCTTAAAAGTTGAATTCTTCCTTAATGTGACCCACTAATAATCCTTTGAAAACAAGAAAAGAATTAGCTAGATATCTACTTTCACTTAAGCCTAGTATCGAGTTCGAGTAAAAAGTGACATTTTCATACAAATTTCAGCGCTGGTAAAATCGCAAGCAAAAATTTTACTGATGATTTTACTAATGCAGTACGGAGTTCACTGGTGAAAAGTGTAATTTCACTATTTTAAGATAGATGGCATTTTATATGTCTCCACTTATTTTACTGAACATTTTAATGCGTGGAGCATTAAAATGCTGGTAAAATCATAACATTTTCTGTTTCTATGACAATTTTCAGATAGTTTTTTTTTTTAATTAATTGAAGAATTCAATTTCTGTTGACAATTTTCAGATTGTTTGTTATTTTTTTGAAGGATTTAATTTCATTTGATCTAAAACACATTTCATTTTTTATGCCTAAGGGCAATTCACTAAACTTTTTCATGACTTCATATATAAAGTTGGTAGTCTAAGAAGATCTTGGTAAATACGGTTAAAACCTCACAATTGCAAAAAATGGATTACTCTCGCGGCGACGACGACGTAAGAGAAGTTGAGTTTTTGGAAGAGGATATTCAAGCTACAACTTCAAAATTGAATTCTGTTCCCTCAGCCGCCAAAAGGAAATTGAAACCGGCTCCTATTAAAGGGAAAAATGTACATAAGACATTTACTACGGGTCAGAAATTACAGCTTGCAAGTTTGGTCCGTGAAAAACTGGCAAATAAGTTACATCATAACAGTCATGCCGTGGCAGCTGCATGGAATTATGTTGCTAAAGAAATGCATGAAACAAGTAAGTTATGAATTATTTATTGTTATTTTTATAATATCATAATATTTTCTGTTTCAGCTGAAGATTGTAAGGCAGTATGGAAGTCCCTAAAAAATAGCATGCGATATCATACCCGTGTCAAAGACACTAAGAAGTCTGGAAGCGCTGCTGATTCAGATGTTTTCGATAATCTTGATCAATCAATTATTAACGAAGACACTGTGGCGTGGAAGTTTATTAATTGCATGTCATTCTTAGAGCCTTCTTCGAGAGAGTACGTTCATGCTATTCATTTATATTTGCTTCAGTATTAACAAAACGAATTTCAGAACTTGGACAACTCGCTTGGTAAGCAATACTCCCACAGAGATTCTAGAAGGCGCAGAAACTTGCGGTGAAAGTGGCAGCAACTATTCTTATGTATGTGTATGTTCTTGAGTTAAAAATAATAATTAATAATATTTTGTCTTAACTTGCAGTCAACCCAACGCAGCAAAGCTAATACATTTAAAGATGCTCTCGCTACGACCGCTTCCAATATATCTGAAAACATTGCAGAGTTATTGAATTTGCGTAAGCAGATAACATCTGTTCGAGCGCAACCGCCACTGAAATATATGACGATGATGGCCAATTTAGATAGGATGCTATAAAAGCTTCCAGAGGAAAAAGTGGAGGAACTGAATATGATATTCACAAGGCTCATCTTTGAACAGATTCAAAATCAGAGAAATTAAATAAAAGATTTATTTTACCAAACTGAGTTTTTATTTCAATGGTCCAAAAAGACAGCTCGTCGTTGCCATGATAAAGAACCAGCGACCGAATTGATATAATCCTTTAGGTGATCTCGGGTTTTATTCCCAATATTATTTTGACGACCAGCATTAGCTGATGTGATATTGCCAGCAAATAATGAATCGCTCGGAATTCTTTTCCGCCATTCTCCCTCGATGAGGTTTCCATCTTCGTCGTAATAGTCAGCATAGCTCATTGGACAATACCTTTCTTTGCTGGTACGTAATAGATAATTGTACAAATGACAACATGAAGCTATAATTTGCTGTGCGCGATCTGGACCACAGAGCATTGTTCTGGCAAGGCACAAGAATTTTGAGCACAGAATACCGAATGAATTCTCCACGCATCGTCGTGCTCTACTCAGACGGTAATTAAATATTCGTTCTTCATCAGTTAAACGTCTTGGTATTCTGGGCGCATATGGCTTAGTGATCCTTTTTGGCAACGGAAAAGCATCATCTCCAACAAAAAAGTATAGGATCTTCTTATTTCCAACGAACGTATCCTCCGGAAAAGGTAGCTCTTCTTTCAAAATGCCTTTTCCCAAGTTACTACCTAAGAAGACGTTAGCATCGCCTTCACTGCCATATGCCATATCAACATTGATAAATTTATATCGAGAATCGCTTACCGCCATAAGGATGATGCTGTGAAATCCCTGGGAAAAAATTAGCTATACAAACTGCATAATAACAAAATATTTATTATGGTCTTACTTTGTAATTATAGAAAAGTGTGCCGGCATTTCCGGGACATTTAATGGCCACATGCTTTCCATCGATTGCCCCGATGCAATTTGGAAAATTCCATATCGCATTAAAATCGTTAGCAATGCTGACAAATAACGATTTGTCTAATGTTGAAAACTCGCTTTCTAATGCTGTGCAAATCGCATTGCAAACTTCGCCGAGAATCACCCCGAAATACTGTTTGCTTATGCGGTACACCGACGACACATGGCGTTGTAAGGATCCGCTGGCTAAATATCTACGAATATTTCAATACAACTAGAGAATTTATAATTTAAACTAATTTTCATAAAATACATACTCCACTACAATGGCCAGCTTCTCTTTGGGGCTAATTTGGTCATGCGGTCTTGTATTTTTTTTTGGGATTTGATGTTCTTCCACCAACTCGAGCAAATCATCAAAGCCAGAACGTGCAATGTGGAAATTCTCCTTAAATACATTTGCATTACAATACATGTCTTCAAAATATAAAACATCAGGAAACCTTTCATAACGTTAATCCACTTAATATGAAAAATCTTACATCTTTATTAAAACGGCCCTTTGCCTTCCGTTCTTGTAAATAAGGATTTACAAAAATTGAAGGCGCTTCCCTGCTACTGGTAGCTTCCGCAAAAATCTGCACACTTAGACCTGCTGCACAGATAATCGCGTCGTCAATTTGTTCAATTAGGTCCATTTTTAGTTCTAAATTATGAAAACGTTTATTTGAACTTTATAAGCAATTTGAAGTTTTTCAGCGATAAAATTTGTAAACATCTGTCACTTCGTTTTGTCCAAATTAACATACGTCAAAATTTTACCAGCGATTTTAATGTGAAAAATATGGAGACCGCGTTAAATTTTACTTTGCCCCTAATTATTAGAAATTAATAAATTAGTTAAAATGTTAAGTTTCGATATAATTTATAAACAACATGGGTCTACTACACACTAAGTACATGAAGAACAGAGTAGAATTCTAACTGATCAACTAACAATTAAATTCCGAAACAAGGTGCTACAATATCGGAGATTTGTACTACATACGGTCGAAAAGTTAAACAGGAACGTTATTTAACATCTAGTTATATAAATCAATAACTTGAACCATAATTTTAAGACAACTGAATCGAATGAATTTCATTAAACCACCTAAGCCGATAAAAATAGTGAGGTAGTAAGGTGACTTGGGCGTGACATACTGACACCACAGTTATTAACATTAAAAATAATCGTCAGCCCACTACACTACGCAAAACAAATAAAAGCACTTATAGTTCCAGATGTTGAAGGAACTCGCGTCAATTCTCTGGAGGATGAATCAGTATCACAGGCAGACTTGGTTGGTGGTGATTTACTGTGTTCTGTTGACTCAGAAGATAAATCTGTTCAAGTTTGTTGTGCAACGTCTAAATGGGTCGCTAAATTTTAACTTTAGTAATTTCCTTTGTTAGTCTTAAGAAGTAAATAGAAACCAGATAATCGGCGTCTTTTACTTAAAATTAAAACTATATTGTAACCCAGTAAGTCTTTAATTCTTGTAGCTTCTAAATTGCAACAATCTTGAGTCTAAAGACTTTCGCCGCCTGTAACACATAATAGTTCTATTATAAATTTAAATCTACTTACCTTTTAAGTCGGCTTGTCTCACTATCATGTTCTTCTCTTCCTACTTACTGACCGTCCTATTCCTTTGCTAGCCGCTTCTAAGATCAACAAATCAATGATATGATATTCTTATTCTTTATGACAAGATATTGTGTTTGATAATCGTATTCCTTATACCCTGAGGGAGTGTTTCGGTGAATTGTGCAACTAAAGATAATACGAAACACCAAATACTTTATTGTTCAGAAAAAATAATGCACTTGTTTAGACTTTCTTAACATTTATTAAAGGATGAGAAATTCAGAATTGGTTTGCACCCACCCCACGGCAACACAAAATTGCTTGCACATAGGAACAAAAACAGACTTTTTATAGTTTTTGTTACAAAACCATCGAATATTGGTTGACTGGCTGGTTTTGATTAGTGTTCCGAAATCGAAAATCGGCTGACAGCAATATTGGATCGATAAACGATATATATCGGAAGGGAAATATCGAAATATTTAGAAAAAAATATCGATATTTCGGTTAATTCATAATATCGGGAACATTTCTAATAAACACACATTGGATGCTGAACAAGCAAGGAAGCAACACCACCTCAGAGAGTAATAAACCAATACAAAGGAAAAGCAAAAAATCACAAAGTGCATTTTCACCGACGGCATTCCGCTTAACATGCGCGTGTGTTAGTAGGAAAGTGGACATTTTGTTTTTGTTTTTTTTAATAAATGACAATTGTGTGTTAATGTGCAGAAAGAACAAAGAAGGAAAGACAATTTGCCGACGGCATTTTCGGTGTTCCATAAAAATAAGTGAAATAGACACGTAAAATATTAACAAAAGTGAGATAAAGACTCCAGTGAAATTAGTGTTTTTAAAAAATAATAAAAACAAAAGTAAATAATAGCAATAGCAAAAAATTTAAACTAATTGTAGTGATAAATGACACTTTGTTTCGTCTCATCATGAGTGAAAACGAAAAAATTAATAAATTCGAAAGCGAAAAGAGAGCACTTATGGCCGCTATTGAAAGCAGCCTTAAAAAGCTGTACAATAAGTACGAGCTAGGCCTCCTGGAAATCACATTACAGGAAGGAGACGGAAAATTGTTCGACGACAATGTCGAGTCACCGCCTGATGCACCACGTGAAGGAACCAGCGATGTTGAAATGTCAGATGACTCAACCAATTTGTCTTCATCGAGTTTGGATTCGTCTGACGATGATAATAACTTCACTCTAGTGGAAAACAAGAAGCGAAGAGCAAGGAGTAGCCCTGAGACGTCTCCTCATTCTGCCGGAACTCCAGCGAAGAGGAAGCCATCAGGTCCGAAGCAGCAACCACCCAGGGAGGAAAACACAGGTGGATTCTATCAAATTCTGCGAAACAGGAATGAATTTGAAATCCAGCCCAAAGTAACTGCAGCCCAGGTAGTAAAGGCAGTGAGACCCCCACCAATTGTTTGCGAGAATCTTAACGTCAGGGCATTCAACAGCAAGCTTGACAAGCTAGAAAGCAGGCCCAAATTTTATATAAAGACGGCAAAGGGCACCAAGTGCATTATAAAGCCAATATCCCAGGACGACCACAAGACGCTATTCAGCATCATCAAGGACATCGGCGTGCAGAGTTACACATTTACGCCTAAATGTGATAGGACGACGACACTTCTGCTGAGAGGAGTTCAGCATACTTACCACGCTGAGGATGTGAAGGCTGCTCTCGTGGAAAAACTGCGTGGTTTCTCAATAAAGTCTGTGACGCATTTTAAAACGCCCAGGAGCAAGGAATCGAATTCCTTCATAATTAATTTCGGAGGTGATTCTGATATAAAATTCATAATGGCCACAAACCGCCTACTGAACCAAATCGTTTACTGGGAAAAATACCGCGCATCTGGAATCTCCCAGTGCAAGCGTTGCCAGGCTTTCGGCCACGTCGCGAGGAACTGCGCGGTCGACTATAGATGCGTGAAGTGTAAAAATGTACACTTACCTGGACAATGCGAGAGGAAAAACGAGAAGGAAGGTGCCCCATACTGTGTCAACTGTAAAGCTGAAGGACATCCAGCCAGCTATAGAGGTTGCCAAAAATACAAGGAGGTCGTACAACAACGTGCGAAAAAGAATGAAGAACGCCGCCAACGTGAAGACTTCGTTAAGGAAGCCACAAGAAATTACGTGCAGCCAGGTAAATCTTTCGCCCAGGTAATATCTAAACACACCTTTAATAATAATAATTCTGTTAAATCCACAGCTCCCAAGCCCCAAGCAGCACCAAGGTCTGCCCCTAAGGCAGCTCCCAGAAATACAAGAGTGTCAGAAATTGACGATTTCTGCACCAACGAAGCCAAGTCTCTATTTGGCTGCGACCTTTTCGCCCTTATGGGCAAAATCAATAATTTATTTCCTTCCTAAATACAGGAAGCTTTCTTCCATCTCGGAAAAACAAGCAGCTTACCTTCAATTTGCATTTGGACTATGTCTAGGCAAATAAGTAAGCTGAAAATCATGTCACTTAACTGCAATTCGCTGGTAAAGCACAGCAAAAGAGCAGCCCTAAACCTATTCCTCATTGAGCATAAACCCACGTTCATGTTCCTCTCTGAAACTCTCCTCACTGAGAGACATAAGTTAGCTTTTGAGCACTATAACTTCGTCCGCCAGGACAAGTCTGAGACCACCCTAGGCACAGCCCTTCTCATAAAGGAAAACCTTAAATTCGAAGAGGTGAAAATTAGTAACCTTTCCAATATGGAATGCACTGCTGTCAAATTAAAACTTCGAGACAATGAGTCTCTTCTCTTAATCGCCCTATACAATAGATGTCACGCCACGGGAGCTGATATCAAGAATAATTTAAACAGCATTGCTCAGATCTCGGACAATTTCACATACACGGTGCTGGGTGGAGTTTTCAACGCCAGGCACCCGTTGTAGAATGATTCTGTCGTAAGGCCGTCAGGCAAGGCTGTACATGACTGGCTCGTCTTTAACACCACCCATGATTTTGTCGTCGTCTCGCAAGATACTCCGACCTTCCCGCGATCTGGGTCAACTCTTGACTTCTATATCGCAACCTCTAATCTAATTAATAAATATCCTGACTTCTGACCCTCAAGCCTCAACTTCACTCAAAGACGTTGACTGGCAACAATTTCAAGACAGGCTCTCCCAATTTCTCTCAGGAAATCTACCTGACTCGCAACGGAATCTCACGAACTTGGAAATTGACTTCCACATTGACTTCCTCAACAACGCCATTGAAGGAAACGTCGCCTTCTTTTTCAGTGTAGTGCCGAGCAAACACTACAAATACAAAAAAACCTCCCTCAACTGCAAAAATTATATAAATTTAGGCAGAAACTTCGAAAAGTACTTAACCGTATTTTTCACCGAACCCTGAATAGCCACAACCCAGCCTACAGAACTGTGTTGTCGCAAATTAATTGCTTGTCAACAATTATTGAGGAACAAACGAAAATGTTTCTCGATAAGGAGTTTAGGAAGAAACTGGCTTCCATTCAACCTGGTCCACACTGCTTTCAGGACATAAACAGGGTTTGCAACAGAAAAGCAAAACTCCCCAAAGCCATTTTAAGCGGCACGACCGCTTACAACCTTCCCCAAGAAAAATGTAACGCTTTCGCGGAATATTTCCAATCTACTTTCAAAGACAACTCATCTATAAGCGATGCAAATTTTAGGACCACTGTAGACTCGGCTATTGATGATTTCACTGCCCAGGCAGTGGGATCCTCCACCACAATCTTCAAGTCCACAAACACGTCCTTAAATCCGGATGATTTAAGCATCTTCTCAAATCCTGCACACGTTTTCGCCCTAATCAGGACTATTAGAGGCAAAAAGTCCGCTGGCCCAGATAACATTTCCAACAAAGTTTTCAAAAACCTCCCACCTGTCGCCATAGAATTTCTGACAATTATCTTCGATAATTGCCTCAATAATTCTTACTTTCCCGATGTTTGGAAAACCGCTCGCATAGTTCCAATTCCCAAAACAGGAAACTCGAAAAACCTTAACGAGTTCCGGCCAATCCCTCTTCTGTCCAACCTGGGCAAACTTTTCGAAAAAATAGTCCGCCAACACATTGAAAATACCTGCCTCGATCTAAATATCAGGCAGGACACCCAATTCGGCTTCAAGCCCCAGCACTCCACTTTTCACGCTTTGCTCAAATTCCTCTCTGATTCTACAAACGCCCTCAACAAAAGGGAGCAGACAGTAGGCTGCTTCCTTGATGTAGAGAAAGCGTTTGACTCAGTTTGGACAAACGGGCTAATTTTCAAAATTATAAACCTCGAGTTCCCGCCTTATCTCACCCGGGTTATACATAGCTTTCTCTCATCTCGAAATTTCTACATAGAAATCGAGGATACCAAATCTCAGGCAACACCAGTCAGTGCTGGTGTCCCCCAAGGTTCGGTCCCCGGACCAATTCTCTTCAATCTTTTCACTTATGATCAGCCTTCCAACGACTCAAATTCCACCACACTACTCTATGCTGATGACTCGCTTACCTACGCCCACTCCATGTCATCCAATTTCGCTGCTATCAAAGTTGAGCGGCATGTTCTCAAACTTGATGAGTTCTACAGAAAGTGGGGCATCAAAATTAATCTGAACAAATCTGAAATGATTTGCATCCGAAATCCCTCCACAAGGGGAAGACCCAACATAGCCACACGAGCCAACAACATTGAAATCGAAGTCAATAATGAAAAGCTTCAGCCTTCAAAGAACACCAAATACCTTGGTGTCTCCTTCAATAATCTGTTGAAATTCAACAATCACGCCAAGCTGACCATGAAGAAAGCCAACTTCGCTTACTCCCTACTCAACCCTATTATCAGAAGGAGAAACGGTCTCCCGAAAAATACAAAGCTGCTTATATACAAACAGCTTATCCGCCCAATTATCTGCTATTGCTTCCCCATCTGGCACACCGTTTCGCCATCTTATATGATGCAAATCAGCGCCCTCGAAAGAAAGATCCTAAGGGCCTGTACAGGTGTGTACAGGAAACCCGACGGACACTACTTTCCCAACACCTTCTTGTACGAAAGTGCAAACATCACTCCAATCGAGGAATATCTCCTTTCTCTCGTGGTCAAATAACTTGAGAAGATCTCTCAACATCCTAACCCCCTCATTAGCCAGCTTTCAACGCAACTTCAAGTTGAAAACCTCAACTACCTATCACCTCTTCACCTTATTAACTCGGAAACGAGAAACATTTATTACCTGGGCGAAAGATTTACTTTCTTCACCAATAAAGGAAGCCACAACCGTGGATTGGACACCATCCTCGCATCTCGATCATCGTGGGACTTATCAACGCTGGACCATCCTGGACTTTCGGGATATTTCTCACCATGTTGGAAGAAACGCCAGTCTTCAACACAAAGCAAGTTAGAGAAATTTCTAACATTCCACAACCTCCCACTCCCATCCAACTTCCCTATTCCTCTAAATCCACACATCCCAAAATTAAATAACAGACAAGAACACAGCTTGCTGTCGCGCAACAAGCTGTTATTAATTTTCGACATCGCGTAACTTAGAGTTAATAATTATTCGAACATTTAAAGTGTAAAGTGTATCAAAGACAAAAGTGAAACCTAGGCTCAAATTAAAGCCTAAGACAGTCAAAATTCGTTTCGTTTCGTAAATCGCGTGTGAAGAACTCTGATTGATTGATTGATAATAAACAGTGAAAGTTTCATTCAAATGGGAGACGGTGGGGTACGATAGTACCGCGCAGTCAGATGAAGCCAAACATGCATTCGAGCGCCGTCTCACAGTGAAAGACGTGAATATTGGCGCCGTCGTGAACGTGTTAATCTGAAGTCTTCTGAATTTGCGGCAGCAGAGAAATTATTATTATTATTTTTTTTGTAGTAGTAGAATTCTTCTTGAAATATTACTTGGAAGTTTCAATCGAACCTTATTTTAATATTAAAATCATACAAACTGGTTTCAAAATGAGTATTATCTTAGAATAATAAAATTACAAGAAGCAAAAAGAAGAGCACGGCTAGACAGGAAGAATGGATTGATGGGATGTAATGAATAAATAAATGGTCCTGCCTAAATGTGTTAGTTAGATAAGATGCCTGCAAAGCCTGGATGGATGGGATGGATTGGATGGATTTGACGGATCTGGTTGAATTGATATTATGGAAAGGGGGTGGGGGAATAAAGAGCGCAAATGACATGTATCCATCCTATCTTCTACCCTATCTATTCCTCCCTGCTTTCCGTACTATCGCGTCAACCAGATCCGTGTAATGCATCCAATCCATCTCATCCATTCAGGCTTTGCAGGTACCTCATCTATCTAACCCATATAGGCAAGACCATTTATTCATTACATCCTATCAATCTGTTCTTCCTGTTTAACCGGCCATGCTATAACGCTTACGCAATCACAGTAACCTAAAAACCAAATCAACTGTGCGAAATTGCAATTAAAGTAAACCAAAAATAAAATTTCTGAAAAAAAAATTCTCGCATTATATCTGAAAATTCTGTATACTAGTGTACGTGAGTATGGTTGCCGGTTTTAAAAAATAACTCAGTTTTTAAGTTCACTATATAAAATTTTATTTCTCACGTGCTATGATTCTGTTCTCTTATATCTAATATCACAATAATTAATTCAAACTTAATACTGATAGAAGTGTGTATGTAAATCTATTTTGCCCAAGAAATGATCTTCAATGTAGTTTGAATAAAACAAGATTGGCTAAATTGGAGTATACTGCTACGTGTGGGCAGTAGTTTGTTCACATGGAAGTTATATGGTATAAAAATAGGTCTAACCTTTGTATAAGGTTAATCAAGATTTTGAAATGATCAGAATCAACTCCTGTGTACAATTGTTAACCTCACTTTGTGCAATACTTAGGATTAACTCCTAGTCGAGAAAATTTGAGTCAACCTCAATTTGAATATGTCCAGAATAAACTTCTGATTGCGTTAACCTCAACTTTGGGTGTCTAGAATAAACTTCAGTATAAGGATTGAGTTAACCTGAAATATTTGGATAGCCAGAATTAACTTCTGTTTTAGGATTGAGTTTACCTCAAGTTATGGATTTAGAATCAACTTCTATATTGGAATTCAGTATTAACTTCTGATTTGGATTGGAATTTTACTCAGAACAGACTCTAAGGCTCTAAGGATCAACTCTGATTTGGAAATGGGTGATTTCATTATGGCTGGCCGCTTTTTGATAGCTGCCGAGGTCGATCATGTGATGTACTCCTCATGGTGTTGCCCTAGCAACGTTTGTACCAATGGCTGCGTCGAAATTCGTCTGTTTGACGCAATGTAAATTTGATGACAAGTCAAATTGTAAATACAAAGGGATATATATATACTTTTCGGTAAGTTTTGTATTATTTATTATTTTTTATTAGATATTTTTATAATGTTTTGTTCTTTTTCAGGTGGATTAGTATGCGGGACATTCTCAGGATGATTATGGGAGTTTTTATGAAGATACTTAATTATATAAGCATTATGAATCTTTTTTTTTTTATTTGCAAGAAATAGGTAGCTGGGTGCATCGAGGGAAGAATGGTCAGTTGGTTGACTGAACAATATATCTTTTGCTTTGCCAGGCAGTAGGCAGGCAGACCAAGCAATCCAACTTTCAAGAATGATATCTCAGAAAGCAAGTGGCTGCCGCTAGATGAAAATATACATGAAATGAATGCAGAGCATTACCAAACCCTTACGAATCTACTCCTCTCCAAGTCCCTGATGTCGTACATCATTACGATAGAATTAAAAAGTTCGTTTCAAGCTTTCGGAGTTTCAACCTTGATGAGACAAAACTTTAATATATTACTACTGGAGGTGATGTGGCACAGGTGCGTACAGATTTGGTGGCACATTATGTGTTCTTCTTGTCAGTTCTTGTAATTTTATTATTCTAAGGTATATTACGTTTCGAAATAATAGGTTTTAAGATTGCTGACATTTTCTAAATTTATAGATCTTTTGGTGTCTAGTATTTTTCTTATTTATTAAATCAATTCAAATATTTTTTTATTTTGTATTTATGTTAGATAATGTCTGTGATTTTTGATTTAATTCATTTATATCTCATTTTGTGAAAACCTCTTCATTTAATTTGCTTAATTGAATACAGTGTATACGTTAGTAGAGTTCTATATGTATACTTTTGGAATGTATGCACCGTGTACCGGAAGCTACAAAATAATTTTTATTTTTGTTTGTTATTGAAAATAGAATAAAATGTTTTTTTTTTTTTTGTCAGAGTAATATTTGCGCTGAATGTAAGGAAAGTAAAATATTCGATTTGACGTTTAAAGGAAAAACACTTTGAAGAAAAACTCTTTGAACGCAGATACACACTACTGTATAAATACACATCAAGACTTTTTGGAATGTAATTTTTTTAAAAATATAGAATTTGTGTCAAGGATATTTTAGTATTAATTTAGACGCCAGTGGGCAAACTTGTAAAATAATATAAAATAAGTTTTTACTGTTACACTTTAAAAAAAAATATAAAAATATTTAAAAGCAATTAAAATAAATAATCAATTTAAAATAAAATACAATTATAGTTAAATAAAAATAATATGTATATGTATATCCGAAATTCTTTAGAGGATAAAAATTGAAAATTATGTTATATATATAAATAAAGAGCAGCAACTTATTATCTTGTTGCCAGTTCACACGTTAGAAAAGTATTTGCTTTTAATAACAACAATACCATTTTCCTACAATTTTTGGAAAATTTGTAAATTGTTTTAATTAAGAATTGACCTGATTCTGTTTTTCAAAAGAGAAAAATACATAAAATTTAAAAAACATGTTGTGCTTATACATACTTGAAGAGAAGTCAACTAACTAAAGGCTTATGTCTGGGGATCTAAGGCGGTACTAGTAGAGCAGCTATCTCAAAGGCAGGATAATGAAGCAGAGCTGTATGCAGATAGTTGCTTCCCTTGCACCTGCAAGCAGCGTTGTTGAACACCGGTTCAACTCGGGTTCAACTCTATGTATACGGGGCTCGAATTGACTCGACTACTCGACTCGACCGCGCTTGGCTGGCGTAGTCGATTCGAAATGGTGTCCTATAAACGCGGGTTGACTAGTCGAGTTGGCAGCTAAAAGTTTGGATTTATTTTGTTTGCTCTTTACGCAAAAGTTTTGTTAGGTTGTGTACTTATTGTGAGTTCATTTTGTTTATCTATACAAAATTTGAAACTTTTATAGCTCCATCACAAAAATACCATAAATAAGATGTTATGTTTAACTGTCACTTCAACTATATCTGCACCCGTTTCCAACTCAATCTCTCAACCCTGCGTGCTCAGAAACACAAGTCAAAAACCCAACTCAATTTCGACTCAATCTTTCAACTCTACATGTAAACATGGTACATGTAACCCTGCTCATCCCGCAAGACGGTAGACAGAATTTACTCGGATCGTCTATAGCCACCACTGACTTATAACAATGGACTGAGCGTATTTCCATTTTTCTATAGGAAATACTGGCACAAGTTTTACAGTCTCTCTTTCTCTCTATGTCAGAGTTGGAGCTACCAACATAAAATATGGCTTACTGAATGTTTACTTATGCCATTTGATGTTTTTATGTTGGCTGCAGATGCAATCACCGCAGAAACAATAAGTTAAAAATAGTGTTTTGCGCCGTCTCTCTTGCCCATAGGCAGGATTCAGTTAAGAATAACTTTTGAAAATTAAAGTCGGAATTACTTTAATTTCTTATAAGAGTGATTATAAGCGATTAAAATTTCACTTGGACACAAGAAAATATTTTTTTTTAATTTAATTCAATTTACAGGTGTAAAATTTCATCTAATTGGTTGAGTTTTATATATTATTATGTATAGTAAACGTTTTAAAGGGTGCTCTAACGGTGATAACAGAAACACAATATTTTTTGTGCCACATGTAATAGCAAATCGCTCAGTCCATTGTTATAAGTCAGTGATAGCTACCAATAAACCAAATGAATTCTAAGAAATAAATCAACTGTTTCCTGCATTGAAAACATTTTTTAAAGGCCTGAGACAAAAATCCGCGCTGATGTACCTAGACCTACGCTCATAAAAATTTTAAGCTACCCAGATAGACATAAAGCGATTCTTGACTGATTCTTCGGAGCAAAAAATCACTTCCTTCACTGATTCAATAGTGATGTTTTATATGGACCATGTCCTCTTTTTCTGGATATTCTATTGGCTGAGAAGTATAATGACTAGAAGCGTAACAGAATCGATTCGGTAGCGATCCTATCATTTCGAACAAACTGATCCATTGAAAGACGAAGAAGCGATTTAAAACCGATTCGAAAGATTGCCGTGGGTAGCACAAAATCAGCACTAAAGAATCAGTGAAAACTTAGGCTTGGCTGTAATATTCCACTATCATCATTTTATGAATTTTACAACCAAGTCTGAGTTTTCACTGATTTTCTTGAGCTAAATAACATTACAAAATGTCATAATACTACTTAACAAAAATAGGAACGAAAAACTTTGTAGGTATGTCATATAAAAATATCAAATTTATTCCATATAGGATCCGAAAAAAATTAAATTTATTCTAAAACCAAAAATTTAAAAACATAACAGAAAATCTAATTTTTTATGTAAGAAATTGAAATTTTAATTCACTGACTAGTTGCTGCGGCTATTTTCTTCTCATTGAATTTCTTTTTGTAAATTTGTACAACCTCCAGTTTCTGCTATTTCCTGAGCATTGAGAAATACAATTTGATTCGCGGGATCTTCTTCAATGAAAGTTTGTAAACAGTGAGAATCCGCATAAGTTTATTTATCAATTTGATGTTTGACTTACCTTCATTGGAGATATAATATTGTGGCGGTGTAGGTGTACTCTGGCTTTCCACGGCTTCACCAAAAATATCTTCACTTGAAGGACATTGAAAAACAAAATGTACAGATTTTTTTAGTTGGTGTTAACTTTCAACAATTATATTGTGTTTACTTGGAGCTCTTGATGAACTTCTTGTTGTTGCTGCTGGATTTGGTTTTGTTTCTTTGATGCTGGTGTAATCATTTCGCCACCAATTCCTCTGAATGAGTTGAAATATTGATTTGACTTCAATAATACCGATTTCGATTGAACAAAAGGGGTTACGAAAAATACGGAGATACATCGCCAAAATCTTGATATTCAATGACTTCCTCATTGTCTTTAATTTTTATTGCAGTTATTTTAAATGAAATATCACCCGAATTCGTTCTAGACCTAATAGTTTTCAGCTCTGAACTCCATAAAAGTTTGTACATTTTCATGCTGGGCCACTAGATTATGTAAACCGAAGTGTTTCCTCTTCGTCAGTTCAAGACAATGAGCCGCTTCTGAACTTCTATTGTGTAGTTGTTGTAAAATTTTTGGTTGAAAAAGTATCACAAAAAAAGCGATCTTTGGAATGAACAACCATCGCATACATGGGCATTAGCAATACATATTAGAAAGCCGTTCGCATACTACGTATACTCGAAAAAGTGATACTTGGAATTGATATGAATCGTTATTTAATCAAATGTAAAAGTGATTCAAAAGCGATGATTTGTCGCCTATAATGAAAAAACTTTTTGGTTCGTATCCATGATATACTTAGCCGAGATGAGTGTGTTATTGCGGTTTGCTATGATCTCTTCCATATACCACTTTCTTAGTACTACCGTCGATAGCTGGATACTTCTTGTCTGTGCTAAAACCATTTCCGTTTAATTATCTCTACAATCCCATTAGTTTTCATTAATTAAGTTAAAAAGGGTATGAAAATAAAACTTCATTGGTTTTTATTCTTAGTGAGTTTAGAAAAAATTGAGACTTTTATGAGTTTTAATTTGAGAATATATTTGTGTGATAAAAACGTAACTGTTAGCAATTCAGATCAGAATTGGCTTGAAAATAATCCTTTTCGGTGTGAACTGAAATAATAATAGTTTAGATAAAAGTTAAGACAAGGACCAATATCTAAATTAATACTAATGCAAAAGAATTAAAACTTTTACGTTTTCTTGTTGCTACAGAATAATTTAACGATAACATTTTTAACTATGCATTTAAACGGATGTAATGTGTTATTTAGAACATCTTCTCAATCGCGATATCCATTTAAGAGATATCCATTTAAGAGAGCACACTCCCTTTGAAGAATTGTGGAAATTTGTGGTGGAAGGACTAATATTGGAGATAACAGCGGTTTAGAGCAAAAGTCTGATCAGGACACTCCAAGGAATCCATTTGGATATTCTATCCTACTTATTTATCGAACAACATGTATATTAAAATGCTATTCCTGTTGCCTTAACGCTGACCTCAATAAATCTGTCTATGTTATGTATATTCACTATGCTTTCTGTACTTTTTATCGAAGATTCATTTGTCTAACAATTTATAAATACTAATTTATAATTTTGCTTTTAGTTTTTCTTTTTCTAAATTACTTCGCAGTCAGCTCAAATTGTTTTCAGATAAAGCAGTGTCACGTTTTCATGCTCAAGCCGTCTTCCAGAAGCTCTATAAATTTTACAACAAAAAAATTAAGAAAAATCAGAAAATATGTATCTCCGACATCATCACTGTCAATGACTTTTTTCTGGTTGATTGATGGCTTTATCGAGTCGGGGTCTCTTACTTCATTGTATACACATACATACATATTTTCTCCTTTCCTTCAAAGAGCAGCTAATGCGAAGGATGTCTGGAATCTGATGGAAAAGTTTCGTCGGTTACCTCCTTTCAAATTTTCAGATCGATGCGAATTGATAGATGACCGATGTGACTGGTTTTCTGATTGGACAGCAGGATAAGAGGAGGCTTGCCTTCTTATCATTTATTCATGCTGGTCCTTCTACTTTAATTGATTACACAGCTGGCATTCCCCGTGCTTAATATTTACAGTCCCGAAAACAAGGAAGGTGTGTTACTGAGTGTCTTTTTTGGAGGTGGAAAAACAATTTCTGTACGGATGTTCGACATTTGTACGTCGACATGTGTAACCTGCATTGGATAAGATATTTTTAAAAATTATGAATATGAGTTAAGATTATTGGATAAGCGACATTCCTTGTGATATCTGGTGGTCTTTCCAATTCGGTACGGTTGTTATGTACTTATGTAATCTACAGTTATATGGGCGTATATGACAAATTATGACTTGTTAGAAAAGTAGTTGGTAGGACCTTCAAATTTATGTTCTATGGCACTCTAAGAATGTTAGATAAAAACTATTTAATTAAAAGTGAAATGAACCCTATTTTTCGTAATACTTATGCTGATTATTTCAAGAATCTGTCTAAGATTTTTGAGATCTTAGAAGAGTATGCAAATTTATTGCTGATTTGTTTTCTTTTTAATATTTTTGTTGTAATATTGTGGTGACAATTGCATTAAAGCTTCATATTGTATTAAATGCTCTTTTGCGCTTTGAATCTGTATAACTATTAGCGAAACAGGTTCCATAAAACATTGGACATGTTTCATTGAAATTTAATGGCTTTTGCGTTGTAGCGATATGTAGTGTCTAAGATTAAGGAATTTATATCTGTCGTGAATTATGATAGTGTTGATTTGATTTGCACGTTAGACGGGATATGCATATCAGAAACGTTATAGGGCTCATAGTAATAACGCCCTTCCCAACAAACAATTTGGCAAACTTCCGCTACAGAGAAACTTAATGCGACAGAGCTAAAAAAACGATATAATAGCTAAACGAATGCTAATACAAATTCTGTTCTCTTTTATTTATTTTACATAAACACGTGAATGTGCGCTGTTTTGTGCCTCTGAGAATTTTACAATTTCAAAATTGTGGGTTATATTCTTCTATTCTGAGTTTCTGAGTTCGCATTTCAGCGTGAACAGATCAGAAATCTGTCGTGTTTGTGTTTCTATAAGCGAATTGTGAAAGGTGAGCAATTAAAATTACATTTAATTAACATTAAGGGTAAAATGCGAGGCTGGAGACTAGATTAGATAGGAAGAGAAGCAAAGCAAAGCCGAAGTGATTCCATCAATGTAATGGAACAATATCGCTCAAATATATATATAGTGAAAAACAAAATTTTTATAGCAGCACCTAGAAGGGGTTGCCTGCTTTAGTCTATTCTTGAACATGCATTTACTATTGCTATGAAAACACCACGACACCACGTACCAAATTTCAGCTCTGCGTTGATGCGTTCTCAGACAGTGTTCAAATATATAGTGAAAAACGAAATTTTTATATGGCGGCGCCAAGAAGGAGTTTCTCGATTTAGTGTATTTGTGAACTTAGTATTGCTATGAAAACACATTGTACCAAATTTCAGTTCTCTACATCTACACGTTCTTAGGCAGTGCCCTAATCTATAGTGAAAAACGAAATTTTTGTATGACAACCCGCCCGACTAGTCCGGCTTTCATAAACATAAACATTTATTTATTTGAGTACCCCTGCCAAAGGCACGCATAGCGCTGGGCACATCTTAGAAAGTTACATAGTAGATTTACATATTAGCAAAACAAATAATAAAATAATGCAAATAACATTAGACTTAATATAAACCAAATTTTCTTTTTTTTCTAAAAAAGTCTGTGTACAAAATTTCAGCATTTTAAATGAGGGCGTTCTCGAGCTATTGTGGTATGATGTTAGTTATACACATTTTTCCGCGTGTTTGTTGCCGTCTGCTAACACTTTCCCACCATTCAATGTGCCTGCCAGTTTTACCACTGATCATGAAATCCAATTCTCTGCTTCCACAGCAAAATTCAGCCTTTATGAAATCACGTAAGTTAACTCCTTCAGAGTCCCCCACCACTGAGAGCCAAGCAGACTTCCGAATAACTTATCAACGATGTTAAGAAAATATGATAAGATGGAAAATTTTATTTTTGAAATTACGTAAGTATTTTGGTCACCAGCTCTCCGTCTATTGACTTCGACTGCGTTGTATTGAACCGCTTAGAGTTCGCGAATATATTTCACGGATACAATACATGAATACAATTAGTCAATGGCTATAATTTTCTAATAGTATAAGTGCATAAACAAGCCATCACGTTCAAGAACTTAGCGCAGACTATTATTAATTATTATTATTTTAATTTTGATTTATTACCACAGCCAGCCTAAGCTTCTTGAATTGATGAAGACTACAAAAGCAATTTGCCTTTGTATGCGCAAACAGTTTAGCGTGGAAAGATGCCTTTAAAACGCTACATTTAGGGCCATATTCATCAATGCATTTAATTGAAATTTAATTTAATTTATTTTTTAGTACTCCCGTTAGTAAGAGTTGGGGTATAAGTCCCTAATGTGGTCTGTGGTCTAGATTTAGGCAAATTTTATATGAATTTTCACGCTTTCAATAGGGAGAGGACACAAATCTACGTATAGTAAATTCTATTGCCTACAGATTTCGCAGGTATCTTAATAGCAACTTTTGCTGAGGAGTACTGACTCCTCTTAAGCTAGATTTTGTAAAACTGTTCGACGTGATACTAAAGCAGCAATGACAATGACGATCTAACGAATCATCATTTTAGAAAGGATTGTGTTGTATGCAGGGTGGAGTTCCTCTAAGCAGAACTGTTTAGCTACAAATTCCGCATTGAAAAAGAGTTTAACTCTACCATCCTTACTGTGCTTAGAGTAGAATTATTAACAATATGCTAATATTTGTTTTAGCAGAGCTGTGAACAGAAGACGGGAAATAACAAGTAAAAAAGCTAGAATTGGTCTAAGACCAATTCTTATGATACCCTAGATAAATGCCCGTATTTAATCTCGTATGGTCACCGATCTATTCAAGTATTGATTTTGAAGTTGTTTTTCGCATATATTTCTAGAACAGTTTGTCGCACAGAAAAAATGGTAATAACCAATTTTATAGGATTTAGTATTCTGCAGAAGTTCTTAGTACAATAAAAATGTCTTGGACTGATCGTTTTCAAAGTATACGTAACAAACCGAAATTGTTATATGGCAACACCACGAAGGAGTTGCCCGATTTAGTCCATTTTGACATTTTATTTGCTAATGTAGTAAAAACATCATGTACGAAATTTCAGCTCTCTACGTCAACGCGTTCTCAGGCAGTGTCCAAATATATAGCGGAAAACGAAATTTTTATATGGCAACCCCACGAAGGAGTTGCCCGACGGACAGACAGACGGACGGACGAACGGACGGACATGCAAAAATCGAAATAACTTTTAATATTATGAATGGGTGTCCAATCCATTTTGCTCTACCATCATTATTTCGAGGTGTTACAAACGGAATGACAAACTTAGTATACCATATAGATTTCATCTAGGGTATAAAAATGGGACAAAATTGGTCACACTTGTAGACTAAAAACCAATAAGAACAGAACCGTAACCCTCGGAATAATACAAGTCGGCGATGACACCAACACCAAAACCTTAACGGGCCGGCTACAGTCATGCAGTAAGAGATCACTCTCACTGTTTTTGTACACACATCATATAGGAAGATGTAAGATTTCTTCTTAAACAGGTCGGAAAGCCTAAAATTATCGCTTCCACAGAAAAATGAAATTATAACAAAGTGCAGCCAAATATGACTTCTTTCTAATGCTTGCAAAAAAAAAAATGCATGTAAAACAAATTTGTTGTTTGAAAAGAATTCAAGCTACTTTAATATGAAAAGCTCCTGCAGTAAGACAAGGCGATAAGATTGTGGATGTCTTCTGTTAACTGGTCAGCTACTCTCATTTTTGGACTTATTTCATGTCTTGTATATTGCGAGGGTTACGACAGAACCAAACCGTAGAAGCGTCGACAGTAAGTTCATGAATTTAACTAAATTCATCGCACCAAACCAATTTATATTTTATATCTCTAAAAAGATCAACGAAGCAGTATTCAAGTAAGTAAATATTGAACTAGTACTTTGCCGCCATTAAAAAAAAATTGTTAGTAAGGTCTTATAATCACCTTTACTTTACCCCGACTTTAATGAAAACTGCCACAAAAATTTTGCATTTTACTCTAACCCTTTTCCTAGATAAACTATAGGGTAGGGAGCTGTACACACAAGTTTACCGATAATTTCAGGGATAAATTCCTAGCAACCACTTTTTTGTAATCAGCAAATAATAGACTGAGACCCGACAGGAAATCTTGCTGGTCATTATTACTATCCCACTAAATTTTTATTTGCGCTACCTTGGCGTGTTTAAAGGCGTTATTAGTTCACAGCCAGTTTTATAAGATCTCAATTGAATTTTTAAAAACTACTTCATATGTTGTAGCAGTACCAGAAAACCTTCATCAATATTTAACACCATCAGATCATACATATACATTCATACGTATGTACAAGCTGCAGCTGCAGTGCTCGACGGCTATTATCTCAGTACTCAGTATCACTGTAAAAACTGTTATCATTTGGAACCTGAGCAATTCATCTGGCGATAAGCATTCTGGTTCAGTTTTTCACCCAAGCAACATCGTGCAGTTCATCATATTTGTCCTCAATTGAGTTTATTCTTAATTATACATTTCTTCTGAATTCTATTATAAAGGGTTTTCCAATAAGAGGTATTATTTTAATTAGCCCGCTATTTCGGTAGATGTCACTTTTGGAGCTACCATTTTTTGACATTTGACAAGTAGAAACTACGCCATTTATAAAAATGGAACGATATACGATTCAAAGACGCATTGAAATTATTAAAATTCACTATAAAAATGGTGAAAATGTGGCATAGACGGTTCGTAAAACTCGCACATTTTTGGGTCGTCGTGAAGCACCTTGTCGGACGGCAATACAGAAATTGGTAGAAAAATTCGAGCTGTCGGGACAAGTTAGTGATGTGACGAATAAAACCCCTTCCACGTCGGTCAAGAACAGCCGAGAATATTGCTGCTGTAGCCGAAAGTGTTGAAGAAACCCCAGGTTTGTCCATTCCTCTTCGTTCTTTGGAATTAGGCATTCCACAAACGTCATTACACCGTATTTTGCATAAACATTTGGGACTTAAGGCTTATAAAGTTGAGTTAACACAAGAACTCAAGCCGGCCGATCATCAACAACGTCGAGTCTTTGCTGATTGGGTCCTTGAAATGCATGAAAATGATCCGGAATTCCATCGAAAACTCATCTTGAGTGATGAGGCCCATTCCCACTTCGATGGCTTCGTCAACAAGCAAAATTGTCGCATCTGGGACTCGGAAAACCCAAGAGTTATTGTTGAAAAGCCTCTCTATCCTCAACGTGTGACTGTTTGGTGCAGCTTATGGTCCCGCGGGGTCATTGGACCTTACTTTTTTGAAAATGAGGCTGGAGCAACAGTCACTGTGAATGGATTGCGCTATCGATAGATGATTAATGATTTTTTATGGCCGGAATTGGATGGTATTGATCTGGACAACGTTTACTTTCAACAAGACGGCGCTACGTGCCATACAAGCAACGAAACCATTGATCTTTTACGGGAAAAGTTTCCGGACCGTGTTATCTCTCGAAGAGGTGATCACAATTGGCCACCGAGATCTTGTGACTTAACACCTTGCGACTTCTTTCTTTGAGGCCACGTGAAAGAGAATGTCTACACCAATAGCCCAGCGTCGATTCAAGACCTCAAAGATGGAATTCGTGAGGCTATCGAGGATATAGGGCAGCCACTTTGCGATTTGGTTATGGAAAATTTCATGAAAATGATATGGTCCTGTAGGCGTGGTCGTGGTGGTCATTTGGCTGATGTTATTTTTCATTATTAACGGCATACATTCCTCTTTATAACGAAATAAAGATCCGATCATTTATCTAAAAAAATGGCATTTTTCTTTGAATATGAAAATAATACCTCTTATTGGAAAACCTGTTAGTTGAAAGTTAGTTAATTTAGTTAAGTTTGAAATTATTGTAGTTTGAAATTTCGATTAAACAAATCAAAATCGACTACGAGTGTTATTAATCGGCGGAATTTGGAAGGTGATAGAAAAAACACTTAGAGGAGACAATTCATATTAAATCAACCCTGGCATCCTAAACATCATAAGATAACTATTATAAATCATAATCTCCAGCACAGTTTGGGATATAGTTAAAGCCTCGCCAGGAGGGGCCGGTTTCTATAACACGGAGAATTGTGGAATTTGGGAGATGAGAGTTGATTTGATAGTTAATTCTTGACGAATTTGTCTTGAGAATTACTAAATTTTCTAATCCACGTTTTAAAATAAGAAGAAGAATTCCCAACTGCGACTATTGTTTATTTTGGTGTATTTTGAGAAAGTAGGTAACCTAGGTAACCTAAGAATTTTCAAAATAACCGGTGGGATTTGCAATCTCTCTTTTCGCATTTCTCTCATTTTTTTCTTTAATTCTCCAAAAATGTTAGTGAATTGAGAATGGAGAATTAGGGATTTTTTTCGGAGAAAACGAAAATTTTCATTTCTCAAATTCACCGTGTTACCAGAATACGGCCCCAGATGTAGTTATAATAGGAATAATTTGTAAGTGGAGCTACCTAATTCCAATTTTGGAAAATTTCACTAATTCAGTTAAACTTTGTCTAAGTCTGGAAGTCTGGAAGATGGAGATTTAATGCGATTAAATTTCTTCACTTCAAACTTTGCTGCCGACTCTAGGGTTATTAATACAATTTTTTTGTTATAACTTTCCAGGAAGGATATTGGTATTAATAGATTTTCATGTCGTATTGCGAGCTCTAATATAATACTTATAAATTTCTTCAATCCATGAAACTCGTTAGCCTACAAGACACCTAAACGTACATGCGGTTTTTTCGTCAGAACAAATCGCAGCACCAAAGCTTTCTCTAATTTGTTATTGATCATCATAGCAAATCACAGTCATTTCAAGGCACACGCTTAATTTTGGTAATCACTTAGCACAATCAGGACTCCACGGAAGCGTGTTGCTCACACAAAAAATATCATTAACAAAAAACTAAACAGGAGTCTACCAAGGCATCCGGAAAATCAATCACGACTGTCACCAGCTGGCATCATCTTTAATGAAAAACCTGAGCTCAAGCAATTAGTATGCCTTGCGAGTGTTTTCCGAGAAAGGAAAATAAAATGTGAAAAACAGCGGCAAGATAAATATTCGGAGGAACACACTACTCATATGGCCCGGTCCACATCAGGAATTTGTTTTTCCTTTTTTTTTTTGGTATTATTCGATGTAGGTTGTGTAGAACATACAAATACAACTCCAGTAAGTCATACTCGGTCGGTAATTAGGGGAATGATACAGCAATTGCTTTTGTTATTATCTTATTCCGACACATTATACAAATTAATCTTTGCGAATATGGCCTCTATATATGTAGGTAGTTTTAAATGACGGAAGTTATGAATTTATGAAATATGGAAACCATCATCACAATTCTGTGAAACTAAAGTAGAATAGAAAAGTACCACGTAAGTATTTTTGGGAATGTACACATAATACTGCATTACATCCTAACGAGATTCTTCGAAGGACGAATAGTAACTGAAACTGTGAAAATGAAGCTTCTATCTAGCATAAACAGTCCCCCTAGAAGCGGAGAAAAGAGTTTACGGAAAGCGTTATTTATTTCTTAATATTGTCCAATAATGGCCTACCCCATCGATATAGTGCGCAAAATCCAAGAGGAAAAATACTCTTTAAAAAGAAAATAAACGTGTATCAAAGACTCTTGGGAAGGGGCTTTCGTAAGAGCCATATCGTTGTTGAATTTTGTCAAGAGAATTAAGTTGTTGAGAAAATTACAAAGAGAATAGATGAGTATTAAGGACTCTTTGGAAGGGGGAGTCGTAAGAGGCATAAACGTTGTTGAATTTTGTCAAGAGCTTTCGATTGTTGAGAAAATTACAAAGAGAATAGATGACAATTAAGGACTCTTTGGAAGGGGTAGTCGTAAGAAGTATAAATATTGTTGAGAAAATTTCTTTTAGATTAAAATAAGATAATCAATTTCTGATACGTTGCATAGCTGAAATTACGATTTGAGTAATTTTGTAAAAACAATTTTTTAAATGGAATTTTCTCCAGATCGATTTTCCAAACAGATAGGCTCTTACCAAGTTATTTGTGTTTATGGTTTATTTTCCATAATGTATGAAGTTTTTGAAATTAATATGAAAAAAAAAAAATAGAAAATAGCTTTGTAATAATGAACTATGTATGTTAAGTTCGAAACGTTGCCATCTTATAAATTGCTAAATAAAAAAACAAAAAAATTAAATTATATCAGAGCCTCATGAGAAAATTTCAATGAGATTTAATAAATTCTTATAAATACTAAAATGTCAGAAATTTTGTGAAATTCTTATAGAGCTACATACAAAATTCGACTTAACAATCTGCTGAGAAGTGATTTTTCGAAATTACACTAAAAATCTGTTCGTTATTAGTTCGTTACTTTTTTTTCGGAGGATCTGGTAATTGCGAAGATGCCAGAGATTTCAATCATCCGGAGTAGCAAAAGGACATGTCCGGTTCAACGCAAAATAACAATTGCTGGAAAATAATAATTCCAGATTACGTAGTATAGAAACGCTACATATTTGTCCCATATGTAAGCTGTTTCCCAGTATTTAAAAAAAAGGCACTAAAAGATCCCATTTGTTTTGCTCACATTTAATATGTTTCTTGTACCTACCAATTCCGATCTACTTCTTCCATAATTTTGGTAAGCATTGATCGCGAATATATCAATTATAGTTATTAAATTGTTAGGAGTCAACTTTTCATTTGACGTTAGAATTATAGCTTGATACCATTTGGTCGGATAAATCTACACCACCTGAATGACTAATCTAGCTGTATACAACGCACCTAAATGTAAGTTATACATACATTTAGTTTGGATAATTCTTTATTATCTCCGGAAGTTTGTTTGGCCTATTGTTCAAACCAACATTAAATAGCCACCTGGAAGTAAAATAGTTTAAAACTTTCTAATTCCAAGTTTTTCTAATCATTGAAAATAGGTTGGGAATGAAACGATATATACCTACCTACAAGCTACATCGATAAGGCAGTTTTTAGTGGAGATAACAATCAACACATAATGGCTACATTTCACATAAACAAATCCGGGACACAATCCAATAAGAGGAAAGTAACTTGTCTGCGATAACAGTGCGCGAATCAAATGGAATTAGATACAGTAATTTGTACATTTAAATGTATCTTTAAAATAGCAAATTAGAAATATTTTAATAGGTAACTTATTGTATAATTATAATCCTAATAACTTTAGCTAGGAAATATTAGGAACGGCAACAAAAAATGCTCAAAATTCCAGTTGCTTTGCACAGCTGCTAGGGTCAATGTACTCTTCTGACCTACGCACAGCTGCTAAGGTTAACGGACTTTTCTGTTGCTACCTACGCACAGCTGCTAAGGTCAACGTACTTTGGTTACTATGCGCAATGTAAATAATTTGTTGGAGCCGTGCGAATTCAGAGGCAATATAAGTCGCAGGCCAACTTGAATATTTCTCTTTTAGTATCCAGCTTTCATACATTGCGCATCATTTGGAATTCGACTTGGCTAGTGTAATAAAATATAATTATTAACAAATTAACTTTATCTTGGGTAACGACTGAGATAAAGATATTTATTCTGGGTCTCGACTGGAATAAATTTTACTAATCTAAGAACTTTATCTTGGGTAGCGACTGAGATAAAGATACATATTCTGGGTCTCGACTGGAATATATTTCACTAACTCAATACCTTTATCTTGGGTAGCGACTGAGATAAAGATAGTTATTCTGGGTAGCGACTAGAATAACATAGACTAACTCAAACCTTTATCGTGGGTCTCGACTGAAATTAAGATAGTTATTCCGGATAGCGACTAGAATAACACTCACTAATCTCAAACCTTTATCTTGGGTGTCGACTGAGATAAAGATATTTATTCTGGGTACCGACTAGAATAAACACGACTAATACAACTTTGCTTTGGGTCTCGACTGAAGTAAAGTATCTTGTTCCGGGGAACGACTAGAACAAGATAATCACTAACTATTTAATTACCAACGCCATAAAGTCGATTCCATAGTTTTATACTGGTGAGTACATTTTTTGATTAATCCTATATTATAGTTCATATTGATTAATATATTTATATATATATATATATAGTGCCATTGGTCAAAGTTGTCTCAACTTGTATTGAAATTAAAATTATTATTATGTAGTGAGTAAGCGACTTTATTAAATCTATTGAAGGTTCTTAAGTGTCGTGAAATTGAATTCTGTTAATTTTAGTTCTACTTGTAATTTTGTACTTAAGTTTTACGTGCGTCCAATAAACCACTGACTATAAAATATTCCCCGGCGTTCCACATCATTATTGATATTTTCTTTTGAGTGTTCTCATTGGGCAGAACACCTATCATCGAAATTACCAATTCCATGATACGTTATTTGAAGGATCCTGGTGATGTAGGTAATATGCTAGATAGAGATGAAAACTTTAAAATTTAAATCTTTTCGACGACCTATAAACTCTGGCGTAACAAAATTCTATCGCAACTATTGAATTAAATTGAATTTGGGTATTTACCCATTCATCGACCCGTGCATGCCATCGGAAAAGTCAAGAAATTGGGTCAATGCGCTCCAATTCATACAAACTTCCGAGTATAATCGAGCGCAAAAAGTGACGTTGTACTCTTATTTGCTCTCAAGAATTAATATATTTTTTCCGACTAGTGACTAGTGCCGAAAATTGGATTTTCTAAAATAATGTGAAGCTGAATACAAGGCCAGGAGTAAACGAAGCTCCGGATCTATAGGTAAGGTATTTTTATATATTTGGTTGGATATGTATTATTTATCCCAATTTAAACTTTTAACCCCAAATCAATGGAATGAACGAAGGTTAAGTGCCAGCAGCTTACGTCAGCGCTAGAAGAAAAAAGAAGAAAAAGGAAATTGTAAAAGAAATATAAATAAATAACTTTAATGAAATGACAATTATATTTGCACAAATAGGTGTTTTTCGATAAAATTAGGGAATATTCCCTAAAATGTAAGGAATATTCCCTTCATTTTAATGAAAACATATACCGTAAAATGTATGTTTTTTCCCCTAAATTTTAGGGAGTATTCCCTACATTTTAAGGAATAATCCTAACATTTCTTACAGTGTAGTCACACTTTTTTTGTGGAAAAGTTTAAACGTCCTTTAGTGTAGGAAGTCTGTTCAACGGCATTTTATCTTTCCACCTGGATCTGGAGAGCATTATCGAATTTATTCACTAACAAATGAACTAAAATATCATCCCGTCGCTTCACTGGCCCTTCATAAGCTTCTAAAGCAAGTAACTGAATTGTTTTGTTATCCGGCTACCTTTCGAATATCCGCTGGGCTTGTGCCCAAAAGTTGTTTTATATTAAGTAACGACTCGAGATGGACCAAACATATTGCGCGTTTGTTTTCGTACTTATTCTGCAATAGTTCTAGTGCAACCTTATAATTACATGCTGTCAATTCCAATGCAGCGATTTACTTTGCTCCTGTTCCAGTTAAAGTGTTTCATAAATACTGGTAATTTTGTAATTTATTTAAAGATGTTTGATCGTAGATGAAAATCTAGAAGGATTCAAAGCAGTTTGTCCAGTTTGTTATTTGCCCATCAAACGTTGGTATTGAAATCTTTGGGAGACATAATAGGCTAGATTTATCTGAAGGCAGAATTTAAAGACGTCCTTAAAACTGGCAGAACGGGTTTTGAGGTAGTGGTATATTTAAGGCTGATTTAAGGCTAATTTAATGTCCAAAAATAAAATTTACGGCTCCCAAAATTTTCCCAGAAATCACGGTTCTGCTAGCTTTAGAAAAAGTTAGCAGAACCAAACAAAAAAACTTATAAAACTTATTATTTTCGATGTAAAAAGTATATAGGAATTTAAGACTAAATTAAGGCTGCATGCATAGTGAAAGATACCACAGAATTGCTTCAAAGTACATGAATATTTGAGTTGATAATTTATAAAAGAATACCATCACTGCACAAATAGCCCTAAAAACAAATTTCCGCGTGCAAATCGCTTTAGTTTCTCAGTATTTAATTAGAATTTAATTAGCCTTAAATTCTGCCGGTTCAAGTTTTAACTGTACCTAATAATATATGTCGATTTGGTTCTGCCAGCTTTAAGGACGTAATTTAAAGCTTTGTTTGTGCTTCTTCCAATGCTTTTTTATATTGCTGTATTAAAGTGATGAGCGCCAGGTTGCAATCGAAAGTATTGCTCCTCTTCCTAGTATCTAGCTCCTCTAATAAAGACTAAACTGCCTCGAAAGCACCACGATGTTTGCAATCAAAGCTCTAACTGCGCTAACGTTACGTCTTCGTTGCACGACTTAATAAATTCACTTGTGCGCTTAATTTGTTGGTCGATTACTGTACGTTGCCCGTATAACTTTGCTAATATGACTTCTTTTGGCATTATTTTATCAAACTAATTAATTAATTAATTAAAGACACACGCGAAATATACGAGTAAGCTTGTATGTATATTATATAAGTTAATCACTTTTCTATTTACAAATAGTTACTGGTTGTTGATTTGCGCTTTTACTGTAGTTAATTTCAATCAACCCTTTTGTTTATACAATATAGATATTGTTTAGTAATATAATTTCTAAGCTGGACTATCATTCAATGTATTTAACTATAGTTAGTGCCTAGTACCTATATATTTTGACCTTGAATTCCAATCGTGCAAATGGTTATGGAAGGTTTAGGAAAGGATTAATTATAGGACTATTGATGAAAAACTTATCTTGAATTATAACATTGCTAGTGGTCCCAAATATGCTGCTTGCTGAACTGATAATGTTAATTATCTTTGTGCTTCACTTTGAAACTATGTACGATGAGGCAATTGGAACTCTTTAAATGGGTTCCTATTTCTGTCAAATGATGCGAAGTTGACAGATGACACAGCTGAGCTTTGTTACTTTGCTAGAAAATTCAAACTACGTAGCATCCATTAATAAAACAAATAATTGGAACTTTAATTATTATATATGAAAGTCGCTGAGGTATCCTCAAGAGTGCTGATAAATGCCATAATCCGCTTTTCTGCCACATATTCGTGAAGATTCGATCTTGATGGGGAATTGGTTTATACTACCCTCCTGGAGATACTGCTTTCTATAGAAAGTTTCCAAAATTGCTGAGCACTTCAAATGCTAAGTGCAATGGATGATTAATGCGTCGCTTAATTTAAAAAAATAATAATTCCGATATCAACTCATACTCCGAGTACTTTAAACTCGTGATAATTGTATGTAACCGGCCAATATGTAATGGTGCAACACTTATAGATTGAAACATTGAAACATTTTAATAATCAGTTTAACCCAAATAAAAAATTGTTGGTCTTGGTCTGGTCGAACTCCTTCCGTGATAGTATTGCCATCCCTATTCCTTGTTGTCTAGTATCACCTATCTACGCCCATTATCCTCTACTAGATATAAAGCTTAATACATTCTCAATGAAAATAATACAACATATTATATATTAGAGCAGAATTGATAAAATCAAAAGAAAAGTATAAGCGTCTGTACAGTAACACCCATAAACCTGAGGTATAAAAGGTCTGTCTACTTAAAACTTAAATTTAAACTTAAGATTGAATGTTACAATGAATTTAACAATAAGCGGTTAAGGAAATGCAAAGTCTTTTGGTTTGGGCTTCCAGTATTAATCTACATCCTAATAAAATGAATTATGATACTGTCATATGCATTAATTCTGTATTGTATTATTTAGGACATATATGTTTTGAAGCAATTTTCAAATCAATATTAATTTATTTAACGTATACAGCAAGAGTATATTCCTTCATATTTTAAAGATTGGTTTTATCACCAATATATAAATTTGCTGGTCCACAACTCATTAGTTAATATCAGCCAATATAAATACATAACATCTCTGCTCTGGACTTTGAAAAAACTGTATACAACATACTTTCTAATCAAGCCAAAGCATACCTATATGATCTCTAAACAAATCCAGGATTTTTCCTGAATGCTCGGTAACTACCACTACTATCTTCCATACTAACACCAGTGCAACCGTTTATGATGAATGCGAAGAAATTGCTTCCATCCCAGCAAACATTTTGTCGTGTTTTGGCATTTGCGTAAAATTCTCGAAGAGTAACAATTCGATAATTTTTCGGTTTTACGAACTTTTCTCGATATATGACCTTCAGGTTCAGAGAACATGCAATATAATCCGAGAATTTTTTGTTTTTACGAATCTCCTCGAAAAATTACGAATTTCTTTCAAAATAATTTACAGTGATTTTTCAGATTGTGCATGACAATGCAAGCGTGCCAACAGCATTCTTTTCAAACATTAGGCCGAAATAAAGTGAAGTGAGTGCTGAGAAATTAAAATTTGCTTTTGGTAAATGTTTCTCATAGTTTGGTTGTTTATTTTCAATTGGATATCGAGTAATTTTCATAAAAAAAAAATAGGTCGAGGTCGAATAATTTTTACGAAGAAATCTCGAATACATATCACCCATAGTACCAATATACGCAAAATCTTCGAAATTGTCTCGAAAAGACGAATAAATATAGAGTAATTCTTTTAATTCGAATTACCGTTTTTTTGCCTTCATTTTCGGCTCGAGATCGAATCGAGAACGACTTCGATTGAACGGGTCGATTCCGATTCGATCTCCAATCATAATGTTTGCTGAGATTTACCATGCTTTTTCCAAGATCCCTATTTGATATTCTACAGTCGTACATAAAGTCAAATTAAACTTAATACTAAAAACGTTACCAAGGTTACCCCAGACACTTCTGCATCCCAAGTAGTCTTTCCAACGAACAAAGCGGCTATATAAGCGGAAAGAAAGGTAAATTACTAAACTGCCAAGCAGTACCTTCAACTTATTATCTTCCATCAATTGTATAGTATCTTAAATTATACAATTGGACTTCTTGCAGCTGTGAGGAGACTATGAACTACACTAACGTTTATAGTATTCCTCATAGTTGAAATGTCAGTGCACAACTTTCACGTGTACAACTGGTAATGTTGTAAGTTATCAAACTGTCCACTTTCAAATTATCAAACTGTCAAGCGGTATTTTAAACTGCTTCTTGCCACATTGTCTGATGTTGTAAATTATACAATTGGAGTTGTTATAGCTATCTGGAACTATAAACCGTTCTAACGTTTATAGTATTCCTCATATCTGAAACATATGTACACCTTTTACCTATAGACCTGGTAAGTAGTTTACCAACATCAAAACAGTACTTTAAACTGTCTACTTAAGAACCAACTGGATATATCTTTAAATTAGAGAATTTTAATCTCTTTAGCTACGAGAGTTTTAAACCGTAAAATCGTTTATAGATCTTCTCATACTGTGTCTAAACAGCACTTTACGTTGTACAGAATTCCTAGACTATATATAAACCGCTAAAACTTTTATAGTCCTTTTTCATAAATATACTAACCATTGCGTTTTTCTGTCTCATTTCAGATTAAACCGAAGCGTTAGTATTAAATTTTTGTTATTATATATACATAAAGTGTGGATTCCATAATAGAAAATCAGTTCTTGTCTTAACCGCTTGTTGTGTTGAAAAAAAACATTGATTACAACAAACTGAATGACTTATTGTTAAAATCAGTACCCTTTTCATAATTTTGTAAGACAACCTAGTCAGAGGTTCATACAAGTTTCGTACAGATATAATTTTTCATATAGCACAAAATAGTTTTTATTGAAATATTATCCTCAATGGTGTCCGATTTCTTCCTTATGGGCATGCGTCCCATTTTTCTAAAGGCGCGCTTCTCTACCCTTTTATTTTGTTGTTTACATTATCGATTTTCCGATGTATATTCATAGTAATTATTTGCCTTATTCCGATGATATCAAGATGAGGTCGCCTTATCAAGATTATTAAAAAAATATCAATAAGTACCTATATAGCAAACGATCTTCGTCACAAATCCAGTTCTTAGATTCCAGCCAATTTGGATCACCTATCTACACATATAATAACACATATACACTTCACGTACAACAGAAATTATCGCACATATCCTGGTCTACCTGTAAATATAATTCTTTCACTGTAAATTTATAGAGACTTCTGAAGATTGCGTGTAAAAATGTAAACATCCTTTCCGTCTGAGATAAGAAAATAAGTCGTAAAAGAGCAACAAGTTTAACGTTTACTTGTCATGTCAACATCCCTTAAAATGTTTTAGGCAAAACATGATTAGCTTTAGTCACGAAATTGAAGCAAAAATTCCATAAATGCGAATCTGACACTAAATTTGAGCGAAATAAGGAAAAGTAAAGTGATGGATAATACTTAATATTGGGTGCCACAAAATTCTACTGCAGTCTTGCATATTACTCCGCGGAAAGTTTAAGGCAGGCAGACATAAAATTTTACCCATTTGTCAGTTCACAATTTTTTATTTTCTCATCCTAGAAAATCTTTTAAAAGTTAGAAATACTGTATCTTACCTCAACTCGATACTGCCGGAGATAGAGAATTATTATACAAACTGAAAGTAATACGCAGACGCCATGAGGCGGTGTAGGGTATTAAGAAAGCTTGAAATTTAAATTAAGAAGTATTTAAGTGTAGAATTTAGAAGAATTCTTGTATTATGGTGTACCGTATCCAAGGCTCAATGATATTTTATGATGTAATCTGTGTTCTTTTATGTCCGCAGAACAGAGCAGAACAAGAGATACACAAAAGAACGCCTCATACATTTTCATAGAAGATTTATAAATCAAGCGAACAGTACAAATAGTTCGCTTCAATCGACAGAACAATTTACTCTCTCTGGTATATGGGAGTTCTAGAACAAGGTACACAAAAGAACACAGCTGTAATACAGCTTTGGTTTGGCAGAAATTGGGGATCTGAAGTGAAATAAAATCTAAATAAAATCAATGCAGAGTAGTGCGGTGGATGCAGTGATTCCAGTACCTTCGGATTTAGACTTATTTGAAGGCAATGAAGTAACAGACACCCAGTGCCTGTTCTATCCGGGAAAATGTAGATAGATAGTGTTTTCCGGGCTGAGTTGGTACCAACCCACCAAGCAATACATATGCCACCGACATGTAAAGAGTATATGATTTAGACATATACATAATATTCTGCCAGCGGTCATGAAGTCGTTGAATACTGTACTGGTAAATTCAAAGCTGGTGCAGTTATACAAAGATACCCTAGAAGAGATTTCCATACGGGATAAGGTGATCCTATGCTAGGTACCTGGTCATAGAAATATTTAGAGTAATAATATAGCGGATGAGCCAGTAAAGCAAAATTATGAAGTGGGTAGCTCCAATGCAATATCATATGTGAGAATCCCGATCGGATCCCTAAAAAGCGACATCATCAACGTTAACTAAAAGTATAAGCAGCTTGTCCTAAAAAATCGCATAAAAACTCAGTTAGTTATAAGATGTGTTAATCAGGGCACATGTTTTATTGCGCGGAAATTATTCCCTAAATTCAATAGGAAGAAGACATGGAACTCCTCAACTGGAACAAAACTGTCACCAAAACTCTATCAGAGATGTTAATGATCATTGTGTTATAGGTAACTATGATAGGAGAGTACCTAATGGTTTCTGTCGAGGCTCTGAGTTTGAAATCAGCTCTGCAAATATCCTTGAGTAATAAAAAGATGAGGGATACTTGGTAACACTTCTTCTTCTTTTCGGAAAGAGGAGACCTGCAAGGTGTAGAGTTTAGATTTATCCTGAGATTGGATCCTTAGGTAAACATGAAAGCATGAATCTATGCGGCACAATGGACTAAGCAGTAGTCTCAGTGAAGCATGCTAGAACTCACCTTAGGGGCACCCCTGCATCCGAACCAAATGCAGAAAAGGCGAAGGAATTGACAGCGGCTTCTGTCTAGCAAGGTATAATCAACGGTCGTCAGATTCTAGAAATATCTGTAATCCGTTGCATCTGTCAGTATTTGTTGCCTATTTAAAATATAATGCATTTTTATAATTTGATGAACATTCTTAAGATTGTGGACAATGAGAAATATCAAATGCTGAGCTGCTTTTTTTTATTTTATGTTATTAATGCAAGCTCAGGGGATACCCTATGATGCAAAGCACAAGATGGCAGGAAGCAGATAGGGAAGGATTATGGGACATAACGAAAGTGTCGGAGGTCCCGATGTGTGTCAGTCCGGTAGCTTCCTAGATTGTAAGCCCAAGTGTGAGATCTAGTCTCGAGCTTAAGGGAGGGTGCCGGTTTAAAATAGATAACTCAGCTTTGATTACAATTCAATTATAAATTTTATTAAAATATCCTAACTTAAATATGACAATTCAATTTCAGTTCAACTTAAAATCTATTACTAATATTACTAATATACAAATTCAAAGGAATTCAACAACAACAAAATGACAAGTTAAAAGTTCAAATAAAATTCAATTCAAGTAAATTAAAAAAAAAAAAAAAAATCCGTGCTGCTATGCCCACACTCCTTTCCTTACTTTTGTTCCTGAAAAGAAGAAGAAAAAAGTATTTCACTTCTTCGGAATTAGACTTCCACAAATTTAATTACAGAGTAAGATTTTCTGTGGATGAGAGCGACAATATAGCAGAATTAAACTTCGGCTGCAACATGCTAAAGCGTGTAAGCAGAGCTATACTTCTGTTACAGCGAGTGTTGAAATGCTTAGGCAGAATTATATTCCTGCTACATCGTGCTGAGGCGTGTAAGCAGAATTATACTTCTGTTACAGCGAATGTTTAAACGTGTGCGAATTATACTTCAGTCGCAACATGCTGGAGTGTGTAAGCAGAATTATACTTCTGTCACATCACTGGGGAGCAAATATTAGATTTCGGGAGTTTGGACTTTAATAGAATTAAACTTCTATCTGAAGGACAGAACAAAATTATACTTTTGTTGAGAGCATGGGTATTCAGATTAGACTCTGACGGAGGATATCTTCAGATTATACTCTGAAATTACAATAGGCGGCAAAATTGGATGTTTTTGGATATTAGTAGAATTATACTTCTACAACAATAGAATTAAACTTCTATGTGAAGGATAAAACAAAATTATACTTTTGTTCAAAGGACAGGAAACAGATTAGACTCTGGTGGAGGACGCTTTCAGATTAGACTCTGAAAACTAAATGGGTAATTTTGCTGAGGCTCGCAGAAAATTCTGTTGCACCTGTACAAGCCCATATGTAGCGTACACAAAATAACTGTAAATAAATGCCATTTATGTAACTAATTTATAATATTGTAAATATTTTTATTATAAGTAAAAAAACACTTTTATAGATTTACATGTTCGTTTTCATTATATACTTCCTTATTTTTTTCTCCAACTTAAGTTTATTAACCAACTACGTGATAACGTTTCTCATATAAAATCTCTGGCTACCCGGGTAGCCTGGGTTTGTTGACTACGAATAAAAAAGCTTGAATTCAAAAAGCCAGAATATTATAAATTTTTTATAAAGTTGTTTTGCATAGATCGACATATCCCAAGTAACTTTGGGATGGCATGGATCCTCGAGCCAGTATATTTCGACTAACAGTTTTTACAGGGAATCAAAATCAAAATGGCTACCCGGATAGCCGGGTGTGTACACAAAGGGTTAATTAGAGAATTCATATAAATAAATAAAATGATTTGTTTCTGTTTTAAATTAAATAGTCATCGAATAATCCAATGCTCGTGTGAACTTATCTTTTGAATTAATTTTCTTGTGTAAAATTATGTTTTGAATTAAAGATAATTTTATACGAGCAAATTGAAATACGAGGAAATGGTTTGACGAAAAAATTGATACAAGCAAATGGCTTGACAAGAAAATTGATACGAGCAAATGGCTTGACGAAAAAATTGATACGAGCAAATCGCTTGATGAGAGAATTGATACGAGCAAATGTTCCGCCAGATAACTGATACGAGAATATTGGGGGGAGCCCTTCAATTTTATAACCTTATTACTTCGTGGTAAATAATAAACATGAATTGGTGTCACATTAATTAGGAATTAGTTTATAATTGTTAGCGTTATTTCCTAGGTTATAGGCTATTAGATGTGTATCATATTAAGTAACTGTCACCTCTTAGCACAAAAGGTATATTTTATTGTTTTTAATAATTATATTAATAATTTGGTATAAATGAAATAAATCGGCATTGACTTTTTTTGACCAACAAGAAAAACTCCTATTAATTGCCTACATAACCTACAATATTAGAGGTACATAGTTATTTACAACGCTATCAGCTGGGGTTGCTGGCGAATTTCCGTAGAGTGTTTGAATTCAATTGTTAATACTAGATTTATTAGATTCTCTTGAGGATCATCTAACATGTTATTTGAGGGAACAAATTATTAAACGCATGCGCAAGCATACACAATATTATATACGTAATATACGCGATACAAAAATCATAAAGCCAAGAGCTTTATAAATACATTTCCTATCTCGAAAGCGTAGATAAAATGCAGTATATCCCCACTTTTCTAAAATGCTAAATAAATTTTCATCAAATGTGCATTCTGCAACAGATAGTTGTTCACACATAACTTTAATTATGCACTTTCACTTTCAGTATTCATTTCACACTCGTAAATATCTTTCTATACTTTCTAAAACAACCGCATTCCATGCACATTACACTTGAAAATAAACTGAAGCTGCCCGATTGACAAACACGACTGCGCTTGAATACATGAGATGAAGTACAATTTTTGCAAACGGCTAGGCTTTCCTTTTATCTATCTGCTTCTCTACAAATAAGGACAATGTTTAGCGGATGGGTAGTCACTTGAAACAGGACACCCGCTTTAGCGAATGGGTAGTCACTTGAAATAAGACACCCGCTATTTGCTTGCACTGAATGCAATTCTGTATGTCCTAGAACCCTCTTCAGAGATGGTGTAGTGGCGTCTATGATACAACTACGCTGATTTTCAAGAGAAGAAGTCTTCGGATTGGGGGTACCTGAAGAAAGAAAATTGACCAGTTGACCCAATGTCAAGCTGGCCCATACATATATGACGGTCCGTATTGATACTATTCGTCAGCCTGTGCTTGGGAATAGAGTGACGAGATAGATGATGTAGTATCGCCTTTCAGGATCTTAGCGAGTTGTATATAGTTAACGGATCTTAACGAGTGAACTGGAGAATGAAGTATCGCCTTTCAGGACCGTAGCGAGTTGAATATAGTTCAGGGATCTTAACGAGTGAACTGGAGAATGTAGTATCGCCTTTCAGGACCTTAGCGAGTTGAATATAGTTCACCGATCTTAAGGAGTGAACTGGAGAATGTAGTATCGCCTTTCAGGGCCTTAGCGAGTTGTATATAGTTCACGGATCTTAACGAGTGAACTGGAGACTTTCCTTCGGTGAATACATCGCAATTGACAAGAGTGTCAGCGAGCACCTTGAGATTAATACCTCGGCGGATCGGCTCCTTTTAGTCGGCTGTAACTCGTCGTCACGTCGAGTAGTACCTATAGTTCAACAATGCTTCGTGGTGAACTGATGCGTGGCGTAACTAAACAGAAAATAATGAATAGAAAATGGACTGCTGTCTGAGCGAGTCCAGCTGCATATTCCCAAAAACTATACAAAGAATAATAGAAGGTTATTATTTAATTCCTTGGTATCTAATGTTTATTTCCTTTTATTTTATTGTCGGCCAAGTAAAATTATCCAAACGTTATAACAAAAATTGTAAATATTAGCTTTTTGTATAAGGAACTAATCCCGTATAAATTCGACGTGAGACTGTCATACCTATTTTTGTTTTTATTTTTTACAAATTATCGCCTACTTATTTAGTACTTTTTACGACCAGCAAGTATTACTATCGAGAAACTATTAAACAAATATTGCCCGATTCATTACCCGTGGTTTGTCGTGCGTTCAGGATGCCACAAATGTAACTAGATTATGAATAAATCACTTTCCTTCTAGGAACGTGGATTTTAATTTTAAGTACACTAGAAATCACTAAATCAATGTGAGCTTTACATCGAGCTGACATTCTTTTTTACTTATACCAAGGTTGTGGTTCTCGTTAAACTAGAACAAAAGATCATGAAGTTACCACACTTTAAATCAATCTGGCTTTTTCATTAATTTAATGCTGATTACTAGAATCAGTGAAGTGATATAACTAATACGGTGAATATTTTTACATAGATTCAATAATTAAAATTTCCTTAAATCAATTAACCAGCCTTTAACTGGAAGATCGCTAAAATTCCGTAAAACAATTAAACTAAAGGGTTTTCCAATAAGAGGTGCTATTTTAATTAGCCCACTGTTTCGGTAGATGTCACTTTTCGAGCTGTCATTTTTCGATATTTGACAAGTAGAAACTACGCCATTAATAAAAATGGAACGATACAAGATTCAACAACGCATTGAAATTATTAAAATTCACTATAAAAATGGTGAAAATGTCGGTTCGTAAAACTCGAACATTTTTCGTGAAGCACCTTGTCGGACCGCAATACAGAAATGGGTACAAAAATTCGAGCTGTCGGGACAAGTTAGTGATGTGAAGAATAAAACCCGTGCACGTCGCTCAAGAACAGCCGAGAATATTGCTGCTGTAGCCGAAAGTGTTCATTCCTCGTCGTTGTTTGGTATTAGGCATTCCACAAACGTCATTACACCGTATTTTGCATAAAGATTTGTGTCTTAAGGCTTATAAAGTTCAGTTAACACAAGAACTCAAGCCGCCCGATCATCAACAACGTCGAGTCTTTGCCGATTGGGTCCTTGAAATGCATGAAAATGATCCGGAATTCCATCGAAAACTTATCCTGAGTGATGAGGCCCATTTCCACCTCGATGGCTTCGTCAACAAGCAAAATTGTCGCATCTGGGGCTCGGAAAACCCAAGAGTTATTGTTAAAAAGCCTCTCTGTCCTCAACGTGTGACTGTTTGGTGCGGTTTATGGTCCCGCGGGGTCATTGGACCTTACTTTTTCGAAAATGAGGCTGGAGCAACAGTTACGGTGAATAGATTGCGCTATCGACAAATGTTTAATGGTTTTTTATGGCCGGAATTCGATGGTATTGATCTGGACAACGTTTACTTTCAACAAGACGGCGCTACGTGCCATACAAGCAACGAAACCATTGATCTTTTACGGGAAAAGTTTCCGGACCGTGTTATCTCTCGAAGAGGTGATCACAATTGGCCACCGAGATCTTGTGACTTAACACCTTGCGACTTCTTCCTTTGGGGCCACGTGAAAGAGAAGGTCTACGCCAACAACCCAGCGTCGATTCAAGACCTCAAAGATGGAACTCGTGAGGCTATCGAGGACATAGGGCAGCCACTTTTCGATTTGGTTATGGAAAATTTCATGAAAAGGATATGGTCCTGTAGGCGTGGTCATAGTGGTCATTTGGCTGATGTTATTCCATTATTAACGGCATACCTTCCTCTTTATAATGAAATAAAGATCCGATCATTTATCTCAAAAAATGGCATTTTTCTTTGAATATCAAAATAACACCTATTATTGGAAAACCCTTTATTATAATATTTATGAAAGTATCTTAAATTTATTAAAAATTTCATTCAAATTGTGAAATTTGTCATTAAATCAGGAAAAGGAAAAATTTAATAATAATAATAAGAGATTATGAATAAATGCTTCTCTCAATTATTTGTTTTAAAATTCGTCGGTTTTCAACTTTTATTTAACTTTTAAAGTGTCCACAAATTTCTGTTATCGCATTAATTCCACGACAATATCCGAAAATTTTCGAAATCTTTCTAATAATTTTCAGGCTACAGCAACTTTCCTCATGCATAAATATAACGGCTATCCTGACCAGGCAAACAAACTTCTAAATTCACAGCTATGAGTAGGTAAATATGTACACATTCAAAGGTTGCAGAAAAATCCTCAGTTCTCCCACACGTTACTAGCTACATACATATAAAGCGAACATGCCTGGTCCTACGAAGTATAAGTTCATAACTTATTCGGCGGAGGATTCCTGTTGGAGTGTACAGGATATTATTATGTCGGTGAGGCTCTCGTTACAAGTCGATATGTACCTTACAGGAGTTTTCGGGTTTATTTGAGTATGGCAGCGTTCAATGAAATGGAAGAATTGAATATCCGGAACGGCGATAGCTTCGTAAGACTTTTGTCTGCCATTGATGTAATAATTCCTATTATGCGTATTCTGGAGAAGTCGTCGAGACTGTCTGTGGTCCAGGGATACAAGCAAATAGAAGTTATACACCTAATAAATTACACAGGAATGAGACGAACCTGTTATGTTATGTTCACTCTTTCTTTAATGGAATAAGAGGAAACATTTTGGGTGGTTTATCAGTTTATATGTTGTTCCAAAAATTCGTTCCTATTCTTATTTTAGCAACATGTGTACTTCAGAGCAATAGCCAAAGCCAAGTGGGCCTAAAAACGAGGGAGGAGGAATTATGATTTGTATTTAAAAAGTAACCTATGCATGTGCGGCAGGGATGGAAGTAGTTAGTTATATCCCCGGAAAATTTTGTCTGCAATTTTGTGTTATATTGCAAATGTAGTGTATAATGTTACTCTCTGTGTCCATTTACATAATACGATTTTTTCGAAGCCAAAAGGTTAGATTATTTCAAAGTCTGCTTACGAATAGCGGACTTAGGTATATGTTGTGACAAAGGTACCTAAGACCCGAATCACAACCATAATAAAAGCACATCGACATATCACCCTATGCAATATATCGATGTCTTACAAATTTGACAATGAAAACGCAAACTTTTTTAATTTCAATTACATTTAAAAATTTAAAATGAATTTCCATCCTGAAATAAAATGTAATTTAGCGTAAATTGCGTTTTGTTATTAGATGCATATTCCATTCTCACGGGACATATACTTACCTACGTGCTGTACAAGGTGTACAGTTTCTTAATTACCTCCGGTTGATTCCTTATCTGTGGGTTTTAAATGTTGCAGTTCTTAGTAGAAGAAACCGGAAAGAAAGAAAACAAATTTATATTAACGAGGAGATACAAGGGATAGACCGTAACAGAGGCTCCGTATATTTCTATCTCGACCAAGTGAGAGCAGTAAAGCTCAAAGTTTGGTCTTAATATAAGTGAATCGATTTGCAAGAGTTGTATGTAGCTCTAATAGAAATGCCTCACTTGGTTAGCTTAAAGTAAAGTTTGGTCAACTTTATTGAGTTAGAACTAAAAAGATCAAAGTCAAGTCAGATTAAGGGGGTGAGAGCTAGAGGACTCAATTACCTTTAAAGCCTTCCATTTCGGAGCTAAGGGAGTTCGCTTAATGAATAGTCGCAAAGTGGGGTCCAAATAAACTCTGATTTTATTGAATATATTACAGGCTTTTTATACAATTGAAAAATCGCTTACTTCACCCATTTTGTACATAAAATGCAGAATAAGCTTTATATTGCTATACTCAAAGTTTATTAGACAATATGCTTAATGCTTGTTTACCCATGATGAGTTCATTTGTATAACTATAACGCTTCGTCATATCAAGAAGCGTTAATTGTAAATTGGTTTTTCCTTTATTTTTTTTTTGCTACTGCAATTTTATTCATGAAGTGTATGATTCATTCATGTGTAGTAAAATTCACATTTTTTTTCTTTAATACTTCTCATTGCATATGGTCTACCTTTTAAGAATAATTTATTGTTCCCATATATGTGTGCTATAGATCGACTAACTTGTGCACTACAACGGTACATACATATCTTACTTCAATTCCGCCAAAGTACTTGCATGTAAAGGGTTTTCCAATAAGAGGTGTTATTTTAATTAGCCCGCTATTTCGGTAGATGTCACTTTTGGAGCTGTCATTTTTTGACATTCGACAAGTAGAAACTACGCCATTAATAAAAATGGAACGATGCACGATTCAACAACGCATTGAAATTATTAAAATTCACTATAAAAATGGTGAAAATGTGGCAGAGACGGTTCGTAAAACTCGAACATTTTTGGGTCGTCGTGAAGCACCTTGTCGGACCGCAATACATAAATTGGTAAAAAAATTCGAGCTGTCGGGACAAGTTAGTGATGTGAAGAATAAAACCCGTGCACGTCGCTCAAGAACAGCCGAGAATATTGCTGCTGTAGCCGAAAGTGTTGAAGAAAACCCAGGTTTGTCCATTCCTCGTCGTTCTTTGGAATTAGGCATTCCAAAAACGTCATTACACCGTATTTTGCATAAAGATTTGGGTCTTAAGGCTTATAAAGTTCAGTTAACACTAGAACTCAAGCCGGCCGATCATCAACAACGTCTAGTCTTTGCTGATAGGGTCCTTGAAATGCACGAAAATGATCCGGAATTCCATCGAAAACTCATCTTGAGTGATGAGGCCCATTTCCACCTCGATGGCTTCGTCAACAAGCAAACTTGTCGCATCTGGGGCTCGGAAAACCCAAGAGTTATTGTTGAAAAGCCTCTCTATCCTCAACGTGTGACTGTTTGGTGCGGTTTATGGTCTCGTGGGGTCATTGGACCTTACTTTTTCGAAAATGGGGCTGGAGCAACAGTTACGGTGAATGGATTGCGCTATCGACAGATGATTAATGATTTTTTATGGCCGGAATTGGATGGTATTGATCTGTACAACGTTTACTTTCAACAAGACGGCGCTACGTGCCATACAAGCAACGAAACCATTGATCTTTTACGGGAAAAGTTTCCGAACCGTGTTATCTCTCGAATAGGTGATCACAATTGGCCACCGAGATCTTGTGATTTAACACCTTGCGACTACTTCCTTTGGGGTCACGTGAAAGAGAAGGTCTACGCCAACAGCCCAGCGTCGATTCAGGACCTTAAAGATGGAATTCGTGAGGCTATCGAGGACATAGGGCAGCCACTTTTCAATTTGGTTATGGAAAATTTCATGAAAAGGATGTGGTCCTGTAGGCGTGGTCGTGGTGGTCATTTGGCTGATGTTATTTTCCATTATTAACGGCACACCTTCCTTTTTATAATGAAATAAAGATGTGATCATTTATCTCAAAGATGGCATTTTTCTTTGAATATGAAAATAACACCTCTTATTGGAAAACCCGTTACATACAGTCTTTTAAATTCATAAAACCTAATCGTATGCGCATACATACATACAATTATTCCAGTCGGCTTAAAATAACTACTTCGGCGATACACTAGTGCATATCCGATTTCATTTGTTCTATGATTCATCTAAACTTTTTTGTACTTTCTCACGGATGATTTTCAACGTCTCACAGCGGTGCAAAACGATTTGTTGGCTACCAGAAATCTGTCACTTCTTTTGTTATGTTAAAGATATCATAATGATTTTGGGAAATAAATCTTGACATTATTACCCCTTAATTGATAAAAAAAAAGTTCAATTTGTTTACAGGGTGTCTCAAAATAAATCAACAAACTTTTAAGTAGTCAATAAATTAATTATTAGTATAATTTAAAAAGTCTGAAAAAGATTTTTAACTTAATCTTTAAATTTCATTACCTCCATAACAATATTTAATTAAAAAAAATAAATCTTTCAAATAAAGTATGTGCACGAAATAAATGTCGCATGTTTGAACATGCATGAAAGATGAACAAGTTGCGGAATCGAATTTTTTAAGTTATTCAGGCAGTTGGCCGTGTTAGTTGTCCAATGTGGAAACAAAATTTATTTAGTGCGCAGTTATTTTCAAAAATGTCATCGATTAAATTGGAACACCATCGAAATATTCTTGCACAGTTCCTAAGTGATCCGAATTTGACGACAAAACAAATTGGTAAAAGAACTTATAAAAGTGTGCGAACAGTGCAAGGTGTTTTACAAACTTTTAAAGAAGGGTGTAATGAACCGAAAAAGGAAAAAAGAGGAAGAAAAAAAGGATGTTTAGACAAAAATTTAGAAAAAAAATATTTTGAGGGCATATGATTCAAATCCATGTGTATCCGTGCTGCATTTAGCTAAAAAATATAACGTTAGTTCGTCCCTTGTGCAGAAAATTAAAAAGAATAATAACATTAGGTCGTACAAAAAAACAAAATCACCAAAACGGAGTGAAAAACAAGAAAAGCTTTGTCATACTCGCGCAAGAAAACTTTATGAAAATTATTTCAACGGTTTTAACGGATGTGTGATAATGGACGACGAAACTTACGCAAAAGCCGATTTTAAACAGTTACCTGGTCAATAGTTTTATACAACATGTGATCCTATGACTAATACAAATAAGTTTAAAACAATTGCAATGGATAAGTTCGGAAAAAAAATTTCTAGTTTGGCAGGCCATATGTACATGTGGGAAAAGAAGTGCACCGTTTGTGTCAAAAGATACAATGAACAGTGAAATTTATGTAAAGGAATGCCTGCAAAAGCGACTTTTGCCACTAATAAGAAAGCACACAGGGCCTACAATATTTTGGCCTGATTTAGCAACAATTCATTACTCAGGTAAAACTTTACAATGGTTTACAACGAACAATGTCAATTTCGTTGATAAAAACAGCAATCCGCCAAACTGTCCACAGCTTAGACCAATTGAAAAGTATTGGGCCAATATTAAGGGAAAATTAAGAAAAAGTGGTAAACTAGGGGAAACCATTCAAAGGTTTAAAGTAGAGTGGAAAAAAGCTAACTAAAGTGAGTGACGCTATTGTGTAAAATCTTATGTGTAACGTCAAAAGAGACGTTCGAAAATTTTATCGTACAAACTAACTAATATAATTTAAGTGTATATATAATTTTTTTATCTCAATGCACTTATGAATAAAATTACTCTAAGATAATTTAAAAGTCAATCTTTTACTTTTACTTTCACCTCAAACACACGACGTTTATTTCGTGCACATACTTTATGTACTTACAAGAAAATAAAAATTATGAATACTCAAATACTAATCACTTCGCTGGAACACTTTCAAACACTATATTTTCATTTGTTTCCAGGAAATAGGTCATTTCTTCTGGATATTCCCTGTTTCTAAAACATTTGTCCGGTTTTCTTCGAAATGAGGAGATGTATGGATGTGATGATATTAGCAGCTTATTCATAAGATCATGTTTTGCTCTTTCCTTGAAATTTTTCTGGTGTTGTGTTCTGTAGCGCTTGTAGTCTTTATTTTTGGCTTCCTGGGCTTCTTCCGACAATTCGCCAATCGGCAAAAAACAGTGAAGTATTATATTTTTTCCATGCCTTAAAACTTTGTGGACTTTTGCTGTTAATTTTCTATATGCACATTTGTTATTTAGTAATATTTCTGTTTGCTCTGTATATGTTCCGAATTTTTTGGCAATTATAGGAAGATCACAAGAAAGAATATTTAATATGGTCTTAAATCTCTTCATAATTTCCAGGTCCAATTTGGTATTATGCGCTTATTTCTGCCTATTCAGAAAATCTCCTCACTGTGTTGCCGTCATTTGTACTTCCAAATCCTTGGTTAGGTGTATCAATAATTAAACCAAGTTGTCGTCTGAAGTCTTGTTGGATCCTGAGTTTCTCCTCCGGTTTCTTTTGCTTATTATCAGGATTATTTCGTACACCCTCCTAAGTGAAATTCAATTTGTAACTCGTGTACAATATAAGTACGGTAAATCGAATCCATGCATGAAGAGGCAAAAACCCGTATTGAGAGTGTTCTTGAACATCGCATTCTTCTTCCGTATTTCGAAAATATTTTTGATCTGCTTGACAAATAGTACCAGTTGCCGATGATTTGGTGTCTGTTACAAATTACCTTGCCATCACACATTGTTAAGGGAAGCCTATGAAGCATTTATTTCTTGTTTCATGAGGTCAACTTCACTTTGAATTAATTCTTTTGTTTCCTTCACATATTTAAATTTAAAAGATCTCCAAAAGTGTGCGGATGATGAACGGCGACTTCTCCACACTAAGTTTTCCGAAGTACTGCATTTGAAACGAAGAAGAGCCTATGACATTACGAATAAATTCACTTCTGTTATTATCGTAATTTTCTTCAAAAATTTGTTGCTTGTATTCGGTTTTCCCCAAGGACGCGTCAAATCCCATTGTAGTGATCTTATTAGTGATCACCACACGATCACCCTAAAATATAGCAACCATGCTATGACCTCATCAAAGTCATATTATATGAGTTTGAAAGCTAACGCTGCCACTCGCCGTATCTTTGATTATACCAACCTGTCGTCCCTTAGAAATATTGGCGTATCCGCTGCCTAGCAGTTGTTGACGCCATTATACTCAGCGTATCTTACTTCTGTAGTGACGCTGTACAATAGGCTATCATTTACATTCACATATTTCTATGCTGGAACAGGAATGAAAAACATTACATAGCGACCCTACGACTGGCCTGAGATCTTCAAAAAAATCTGCGACTGGTCTGAAGCAAAGATAATTAAAAATTTTGATGCTCAACTGCGACTTGTCCGAAATCTGCACGAAGGTTTAGAATTTAGACGACGAAAGCTGGAGGACAGCCTTATATTTGCAACTGGAATAACCTGCAGCTTTTTTTTCTCAACACTTTTCCGGAAAATCTGTTAACATCTTCATTCCACCCCAATGACAGAGTTGTCATCACAAACAGAATTAGACGCATTGTTTTCGCGATTATTATAGAAATTATTATTATTATTATTATTATTATTATCGCAGAGACCAGACGTGTCACTTAAGAGCTCCACAAATAATAAGTATTTAAGCGGAAAAAAGCAGTGAAAGCCCGTGAAAGTGCTCTAAAGTTACTAAAAGTGTGTGCGTTATAGTGTACTATAATAAGTGCACCTAAAACTATAAAAAAACATTTAAAAAAATTGAAAAATAAGTTGTGAAAAGTGCATAAAATAAAATTGTAGTGACATTTAAAAAAATATTTTAATTTAATTTGGTCGTTGCCATGGCAACGCCAAAAATGTGAAAATTTGTAGTTCGGCAAAGTTTAGGAAAGTTTTATTGTAAAGTTTGGAAAATTAATTGAACGGAAAAATTATAGAAATTGGAAGTGAAAAAATTAAAAGCATTCTCTGCCGTGCTCACAATGAGCTCGTGCAGCAGCGACTCTGGGGGGACTGATAATCCCCTCAAATTAAATACAAGGGTGAAGAAGACTGTGAAAGCTTCTTCATCTAAAAAACCTACCCAGGGGCCCAAAGAAAAGGCCGTTAAGGGCCCAATTGAAGAGGTCAGTACCAGCAGAGTACAAGTGCAGCCGCCTTACTTGGGGAGCGCTATTGCGAAGACAGACGTAGCTGCTCTGGAAGCATCTGGAGCATTGTCTTCAAAATCTACGGCTATCTCTGTAACGTCTGTAGCTGCAGCTTTGGCAGAAGCTACGACGACGCTTTCGAGTCTGGAACATCAGCCTACGCTTAAGGATATTGTTAGAAAGGCTTCAGATTCAGCGCCAAAGACAAACTATGTTGTGATGAGGCCACCGCTCTCTTCAAAGAAGGCAAACACCTCAAAGCAGCAGGCACCAGAAACAGCAGTACCAGCAACAACAGCAGCACCACGATCCTCCCCTATAATATTAGGTGTATCATACGCACAGGTAAGTGGCAGTTCCAAAAAAGAGACATCAATAGAAATTTTAGGAAAGGGCATCACTCCTCGTCCAGCCCCATTGGACGCAGGTAAGCCTCGGCCTAAGACCGGTGCGGGTCTTCAGGCTTTTTTCGACGGGCGATGGCAGGATGAGAGCTACGGTATGCAGCTCGAGCACATCAATAGGTGTCCTCAGAGCGCATACCTAAAAGCGATCTTCCAGGTCATCTCCCGTGAGCAGCTATTCTCCATGGGGATAATAGCTGGGGGAATGGTTGAGGTGTATACCACGACCCTCGAAAGCGCTACCAAGCTTATGCTTGAGGGCATCGAGGTGGATGGTAGACACCTTGTGCCGTTCCCACTCAGGGAAAAGCCCACAAGGGTTATGTTTTCACGGGTCCCTATGCGAGCGAGCCATGAAGACCTCTTAAATTTCTTAGGGAGATTTGGGAAGGTTCATGGCAATGTTCGTGCCATTCCCTTAAAAATTGGAGACGAGGGTCTCGGGCGGGGTATCTTCGGTACCAGCCGGGAGGCGTCCATTACCTTAAATAAGGGATGTACGCTTCCAAAAGGCTTTTACCTGAGCATATCCGGCTCGAGGCACTGGATAGACGTGAGCACCGAAGCAAAATGCCATGCTTGCCATTTGGTAGGGCATTTTATTGCTGACTGCCCCAAGAGAAGCGGAAAGAAGGCTGAACAGAAGGCTCCTTCGAAGGAAACCACTGCTACAGTAGTGGCTCCGGAGAAGGAACTTTCTGCCAGCACTCAGCCTGCTATCTTGGAGCAGCCAGTGGCTAAAGTGCCTGAAATTGTCCCTGAGGCAAAAATTATTACGGCTGTAAACGGCGCCACGTCGGCACGTGAAAGCATGGCTACTTCTGACGAGGAGTCGATTAGCCATGTAGGCAGAAAAAGGAGGACGAGGAGGAAGACGAAGGTGGACCGGGCGATGCTGCCTCCTCCAGAGCCAGCAAAGCCAGTCGAATCAAAACGGCCCCACTCGGAGGAGGACGATAGTGGTGCTTGCGGCTCGAAGGCTGTTGTGAGAGACACGGAAGTGTCTCTCGAGCAGCTTTCGGACTGCGATATGACCGGTTTTGATGAGACTGGTCTCTCCAGCTTCAGTGGCTACGAATCGTGTGGTAGCACCATGTCGATTGGTAGCCAATTTGAAGTCTCGGAGGGTTTGGAAACCCTTCCTAGGGAGAAGATCTCGAGGATTCTTTCCCGGCTCCTGTACAAGAAGAATTCAGGCAAAATCTGGAGTATTCTTGTGGAGGAGCTGGGGAAGCCGGAATTGCTACTTCCCCAACTTCTACTCCTACAAGAGGAGTGCAAGAAGAAGGGGAAGTACAACGGTATATCCCGGTTAGATCGACTCCATAGGAGGGTGCAGGAGTTGATGCAGGAGCATCGCTTGGTTGATTCTCCTAGTCAATAGACGTCGTACCATCATCGTTTGAGCTTCTTCTCTCTGTGAATGTGTAAGATAGGCTGTCTTAACACCGGGGGTTTAAGTGCTCATACAAGACTACACAGTACTATCGAACATGCCAAAATGTTCGATATAGACATTACACTTCTGCAGGAGACGAATTTTACACAAGACACGTATACACAACTTGAGCGTTATGCTTATTTGCACACTGGCTATGCAATGTTTGCCACACCTGCGCCTCGTCGAGGCTCAGGGGTGGCAATCATTGTATCCAACAAATTCACACTATCGTCTCCTGTCTATACAGATATCTTCCCAGGCTTCGCTTCTTCCTTGGACTTTGTCGTTCAAGACAAACATATCAAGGTAGTAAACGTGTACCTTCCTCATGACCAGGACATTACAAGACAAGTTCTTGATAGTGTTCAATCCTGTCTGGTGAATTTTAGTGGCGAAACTATCCTCGGAGGTGATTTCAACTGCACGCTAAATCCCTCAATGGATCGGCATTCCGGAGTTGAGTTCAACTCTGTCAATGCTACTCGGTTGAGGAATTTTGTCCGTGTTTTCAGACTCGTGGATATCTATCGTTGGATGCATCCTACGACTAGATCATACACGAGGGTCTCGCGAAATATCCATGGAAGTCTCGCAGGCTCCAGAATCGATAGACTTTACGTCTCACCTGGAATACTAGAACATTTCGTTGGTGTCACTCATGAAGTGTGTTCCGTTAGCGATCACCTTCTTGTAGTGGCAACCAGCACTCTAGTTGAAAGAAGAACTGCATACTGGATATTCAACAACTATTTGTTGAATTCCGAGCAGTTCATCAATGAATTCACTGAATTCTGGCACGATTGGCAAGAGAGGAAAGGTGACTTCCCTCTTGTTAGTCAATGGTGGGATGTTGGAAAGCTCCAAATTCGATCTTTTATCGAAGCGAATTTCAATCGAAGTGGGTATCAAGCTTCTAGCTTGTCGGCCGAAGTATCTCGGGTGGCAGCTCTTCTCCCAACTCAGCCGGAGTTGATTCTTTATTTTAACAGAATAAAGGAACGCTTGGCAACACAAACATACAAGCACAGCTTGGAGTTTGTGCTGCGCAGCCAATCACGCTGGCTGAGGGAAGGCGATTCTCCAACCGAGTACTTCTTTCAGGCAACTAGACGACGTACTGCTTCTTGTGAAGTCGAATCGATAGTTGATGAATCTGGACAAGTCCTCAACGGACAACAGCTATCAGAATTTATTCGAGACTATTACAGTAGTCTCTACTCTGAATCGACGTCGACAACATCCTCGACCACTCATGAATTTCTTGAGAATATTCCCATTTTCTCTGAAGACAGCAAGGAGATCCTGGATACAGTAATCACATTGGAGGATATGATCGCTGCGACAAAGGATCTAAGGCGACACACTTCACCTGGTTATGACGGCTTGACTCCAGAATTCTTCATACGTTTCAGGGATTTATTAATTCCTGACCTTTTGGAAGTCTTCAATTCGGCGGTTGAGACGCATTCAGACTTTCCTTCTAGTTGGAGGAGGTCTGTTATGCGATTGATTCCAAAGAAAGGAGATTTGCAGAGGATGGGGAACTGGAGGCCAGTAACCCTATGCAATGTGGACTATAAAATCGTCTGCAAAGCATTAGGGGCGATACTCCGCTCAGTGATTGCTTCGGTAATACACCCGGAACAGTCCTATTGTGTTCCTGGTCGTAGTATCTACGACAACATCGCGGTAGCCAAACATTTGTTTGCCTACCATGAACAGACAGGTACACAAATGGCCATGATTTCTCTTGACCAGCAAAAGGCTTTTGATAGCGTCTCGCACGAGTATCTCCTGACTGCTCTCGAGGCATTTGGGTTCCCGCCCAGGTGGCTCGATATCATCGGGAAACTGTATAGAGATTCAGCGATTTTGATTAAGCATCAAGGACAGGTTCTGGCTTCTATCTCGTTTCATCGAGGTATCAGACAGGGCTGTCCATTGTCAGGTATGCTTTATGATCTTTCGTTGGAGCCGCTACTGGTGAATCTTCGTCGAATGCTCGGACAATATTCAGTGCATCTACCATATACCAATGTGAGGCCTCTTATGTTGGCATATGCGGATGACCTTTCTATTTTCGTGACAAGAGATGAAGCCTTTCCAGTCGCTCGTGCTGTTTTCGAACAGTACGAACGTATAGCGGGCGCTAAAATCAACCTTAGCAAGAGTCAAGGCTTGTGGTGTGGAAGGTGGAGAGATCGTACAGATACTCCACTGAACATCCAATGGACTAATACTTGCCTGAAGTATTTAGGTGTGTATATCGGACGCGAGAGTAAATCAAATAATAGCCGCATCGCTCTTGAGAAACTCTCTAGAGCTGTTAACTCATGGCGTAGTCGACTGTTTCCACTATCCCTAATGGGAAGGTCAGTCGTGATAAACTATTTGATTACCTCGTCCATCGTTGATCTGCTAAAGTCTGAGACGTTTGATGAAGGCTTCGTAGGTCTTCTTCAAGCAAAAGCGATAGACGCCTTTTGGTGCGGAAGACGATGGGTTGCTGAAAGCACGCTCTGTCTGCCAGTCAAGATAGGTGGATTAGGTCTCACTAACTTGGTTGTGAAATCAAGGTGTCTCCAAGTGCGTGCATTCCAACGAGTGTTTTGCCAGAGAGACACCTTAATTTCTCAACTGTGGGTGAATGTACTGGGAGGGATCGGCATAGGGGAGTATTACTACCTGCTCTCTGTTCGACCACCCTATCCTCGTGACTGGCCACAGGATCTAATCTCAACGATTCAGACCTGGGGCAGAATCAGGCCAGCATTTCACCTTAAGTGGAATGCTCTGCGGTACACGCAATTCGCGTCGATTCCAATCAGGTTTAATCCTGAATTAATAGATTCAGTGTTCAGTAATGCTCGAGGTTTTGAAGCTGACACGCATACACTGACAGTTCTCGGAGATATTATTGATATCTCTGGAAACTGTCGAATAAACACGAACACTCCACAACTACACGACCTGGCGGCTTCAGCGCGGGAGAGATTTCGCCAACTTGGGATCAGTGACCCTGGCACTAAGTTGGAAGATGCTTTCGTTCTGGACAGACCGCCTCACACACCTTTCAGCACACTTACAACACGTGTGCTCCGTGACGTGCTTATGTCAATAAGACCTCCGGAGTACACAGGATACAACAGATGGCGAACACACCTCGGGGTGAATATGGGCGTGATGGGAGGGATAACTTGCAGAGTAGTCTACAGTTATCCTTCTAGTTACAAAGATGCTGATGTAGCATTCAAATTGCTGCATCACAGTCTTATGCATCCTAATCAGTTGTCACATATCGACCGGCGGGTTCAGAGGATCTGCATAGTTTGTTCTGGTGAAGGCACCTTGTTTCACAGGTTCTTCACTTGTCCAGCTTTGCAGAGTCTAATGGAACTGGTGCGCGATATGTGTCAGTTGATCCACCCGAATTTCAGCATTACTAGGACATCGTTTCTGTGGGGACCAAAGGTTTGTAGTCGGGTGAATTGTTTGATTAGCTTTGTGTTGACACTGGCCAAATCTACAATTCACTTGTACTACATGAGAGCCGGAGATGGGAATCAGAACACTGACCCACAACACCACGCACAAGCACTTAAGCGCCACTTCGTTGACAGATTGAAGAGACGTTTACGTCTCGAATATCTGGCAACGAACGCAGACATATTCAACTGCACATGGCAGCCACTATCGTCAGTGCAGGACGGCGCTCTTGTCTTTCGCTGGTGATATCAGGCCACAGCATTTGCAACTCTAGTCCACGGGGCTTCTCCTCGCTTTGGAACCGTTGCAAGTGCTGTGGGAAGGATAAGCGCTCCGTTAGAGATGCTCAGCTGGAGGGATGATGAGGGCAGCTTGTAGAGGTCTATGATACTACAGGCCGCCCTCGCGGGACTCTATAACGGTATCGGATAAATTTTTTCGTTCGTTCGATTTATATTTTTTCTACTTCGGTTTCGGTCTCGGTTCTAAATTACAAAATTTTTTGTTGAAAATACGCTCGTTTAGGGAATTACATTTTGATTAGATTAATTTGGAAATTTGGAACTTCTTGGAACTGCCACTTACCCAATTGTCAAAATTGGGACAAGTAATAAATTTTTTGTTTTTTCATCTTTTAGGCATCTTTCAAAATTTCTAGTATCCGTTATATACAGTCTCTTTTGAGAATTTAGTGTTTCATTTTTTCTTCTCGTTCAATCGTTAGTGTCTAGTTTGTTTTCGTTGTCCCTTTTGACCCATTTTGTGTTATGATTAGATTAGCTATTGTCTGATTTTTTTTCTTTACACATTGTAGGCCTTTTGCCACGTATTTTAAGGATTTTTAAAAGAGCCAAAGAGCCAAAAATAAAAGAAGCATATTTACATAAAAAAAAAAAAAAAAATTATTATAGAAAGGTTCATACGTAGCAGTTTGCTTTATGAAAATTTAAATCCTACGAATTAAAGGAACATTCTTCTTCGTAATTTCAGATTTATGGAGAACGCTTTGGGACATCTTCAAACATTTTAGGTTTTTCTTTTTAATTAAATTGGATTAAAAAATTTTAAATAATATTAGTAGATTGTTTATACTGAATTCACTGTGATAGGGTAGGTTAGGGGTGTGGAATTTTATTGAATTTGTCGCCAAGTTATAGATTTGATAAATTAGGTTAAGATTATTGAATTTTTCTTTGAATTTATTATTAAATAAAATTTTATATTTGAATTAAAAAGTTGAGTTGTCCTTTTACAACCGACAGCCCGTCGCTTGAATACAGATCTCATAAATATTGGTGCGGACTCATAGACCGCGCGCCACTTCCGGAAGGTTAAATTTGTACTTAGTACAACTCCACATATAAATGGAAGATTCCCTCTTCCTTCTTGAATTAGACATAAACTGTGCAAGAGGAGGTCATTGAGATCTTATGTTGATACGTCTCCAAAGCTTAAAGGAAAAATACGTAATACCGACTCCTTAGAATTCTGCGAAAGACATTTTCTTTTATGTAAGAGGATTACTTGATTTGAAATAAGTAAAATTGTAAGTACAGCATAAATAGTGTAAGTATAATTCTTTTCTAATAGGATATGATCTATATCCCAAACAAATGAACTATTACTCAACTGTGCTATACGTTTTGGAGAACATGGATTCAAGGAAGGATAATGGCAGTCCTTAAGATGCTATATTTTTGAAATTTTATTAAAATACTTTCACTGACTAATACCGTACTACACAGCATGGGTAAAAGTTTATACACACATACTCGAATTTCTGAACGAACAAGTTTTTGCATATTGGAACAGATTTCATGAGTAATCCTACATACATTATGTACCAATGTACATGCATACTCGAATATCTACTTACAAGAAGACATTATTTATAGATTTGTTTGCAGCAAAAAGTACAGATAGGGGAATGTCTCCAACATTTTCTTATTTTGAATAAGAAATGTAGTTGAAGCTTGAGCATGGTTGAAGATATTCTACTAAGCCCTGATGGCTATAACTCCGAACAACATCTTCCTTGTTTCCTTACTTTTAGTGTGCCACAAATTTTACCACAAAATTCAATTGAATGCGATTTAAAGCCCCCGTCTGGCAAAAATGCTTCTGCAGTATGTGGATATGGAAAAAGAGAAACTAGACATCGTCGAAGCATTTTATTTATTCGTGTGCACCTCGCGAGTGGGTGCGGTATTACTTTCAAATTGATATAATGGATTCTGTTTCATGACATGTGATCCTGAATTTATTATCCAGGTGAACCAAATTGATAGTAGGTATTTCATTTTAGTAAAGATGTCTTTAGGTATTAAACTTCCCTGCCGTATAGATAACTGAATCTTTCAATCGATATTTTATTAGCGTTGACATGAAATACTTACATTCTCGCAGGCTTCAAGCTTATACCTCTCTCTTTAACATAGATTCAGTATAAACTTTACACAGATATTAAATAGACAGAGGGACACATACATCAAGTTCATTTACATATGGTCAACAATTCACACGATTTTGTATAAATTTTTCTATCTATATAAAATTTATTTTCAAACAAAATTTGCCATATAACCTTACTCCGTTGCTGTATCCAAATGACCATAAATAGCATAATACAAAGGAAACATTTGAGCATATTTTCTCGTCAACGAGCTGTGCGATCTCCATCTCACTATGGTTGCGCAATTGCTTTGCGTGTCTTGAGCTTCCAAGTAAAAGTTACAGGATTTAGTCATTGCAACCCGTCCTAATAGAGGGATTTATGTTACCCTTGAGGATGACTTTATTCCTCATCTCCAGTGATTTGAGTGTCGTAGAATATCCTTGATAACATGGTGATGGACTCCAAGGCGTTGGCAGTATTTGGTTATCCCAGAGGATATAATTAGTTGAGCCACTTATAATTATTAGACACATACGCATACCATCTGTATATGAGACCAATGATCCTTGGTAGAATGATAGTTCGATGGACCGCAATGATTGTCAGCACCTCTTATCATTAGGGGACGAACCACCTTTCTGTAAAATTAAGGAAGGTCTGGTCACCCACATGTAATCCCAAAAAAGTGCCGATTTTTAAAACATTTATGTAAAGTGTGGTATCCAAATTATTGTAAAAGACTTCCAGCAGCACTTTCTTAGATAAATAAAGTTCTACTTAAAAGAAAAATATGAAATAACATAAAACATACCTCGCTAAAAAAAAGGACTATAGTATTTCTTTGCATGTTGAAATTACATATAATACCTAAATAATAATAAAATAACAAAAAAAAACTCGTTAAAACATTATATTTGTTGTTTATTTTCAGTAATTTTATGTACTTATTCAGATATGTTTCTGTACATCTTCCTTAAAATACTGCGAAATTGCATTAATTACCAGAGCTGTAGAGGCTCATACCCTTGGATGAGTAACTGCACAGTCCACCCATATTTCCTACACCGATTGCGCAGCCCATTTACATTTCTTTAGCAATAATTAAATCGCTTGCAGTGCCCTCTGCAAATCATCTGCATCCCACGATAAGACTTTTTTATAAATTTCAAAAGAAAGAGAAATAAAGTATCACTTTTTAAATGAAAATATCACATCACTTTATCTAATTAACAACAATACCAGTCCCATTCCCACATACAACCATCCTGTAGACTATTGTATTTGAAAACAAGCAGAAAAGCATCATTAATAATTAGCAAACAAAACAAAGAAATTAGCAAACTCACCAAAAATCCATCATATACCAGATTATTTACGTTTTGCAATATCATCCGTTGATATTACATCACATCAGATATTTTCGCCGTCGCCGGAATCAGAACTCAGAGGAATAAAACCCTGAAAACTATCGTTGACAGGGTAACACATCATTGAACAGATACTTTGCACTTTGTACTTTCAATCCTATCCATAGCTTTGCTGATGACAGTACACTTGATTTCGCATACTCCTTTGACACCCTTGCGGATTCCAGAGGGAACGCCGCATGTGTTAAACGAGACTGCATGATTGGATCATTGAATAACGATCTTGACAATATTCTCGCTTGGGGCAAAGTGAATCGCGTCGAATTCAATGCATCTAAGACCCAAAGCTGTCTCACCTCATTAAAACAAGACCATCACTTAACCACTCCCGTTTCGTTTGATGGTGCATTAATTTCTGATTCACCGTCACTAAGCATTCTTGGCATTAATATTTCCAGTAAGTTAAGCTGGACAGATCATATCTTCTCGGTTGCCAAAGAAGCATCAAAATGTCTTGGTTTTTTGAAAAGGTGTAAGAAATATTTCAGCCCATCAAATATAGCGCTCCTCTACAAGTCCTACATCAGACCTAGAATGGAATACAATTCCCATATCTGGGCCGGGGCTGGTCGCACAGCCTTAGCTTCATTGGATATTCTCCAAAAGAGAGCCTGCAAGCTCATTGGCGATGTGGCAATTACTCGTCATATCGACTCGCTCGAGCACCGTCGCAATGTTGGATGCCTTTCGCTCCTTTATCGCTATATGCATGGCCAATGTTCTGATGAAATATCTAGTCTGATCCCTTGTAGAATAGTTCCTTCACGCAATACTCGCGCTGCATCCCGCGCTCATCCTTTTACCCTTCAAATTACCTTCGGCCGTACACTAAAATTCCGTGATGCTTTCTTATCCGGAACTGTGCGAATGTGGAACAGTCTACCATCTTCTGTCTTTCCTCCGGCATACAACCTGCAAAAGTTTAAGGGCGACATACATCGGCACCTCCGCCGCTCTCCTCATATCCCTTAATCCTATCCCTATCTCCTTCCTGCCACGCTGTGCTTTGCATCATAGGGTATGCCCTGAGCTTAATAATATAAAAAAAAAAAAAAAAAAAACATGGCTGTTCACGGTACCTTTGAATGGTTATAACTTTACGTTTGGAAATATTCAACGGCAAGATTGTATGTAATCAGTCAAAGCATCATATTCAAAGTGACAACATAATACTAAGGATTCTGATATTCATTTTCGTAAACACAGTTTTGCTGACGAAATTTTGTGTGCGAGTTGCTCTAGCGGTTGTGTGAAGCATGTGAATCAACTAGAAATACACACACATATCACAGAAGTGAAGTACAGTGATTTAGAGACATATTTTTAAAAGTGTTATGAGTTTTGTGATACAGACACATACAATTTATGACAAATAACTAATGTTGGGATTGTGTTAAATGCAAACTAACGTAATTAGTGCAAAGTGATACAGACAAATATAATTATAATTTCTGTAGCACAGCATAATATAATTAAAACTAATTGGCAATGCTGTGATTGTTATGCAGACACATTAACGTAATCGGAGCAAAATTATTAGAAGTGTGGTGATAAAGGACACCTTTTTTCGTGTGTATATTATAACCTCAAGTAAAATCCCATTATTATTATTGAAATTAATTTAATTAATTACAAGTTGGGGTTTGAAGCCAAACAAGCGACACTGAGAAGTATGAAATGGGACCCCCTCGAAATGACACTCAGGCAGCAGCCAAGAACCTCTGCAGTGACGCAGTTGCTTCGCCACCTCACGACACAGGAAAAACAGCCAGTGACGTAGGAGAGATCTCTACCGACTCATCAACTAAGCCATCATATTCCGAGGACGAAAACGATTTTCCAATCCACAACACAAAAAGCGGAGAGCTAGGAAAATTCCAGTAACATGTCCTAAATCTGCCGGAATGACAGCGAAGAAGAGACCATCAGGGTTGAAGCAGCAACCAGCCATGGCGGAAAACACTGGTGGATTTTATCAAATTCTGGGAAACCCGAACGACTTTGAAATTCAGCCCACACCAACTGCGTCCCAAGTAGTAAAGTCGGTGAGACCCCACCGAGTGCCTGCCAGAATCATAATGTTAGAGCATTTAACAGCAAGCTTGATAAGCTAGAAAGCAGGCAGACATTTTTCATAAAGACGGCAAAGGGTTCTAAGTGCATTACTCAGCCAATGTCAAGGCATCACTCGTGGAAATACTGCGTGGGTTTACAACAACATCTTTCGTGCATTTTAGAACGCCCAGGACCATGGAATCAAATTCCCTTGTAAATGATTTCGGCGGTGAAATTCATCATGGCCACAAATGGCCTTCTAATTCAGATTGCTTAATGAGAGATTCATCGCGATTTGGGAATATCCCAATGCAAGCGCGCCCAGGCTTTTGGACATGTTGCAAGAAACTGCGCGAACGACTATCGTTATGTGAAGTGTAAAAATTACCACTTGTCAGGACAGTGTGAGCGGAAAAACGGGAAGGAAGGTGCCGCTTTCTGCGGCAACTGTAAAGCGGAAGGACATCCAGTCAGCTATAGAAGTTGCCCGAGTTCAAGGAGGTTGTACAACAACGCCCCAAGAAGAAAGAGGAACGTCGCCAACAAGATGATTTCGTGAAAAAAGTCACAAGCAACTACATGCAACCAAGTAAATCTTTCGCTCAAGTAATCTCTAAAACCACTTTTACTAATAATAACTCTGTGAAACCCACAGCTCCAAACCTGAAGCAGCACCAAAACAGCGCCCAGAAAACCTAGAATGTCAGAAGTTGACGATTTTGCACCAAAGAAGCTAAGGCCCTGTTTGGTTGCGATCTTTTACCACTTATGGGCAAAGTTAATAATTTCCTTCCTAAGTTCCTCTCTATCTCGGAAAAACGAGCGGCTTACCTTAAATTTGCATTCGAACTATGTCTAGGAAATTAAGTAAACTGAAAATGTCACTTAACTGCAATTCGCTGGTAAAACATAGCAAAGGAGCAGCACTAAACCTATTCCTCATTTAGTATAAATGCACGTTTATGTTCCTCTCTGAATTTCTTCTCACTGAGAAACATTAGTTATCTTTTGAGCACAGCCTCGACCGCCAGGACAAATCTTAGTCTACCATAGGCCTTACCCTTCTCATTAAGGAAAACCTTAAATTCGAAAAGGTGAAAATAACTAATCTTTGCAATATGGAATGCACTGTTTTCAAGTGAAAACTTTGAGACAATGAGCCTCTCCTCTCAATCGCCTTTAAAATAGTTGTCACCCTACAAGACCTGATATACAGAATAACTTGAGTAGTTCTTAGTAGATCTCCTACCCCAATTCTCAATTTACTTCTGCGCAAAGCGTATGGCTGAATCTGATCATATAACAGTAGAACTCACAGTCACTCCTAGCGTGCCCCAAATATCCTTACTTTTGTCCCTCAGCTGTCAACTTCACTCAAAGACTTGACTGGCAACAATTTCGGGCACGCTCTTTCAATTCCTTGCAGAAAACCTCCCTGACTTGCAATGGAACTTGGAAATTTATTTCCACATTCACTTCCTCAACAACGCCGTTGAAGGGAAGGCCGCCATCTTTTCCAGTATTTTACAGAGTAAGCACTACAAATACAAAAATCTCCCGCCTCCAATAACCATAACCCAGCCTACAGAAAAGTGTTGTTACAAAATAATTGCTTGTCAAGAATTATTGACGTACAAATGAAAATATTTCTCGATAAAGTTCAGGAAGAAACTAGCTTCCACACAATCCAATCCACGCTGTTTTCAAGACGTAAATAAGGCCTGCAGGAGAAAGGCTAAATTCCCCAAAACCATATTAAGCGGTTCGAGTACTTACAACCTTTCCCAAGAAAAATGCAACCATTTCGCGGAATACTTCCAATCCGCTTTCAGAGACCACTCGTCTCTAAGCTATGCAAATTTCTGGACCACTGTACACTCGACTGCTGACGACTTTACTGTCGAGGTAATCAGCTCCCGCGCAATAATCTACAAGTAGGTATACAAAAAAATCCTTAAGACCAGACGACTAAGGTCTCTTTCAAACCCTGCTCCGCCGACCCGGATAATTTTCCTGCAAAGGTATCAAAAACTTCCCACCTGTCGCCATATAATTTCTGACTATTATTTGCAACAGCTGCCTCAAAAATTCATATTTCCGTGAAGTCTGAACAACCGCACGTATAGTGCCAATTCCCAAAAAAAGTAACTAAAAAAACCTCAATGAGATCCGCCCAATCTCCCTGTTGTCCAACCTGGGGTTCACGAATATTGGGGAAATCTTCAACTGGCCACAACTCCTAAAGGAAGGTTTCTAGGGGGGGGGGTATGTGGAACAGTTTTTTGATCGGCTTACCTCAAGGAATCGCGTGGTATACCGGAAGGTATCTTGATCAGAAGATCAGAATCACTCTATATATATATTGGTTTTCTGCCTCGCGAACTTATTTTAACTAATAAATTAAATTAAATTTAAATATAAATTAAATTTATTAATGAATGAATTTGATAAGTGTAGTTCTTTGTGGGTTGTGCCGTATAAAGTTGGAAAAATTGATGCCTTAATTAAATTGGTACCTGCATTTTGCTTAACAATTTACTTATAATCTAATAATAGCCTTAAGAAAAAAATTAGAGCCTAAGAGTTTTTTATCAATAATAAAGAATCGCTTAGAAAATAGAAAATTCAAAGACAAAAAAAAACTCTCTGAAGATAACAAAAACTTTCGATAAGTTCTATAACTTATCCAAAAATGATTTTATTTCTAAGCTAACCTGTCCACATCCCGTAAAACAAATAAGAATAAGTCCTAACTTCCCCGTTACTCATATATGTAGTTAGTTCATTGACTTCATAGGAAAACAAACCATTTTCTCTTAGCTTAGAGCATTTGTAATTTCCCACAAGCCTGCTTTAGCGAGTATTCCTAGGAATGACAAAAAGACTACAGAATTATTCAAAAATATGAACACTTAGAAGTATAGGAAATCGAATATTAAATCAATTCTTCTTGTTTAGAGGAATCACAATATTATTGGGCAAAAGCAAAGCAAATATCTGGATTTAAGTTAAATATAAAAAAAGGACGAATTATGCATATACAGAAGCAGCACAGGATCCAGTGAAAGAAAGCTTTCATAGACAAATATTTTGGAATACTTTTAATTTCAAATTAAATAAATCAAAATCAAATAGATGTGGAAAGCACGAAGATTATTCGGATTAGCAAAACAGGACCACTAAGAGAATGCCAAAAAATGGAAAATAAGAGGTCATTAAAAATAAATTTGTCATGAGAGAGGAAAAATATTCTTTGGTGCCAATACTGACAGTTGATTTGAAAATGGTAATGACTTCGCCCAGATCTCAGATTGGTCCTCTAAATATTCTACAAATCAAAATTAGATATTTACAATTTACTGAATTGCTGTTTCGGACATACGCTATCAACCTAATTTCAAGAAAATCCCATTAAAGTTACGTCATTAATATTTTGAAATTTATATTCTAAGAGTTTTTAAAATTTTTGTCATATATTTTATATCTTTATATAAGATGAGAACGGTATATAATTCCAAAGCCATTTTTTTCGCCATTGGCTATATGTCATAAACCGAGAAGAGTTTCGGACAACGGATACATATGTCCGAACAAGAAGTTTTTCTCATCATAGTAATCTACGATCGAAGTCGGTCGTTTTTTGCCTTAGTTGTCAAAAAAATAAAATCAATCGATTTTTGGAAAAATTTTAATTTTTTTAATTCTTTTTGAATTTATACGTGAATGATATAATATAGCGGGTTCTCGTCTTTAAAGTATTGCTGCGGCAAATTTACACAATATTATCGAATTGCCAAGAAATTTAGTGCGAAGAAAATAAAAAATTTAGTGAAGTGGGGGTCACCCCCGTAAGAATAAGAGCGTGGACTCTTCTGACAAAGTGCATAAATTAAAAAAGACAACAAGAAAAATATAATTTCTTAAAATAAATAAAATTGTAATTGTGTAAAGTCAGTTCAGTTTATGACTGTTTGGATCAAAATTATAATTAAAATTAAAAGCCTTCAACGAGACGACGCATAACAGTGAGGAAGACTAACTGAACTCATCCATTATTACGTATAGTGACAGTTCAGTATGTAGCTCCACCTATAGGAAAAACAAGCAAAATAAGAATAAAAAAAAATGATAATGCCCCCTCAAAGAAAATCAACATACTAAAAGAAAATATTAAGGAGAAGGTTCTAGAAAACTTTGAAAAATTAAAGAATGAAAAAAAGAAAGTAAAGCGACAACCAAACCAACCAAAATCAGATCAAGTTACGAACAATTCTGACATGCCTCAACAACCACAAATGGACCAAGCCACAACGTCAAAGATCAAGAACTACAACGACGTGTCATCAAGAGATGAAAACATGAAGACGTTAAAAGATGCTGAATCTGAATTAGTAAATACAGATGAAGTTGATTTCTATTCAGAACCTCTTGTAAATAAAATACTACACATACAAATTAAAAAATGCAGGAATCGTATAACGATCTCCAAAATAGATATGCCACACTTAGTAAAAGGTTTGATGACCTACAAGCACAAAACAAACAAAAAACCAGAATAGAATACCATTAACTACTCCTACTAAAATTAGTGACATTAAAGACCTAAAAAGATCTAAAGTAAATAATCATGTTGAACACCTAAACTCGAAAAATACAAATAATTTTGAAATTCTGAGTCATAATGAGTTCATGGAGGATTCGGAAACAGAATCTGTAGAAGATTCCAATCATGCCAAAAACAAAAAAACAAAATATGATACAGTCAACTAAAGAAAGTAAATAACAAACGACCCCCCCCCCATATTGTAGCATACAACTTAAATGTTAAACAAATTTCAGGCAAGCTCAATGTAGCTCTAGCTAATAAAAATTTCAGGTCTAAAAAAATTAATAAGGACGTTACACACAGACGAAACGGACTACAAAACTGCCCTGGCCCTATTGAAAGGTGAAAAAATTAATAACTTTTCCTATACGTCTAAAGATAGCAAGCCTATCAGTGTAGTGCTTAAATTTCTTCATACGACCTACGACGAGAGGGATATTAAATAGGAATTTTAATTTCTATTCCTAGGAATTGAAATTACCAAAATTATACAATTAATGAAATCCCGAAATATGATAAATAGGGAGCCGCTATGGCTCATACAAATTAAAGCCAACAGTGATACTCCCGCCATAATTGATACTAATCTTTTCCTTAACCAAGGCGTCAAATTTTATAAGTTTAAACCATCCATCATGACTCAATGCAAAAACTGTCAGAGATTTGGTCATGTTGCTACCAATTGCTCGATGCCCTATAGATGTGTAAAGTGTAAAAGCAATCACGGTCCTGGGAACTTCCTGATACCCGCAAAGGATAACCTGTTAAACGAGCATATACCTAGATTTAAGGAAAATCCCGACGGTACTGTCCATACTGAAAAAGGTTTTCTTCCGGAATATGTCAATTGTGGCTTGTCCGGTCATCCTGCTAACTACAGAAAATGCAGTAAGTATTTAGAAATTTTGTCTAGGAAGCAAGAAAAGTCAAATTTGAAAAGAAGGCGCACAATAACTTTTCGGCAAAAAATATTTCGTATAACTCCATGTTTAAGAGGGAAAAAAATGCTCCGCGTAGAATTGTAAGAGACACAAGTGAAAACAACGAGCGATCTGGTAACACTCAATTTTTGAATGATGAATGTAGTATGCTATTTGGGCTGAGTTTATTCGAATGTCTGCATAAAATAAACAACTTCCTGCCTGACTATAGAGAACTATCTGATATAAGTTGTAAAAGAATGGCAGTGTTATCATTCTTAACAGAATTAGCAGTAAATAGCCAAGTATGAACTTACCTCAAAATCGAGCGAACGTAATAAATGATTTAAAAATCCTAGCCATAAATGTGAATTTGATCTGTGGCGACTGGTATATAATTCTCGCGCAATTATGAATATTTTGTCTTCCGATTACTTTGGCACTACTCCACAACTAAATTATTCGTTAAAAAAATCATTTCGTTGTAATTGCAGTACGTATACGAAAAATAAATTTAAAAGTAGGCCAGATTTTAGAATTGTTTTTAAAATAAAAAGATATTTTTTATGTCAGTTTTTCTTTAGAGTTATAAAAAATATAAAATAAGAATGTGTAAAAATTATAAAGAAATAAAAGAGTCATTGAAAGTTTTAAATCATACCTCAACCAGCGTTTAATTAAAAAAAAAAAAGGATTATTCTAAAAATAACCCTATTGAGTTCCAGCAGAGGCGATAGACCAATTCAACCAGAACGAATTCCCTGGAAGGATAAACAAGTTCTACGAGGAGACGCATAGCCGTACTACCTGCAAGGACCCCCTTAGATCATCTGAATTCATAGAAGGCAACAACTCAATACATTTTTAAGTGACCACAAACCAAATATTGTACTGCTAAGTGAAACAAAGCTGAAACCAAAGCATAATGTTAGTTACAAAAAATATAACATGATCAGGAATGATAGGCTCTCTGAAGGCGGTGGGAGTACCGTAATTTTAATCAAAAATAATAATAAGTATACTCATTTCCTCAGTTCTAAAAAATTTAAATGTATTGAAACAACAATAATTATTGTTAGTTTATCTAACCACAAGACACTAGCTGTAATTTCGCTTTACAATAGGAGTGGAATCTCGCCCATAGCAGAAGATCTTTCCAATTTATTTAACATACTGACCACTATATTATTGGGGGCGTTTTCAATGCCATCTACCAGCTTTGGGGTTAATGATCAGGCTACTGAGAACAATTCGGGTAGATCCCTTCACCAATGGCATTTAAGCAACTCCATTAATAAAAGGTTATTATTAGAGCACTCAGATAAGTACGCGCTTTATAATCGTGGCACTCCTTCGTTGATTGATTCCTTCATTATATCTAGCGATATAACATTAAAATATAATAACAGAGGCAAACTCTCCATATTAAATTATCCCCCAGATCATGCTATTGTTGAACTAAACATTTTATTAAGTAGAAGCCCGGTTACTACAGAGACTCGTCAAATACTTGATTACTGTAACACGAATTGGGCCGAATTTAGAGGATATATAGAACAAAATCTACTGCAGCTAAACCTATCTGATAATTGCTGCCCCTCATCATCTGACCTAGATAAAATAATTGATAATCTTGATGGAGTCCTAAACCAGCTATTATCCCAAGTGTACCGACAATCTCCCTAAACAGCAATACCTGTATTTCACTTCCCCTGCACTTGTTTAAGATTATTAGGCATAAAAATAAACTAAGAAGAAGATGGTTTAGGCTACAAAACAATCCCCTACAGCATCAGCTCAAATCACAAATTAAATGTCTTGAAAAAATAATAAAAGATTCGATCAAAATTCATTACATTAACTTCTGGCATAAAAAATTTTCAAGTGTTAAAATGGATAATAATGCTATTAGAACTGTTAAAAAATATATCGGGCTCCTGAGAGATAATAGTATACCGCCACTACAATTAACAAGTAGCTCCGATTTAATATCTACCAATGAAAATAAGATGCTCGCGCTTAGAACGTACTTCTGTGACATACACAAAGCAAATCTTTCCATGGGAAACTCATTATTCAGTTTGCAACTTAACACCTCTATTCAAAGAAATTATGAAAACGAAGTAAGCCCCCTCTTAATACCTTAAATTTTACTCCAAACTTAATAACCCGTTCTCATTTCATGACAGGTTCTCTGACCCACCCCCCGAGCAACAACCAGACCCTCAACTTGCGGGTAGCATAACTGTTCAGGCTAATAACATAAATCATCTAAATTTTATCACGCTTACTCCAATTAAAGATCTTATAAAATCCCGGAACAACAAAAAAACAGCTGGTTACGATAAAATATCCAATTTTATGCTTAAAAAATCCCCATTTAGTCTTTTCGTCTTTATAGCACTTTTGTTTAATCAACTTTTTAATATATACTATTACCCGAAAAAATGGAAACAGGCTATTTTCATACCTATTCCAAAAATTAAAAAACCATCCAATCTTATCTCTAGTTATAGGCCTATTTCTCTTCTGTCTTGTGTGAGTAAAACTTATGAAGCATTTCTCCTGGATAAAATTAGGTCGCATTGCGATGACAATAAAGTCATACCCAAACATTACCCTGGTTTCATGAGACAACACTCCTCCACACATGCTGTAACCGTTCTAATGGAGAAAGTAGGTCATAATTTGAAAAACAGAAACTCTACCCTAGCCTGTTCATTAGACGCTGAATAAACCTTTGATACAGTGTGGATAGAGGGACTTATCTGTCAAATGAAAAGCCTGTTCGGGTTCCTTAATCATATGTGTCGAATCATTTATAATTATCTAACAAAGAGATCATTTACGGTCAGAATACAGGACGTACTTTCTCATGCTTTTGATATTGTGGTAGGGGTACCTCAAGGCTCCTTACTCGGACCAATCCTATATAATATTTATACAGCGAACTTACCTAAACCTGATAGAAATGAAAGCAAGGTGAAAACCCTTTGTTATGTAGATGACACTCTTATATTTGAAGCTGGACCCAAAAAGCACGTCCTAAAAGCACAATTAAATAGATATTTAAAGGCCCTCTCCAAATATCTTGACACCTGGAAAGTCAAAATTAATATCGACAGATGCGAGGCAATTCTCTTTAAATGTGGGAATAGAAATTCCCCACCAAATGCATGGTCCGGGCTTCAAAACTATCACTTAATACTAAATAACCATATTATTCCTGTTAAAAGCAAAATTACATATCTTGGTGTTATATTCACAGACAATCTTTTCTTTTACCAACACATCGAATATATAATTAATAAGGCAACAAATTGTTACTGGGTGCTTAAAAGAGCTTTTAGACCCAACTCTAAATTATCCGTAATGCTAAAAATTAGACCAATTCTGATCTAGGCATTCCCGATTTGGCATAGCATAAGCTCAATTAAGAAAATTCGAACGCAAAATCTCAGGGATTGCATTAACTTCAAATGGATAAATAATAAAAATCTTTACAATATGGCCAAGCGGATAGAATAGACGGATTCCTCTTCAAACTTGCAATTAAGTTTATTGCCAAAATTTAGTTTACGATACTACACAATACATTAAGCGAAATTAATGTCATCACCATTTTTATGACAGACTAAAACTAAGTTTAAAATTAAATTTTCTTTACACTAAGTTAGTACAACAATGTTTTGATAAATGTACCTAGATTAAATACATGTAAAAAATATATATTAATGTTACGATTCGATAAATATTGATCAGACAATCATAACAGACAATGACCCCACAACATACCAATCATCAATTCTGCATACCATTGCTGCATTCCACAAATGCATGGACCGATTCCTCAATCACCTTAGCATGGATAAAAGGTGATCCTAGCAGATGGAATACGTTTGTAGCTAATCGAGTGGTTGAAATAAAAAGATTTATCAGACCAGAACAGTGGCAGCATATAAAAACTGACGAAAATCCAGCTGACTGTGCATCAAGAGGAATACATCCAACACTGCTAAAAACACATCCTCTATGGTGGAGCGGGCCTAAATGGCTATCATTATCAAAAAATAAATGGCCTACATTGTTAAACAATAATTACAGAACTAGTACAGAAATCCGGGAACACCATCTAGTATTACATGTCAATACAAAGACAACTGACATACTGGAAAGATTTTCAAATCTATCCCGAATGATACGTGTTCTGACATACTGCAAACGATTTGCCACCTGCTGTAAGAAAAAGGAGCCGCTTACAAACGAATTGACTACCGAAGAACTCCATACCACACTTACCAACATAATTAAAACGGTTCAACAGGAATATTTTCATCACGAAATGCACCAACTGGAAACGCAGCAAAGTTTGAACAAATCCAGCAAATTACTCACACTCTCGCCGTTCCTGGATAAAAAGGGATTATTGAGAGTAGGGGGAAGACTGGAAAACTCTCTACTCCCCTATGATGAGAAACATCCCTTCATACTTCCCCATAATCATCACTTTACTACACTTGTGGTCCGAGACGCGCATGAAAAGACACTACACGGAGGAAACCAGAACACACATGCATATGTACTTCGCCGGTATTGGATAATCGATGCCAAAACAGCGATAAGACGTTTCATACACAACTGTACGACCTGCTGCCGTTATAGAGCAACAACAGCCAGACAACTTATGGGTACCTTACCAGGCCCCAGAGTCATACCATCACAGCCCTTTAGCCACACTGGAATGGACTATGCAGGTCCATTTAACATTCGATTATCGCCAGGACGAGGCACTAAAGTGTACAAAGGATATATCGTAATCTTCGTATGCCTCTCTACAAAAGCATTGCACTTAGAGGCAGTTAGTAATATGACTACAGAAGGGTTTCTTGCCGCCTTCAAACGTTTCACATCCAGAAGAGGCCTTTGTACAAATCTATACAGTGACAACGGTACCACCTTCGTAGGAGCCAAAAACGAGCTAGATAAGCAGTTCAACCTCGCCGTTAAAGAAATTCACAATCAATCATCCAAGAAGCTTATTACTAACGGAACTCAATGGCACTTCATACCACCAGCAGCACCACACTTCGGCGGACTGTGGGAAGCCGGTGTAAAATCAGTGAAATATCATCTCAAACGAATTGCAGGAGAGATAAATTTCACTTTTGAAGAATTCTCAACGCTACTATGCCAAATTGAAGCGTGTTTAAATTCGCGTCCATTGTGCCCACTCAGTAACGAGCCTAGTGAGTTGACAGCAATCACACCGGGACACTTCCTAATTGGAAGCTCCATAATTGTACCTCCTGAACCAACTCCCCCGGAAAAACAAATACACTGCTTGAAAAAATTTGAGCTCATAACCAAGCTAAAAAACGACTTTTGGAAAGTGTGGTCCACAGAATATCTGTCGAGATTACAGCAAAGACCTAAATGGACTAAACAACAGAATAACATTCAGGAAGGAGACTTAGTCCTTATAACTGATGAATCCGTACCCCCAGCACGATGGCCGTTGGGAAGAGTAATTCAGGTACATCCAGGGAAAGACGGACTAGTACGCGTAGTTCATGTTCGTACAGCAAAAACTACGTTAGAACGACCAATAGCAAAACTGTGCAAATTGCCGTACGACAAAGAAGAACTGCCAAACACTGACAATAATCAGTCATCAAAAAATCCACTAAACAACAAGTGTATGGCTTCCAAACAGCAGTCCAGAAAACGACCACGCATTCATCCGACCAATATTCCCATCAGACCATCAATAGAAGAACTTAAAAGGACATGCCTCCATTCAAAACAAGGCAAAAGATTTGCATCCGGCACCATCACGTCATTACTACTACTAAACTGCGTACTACCAATCTTCACGACAACAATATTACCAACGATGGAAAACCTCAGAAAGATCACAGAGAAACAACGTATAGACATTCAAGAGTTCGAACACAATCCAGGAATTTATTTTGAAGACCTAGGAAATCTTCATATGGTCAACAATGAATGGAACACGATAGTCTATTACAATCTGAGTACATACTATCAGCAGTTAGAGGGATTCGAGCTGTGTTTAAAGAAACTGGAAGAGTTGTGCGACCAGATGATAACATACCGTTACTTCTGCAACGCCATCTTTATAGAGGTGTCGCATAAAGTACAAGAAATGAAACACAATAATCTCATCCTTCACACCAGAAATGGAAATGAAAAAGGCATAAGAAGACAACGTAGAGCTCCACTAGAAATCATAGGGGCACTCCAAAATAGTTTGTTTGGAGTACTGGATCAAAACTATGCTACTTATATTGAAGACGAAATACATAAACTCAAAGACAATGAGGATTACCTTTTAGATCTCGCCAAGAATCAAACATCAGTAATAGAGGTCACTACAAACGTGCTAAAAAAGACTACCGAACAAATACAACGTCAATTCGAAGCTTTCAACGAACACATTACAGCAAACTTTGAAACCCTCCGGCGAGGAGTAGAAGACAACAAAGGGATACAGACCTTCACCGCTATGACCTCTTACCTCAATTTACTTATAACCACATATGAGAGGACGCAAAATGAATTTATAAACTTATTAGTGGACTCTCATAGCGGCAAAATTAGTCCCTTTTTGCTAACTCCGATGCAATTGCGAGATCAAATTAAGTTCATAAGAGAGCACATAACATCATCTCTCATAATTCCAGGCGAAGGTAGCTCAGAAGATCTATTGAATCTATATAAAATAATAACTGTCAGAAGTAGGATCACAACTGACTACATCATTTTTAAAATTCGCATACCTCTCCCGAGCGAAGGCCTCTACAAATTATTTCGAATATATCCTGTCCCTACAAGACACCAATCAGAGTTCATCTACATAGAACCATCATCAGACTACTTGGCTACAACACTTCATAGAGACTTTTTTTACCCCATGACTACAAATGAAATCAAGGATTGCATTACAACCGAAAAACTGGGATTATTATGCCAACAGCACCATCCGATCTACTCAGTACACTCATCTCTTAACCAGTGTGAAATGCGGCTCCTCAATCATCAAGCAGTAAAACCAGATATATGTAAAATCAAAAAGACAACTCCCTCTCAATATTGGGTCCAGCTAGAGCACAGAAACCACTGGATATACGTTGTCAACAACGAGACCACAATTAATGTAGTATGTGGAAAAAGGGTCGCTATAAAAACATTAAGTAGAAGCGGAATCATCAGGTTAGGGGAAGACTGTACCATAAAACATCAGACAATGAGCATTAGCGCACAATCCATTATTACGGAATATACAAAATCATCATTCCTCCCATCAACTAATCTCGCTGACATACTTCCGGAATTAAACATAAATCACCAGATATCACTGCAGACAGTCCCACTAACTCACCTAGATACAAATACGTTAAATACCTTGAATATCAACAAGAAATATTTGGACCTAAAACCGCTAGACACCCATCATGTACATCATTATGTAAGCACATACATAATTGTACTCATCATAGTAGCAGCTTTCCTTTGGGTCACATATCAACGTTTGCGACCATGTAAAAAAACAACTGTAACATCATTTGAAGTCCAGCCGGTTACTCCACAACCTGCGAAACGAAAGACGACACCAATTCCGCCCGTGGCAGAATGATCAGACAATCATAACAGACAATGACCCCACAACATACCAATCATCAATTCTGCATACCATTGCTGCATTCCACAAAAAATAATCCGCATGAAAATGCAACTCACGCAAATACTGCAGCTAGCGCAATTCAACTGTATACAGCAATAAATGCAAGTAAAGCAAAGTCGTTCACCTTTGCTTAAAATAAAATGGAAAAACATAATATTTAGGCGTAAGCAATTAATATGTATAAATTAATCGATATTTTATAATAAAGTAGAGTTTTTAATTATACGCCAAAATAGTAGTTACCTTTTTTTAGAACTTTGCTACGCCCCCACCAGTGGTAAGCGTACTTCTAGCATTACACCGACGCCCCCACAAGTGGTAAGCGTTAATTAACCTTTCGGTTCCCCTACCGAACAAATATAAATTATCTTCTTCTGTATTAGGGAATTGCTGGTAAATAAAATTGTTGTCAATTTTTTTCTCCTGCAAAATATTATGCATTTTGAGTTAGGTGTCAGATCAAATAAAATATTTTCATATATATTTTCAAAGCTAAAATATTTAGATTTTTTTTTTTTTTTGTGTAATGAAAAAAAAAAACAGCTCTGCAATACTGAATAAAAGTATATTATTTACTCATTTAAGATAACTATTTTAAATGAGATGATTAAACAAAGTACTTCAGAATAAACATAAATTTAAATTTATAAAATCGATATACATTTTAGTACTTCATATGTTTCATATGTTAATCATCGATAAATCGACATTCGACATTTACGACAAAGATGATTGTTCCAGAATTTAATTTTAATTAGCCGTTTTGGTGCAGCCAGGGTGTTTTTATTTTTCATATTTTTCCTTCAGAAGAGTAGTCATATAATATTTGGCGTCTTTTTCGTTCAAAAACAATCTCACCAACTTTTCAATATCGGCGGCTAACTTTCTTTTTGTTCCCTTTCTATATGCCGAAACTGTAGTATATTCGATTGCCAAGAAGGCAGTTTTGAGTTTTGTGAATAACCCATTATTAGTTCTATTTTGTGCTCATGGAGTATGGCTTTGAATTTTCAAAATGGAATTTTATCAAAATTTAGTTTAGCTGGAGAAAAAGAATATGACCGCAAATCCTTTTCTTGCATTATTAAAATTATCAATAATGCATATTTTGCTTTGAGTGTGGTAAAAATGAAGAATATTTCTATATTTGGTTCGAAAAACAGCATTTGATGTTTATATATTAATGAAAAAAATAAATAGTGAAAAATGAAGAAGAAATATATTAAGTTATATTCTGTCTTTCCTTACTTAGAATCAAATAGTCATATTCACAGAATCTATAGAACATTTATTTTATTTTAGTATGCCGTTACGTTCAACATTGCTTTCCATAACCCGAAAAGGGACATATGCAATAAATGTTACTTATTTAAAATAAATCCGGCAGGAGTGGATAAATTAGTGGATGAACAACACCACAAAGAAAAGATGGCTTGTAAGGAGGCAAATAGCGATATTGACGTAATAATATTGGCCCAACACATGCAATCATACGTTGCGATTTTCAAAAGCTTCTTGGATTACCAAAGAGAGTTGCTTCAATTTTTTATTATATAAGAGAAAACTAAATACTTTTAATTTATCTGACAATATAATTTAATAATTTTAAAAAAGCAACAGCAAAAATCACATATGTATTTGTATATGGAAGGAAGATAAGTCTAGGCATTCTGGAAATGATACTATGAGCGCTTTACTTCGGATAACTGAAAGTTATGTAAGATTCTCCAAGTTCCGCTACATGTTGGAATGCATTATTCAAAAACTTTCGAAGCCCGGCTATTCTAACATCCCAGATAAATGCAGAAATTTTCAATCTATCACAGTTAGTAAAAATGTTAAATGCATTACAACCATGAAACAAAATATAAAAAAATTAATATTAATTAAAACATGTTTATAAATACTCTAAAGAATACACAATTTTTCCATAATATTCCATAAAATACAAATATTCGTAAGATTTTGTTTTTTTTAAATAACAAAAAATCATTTCCGCATTAAAAATAAATGTTAAAGCACACAATTTTTGTTATTAGCTTAAATTTGACTATAAATTATGAAGTTAATAACATAGTTTTGTAATAAATAATTTCCTTTTATATGTGACAATTTTCCTACTATAAATATTTTTCTTAATTTGCGAGCTGTCATCAGTCTATATATTGAAGTTGGTAATTATTTCTTACATTTATGCTATTTTTTCGAACTTACTGAATAAAAGAATCCCAGCATTGGGATCACTCCAAGATTAATTATTTCTTCTAAGGATCACTCGATATGTCGTTATTGATATTCTTCCAACTTAGCCAGTACCTTACAATTCATACTTTCGCTTAATTGTACAATATTAGAAGTGATATTTGCAGAATTTAGACAGTTATATTAACTCAATTCTTTGTAGTCATCACCATGGATTACCCTTTTAAAGTCGCAACATAAAACTGTATTAATTTTAAACATATTAAGTTAATTAAAAATATTCCTCCAACATACAGTTAACATCTTAGTGGTGTGTACTGAGAATATTTTTTGATATTTGTACCCATAATTTTGTACAACTAAAGCTCTAATACGTCCTTTGAACGGTGAGTTAATATTTTACGCACCACTGATTCATTTTATTTTCTTCTTTTACTACTAACACCACCACCACCAGTACCACCCCGTGAATACCTTGTTTAATTAATCCATGAAAATAATTCAATATTGTCTCATAATGTTTATTTTCACCACTTTTTTTTTTTAGATTTTCTTAAAGCTCTATACATCAAATGTGAACTTTCTTCACAATAAAACCACTTCATTATTTCATTTCTAATATTACACTCTTTCACTCTTTCAATATGGGGAAAGCTTTAATAATCAGCAAATTAAACTATACTCAAACTTCAGTCACCTTCCAATTTATAGTAAAAAGTTCCGAAAATCCTACGAATTTTACTCATGCTTTTGACACCCATATCGGCAAGCACACTCCCGCCCTACAACACTCTTATCAGCAAAACCATACCTCAGGCCAACAATAAAAACATCCGAGAACTGAGTATTCTGCTACATGTTCAGGCATTGCTTATCAGCCTTACATTACCTTACCATTTATCCGCCCCTTAAGATCCCTTATGACAGAGACCACACTTCGGGGCAACAGCAACGACACCCTTATCTCCAGAACCACTTTTTCGGCTAACAACAGGATATCTTGCAAAATTTTCCAACAGCCCTTATCAGTAGCGCTACACTTCTTGCATGACGTTACTTACGACCTATATGTACGTACATGTAGACGCCCATAGACCGGAAGTGTACTGTCAAACTTTATCACCTTCCGGACTAATTTCAAGGTCAAATCTTAAAGTCAATTGCTTACAATTTAGACTTAAAATAGTTTTCGAAGTTTCTGGTCAGAATCGGCATAGTCCTACTGCTGACGTTCAGTCGTTGCATTATGAAATTAAAACATGATAACGGAATTATAGTGCCCACATTTTATTAAACGAAGAAGACAATATTGCCAAGTAATGTCACCTAAATTTACTTCCTCGGGGAAGGTGGCACATCGGTTGATCAAGAATAATATGAAGAAAATGATTACACGCACAACAAGATCCTGGAGCGAAATGAAAACTATCGCGCCATTTGAAACTGTAGAATATCATCTATTTCTACCCGTTCACCCTCCACGATTGATGCTGAGAAAACCGTACGGTATAATAAAAATAATACAAATCGTATATTCAACACTTCATTACATAACTATAATGAAAATATAGAACAGATGTCATAAATCACTTTCGATTTAAATATCGCCCCCAGCAGAGTATCGCCGTACCCTGCAATGATTAATGGCAACACGAGTCATCTCCAGAGAATTCAGCAGAAGAGGGCAACTAGTTGCTTCCGGTTTCCAACGGAAATTCCAACACAGCTGGCGTAAATAGGATACTAATGTTGTGCCACTGAAAATTGATGCAATTAAGTCTGGGAATGCAACTCAGGGCTAATTTAATTCCCACAGCTAAACTTCACCTATAGTGTCCTTTGACTCTGAACAATTCGTTTGGTGGTCCATTTAGTGCTGTTGAATGACGAACTTCGACGGTCGACGGGGCAATTCGTTTCGATGGGACATACAAATAGTGTCAAATGATAAAAGGCAGTTTTGTGTTCCTGGAATTGCTGAAGTAGTCAAACATTTAACCACTTAAATAATTCGCATTATGCATTACTTAAGGGGTAGAGCTTTTATATATTTTTGTGTTATTGTGCAAGACTACATAAAATTAAAAAAATATTAGAACACAATAAATGAGTGAAGAAGGTACAGGAAGAGAACAAGGTAAGTCATATTTTCTTGATAATGTGATATTGAATGTTAAAAATTTAATGAAATATGAGGAGTGTCTTTTCAAAAGGGGATGGTTACGTCCTAATCATTTTTTCAGAAAATCCAAAAAAAACTGGCTGCAGCAATATCAAGAGCTTTACAGAGTAATAGTAGTAATATATAGAAGAGATATAATCACTTTTATAGAATATATTACTTTGAAAAAAAAATTGACTATTACTTCCGGTAATATTGGCTTGCAAAGTTTAAAAATATCGTTCTTTGAAAAAAAAAAATGTTTATAATATGGCCTTTTGTTGTGTACTATTTCACAAATATCCCTTTTCGTGTTGAACGTTTTTGTAAATATCCTCTTTTAATTACTACATTATACTAGAATAAAATCAATAAAGCATGCTTGAGTATTCTTATCAGTTTTTATTTTTAAATTCTTACTTCTATTTTTACTTAAAAATATAAAGCAGAAACAAACACAGATATAATAAAAAATTTTAATATTTGAAACTATTACTTCTCATATCTCATCCGACGGATAATAACGCAAATTCTCTGTCACGTCTTGTACTTCGAGACCACAATTCGGGTCTTCAATTAGCAATTCCTTGTAGCATTGTGGTTCAGGTAATTCAAACCATTCGAGCCCAAATTGTTTATTCAGCAGATTCTTAACGTCTTTCTTCTTATTTTCATTCAACGAACGTTTTTCAAGCTATTTAGAGATAAAGGGTACATCTAGAGATAAAGGGTACATCTTGCCCCTTTTAACTAGTGATGAACATTTTTCGGAAACACTTTCAAATCTCTAATTTTCGTAGCATTTTAGTTCAATAGTGAAGTAATCCGAACTCTTCTTTTTAAAAGAGTTATTCTTTTTATTGCCTGTAAAATATTTTCAAGCTTCTGATATCCTTCAGCAGCCAATGTTCACCCAGTTTTGCATCCTTTATCTGCATACTAAATTAAGAAACAAGCCAAATCAGCTAATGCTTTTCAGCATTAATAAAAGTTGGTGCTGAACTTAGCTAACGATAAACAGCTTTGTTGACTCACAGACGGCGTGAACATCACAATGTTTTAAACGCCCGCAAGTCAAGTTGGCATTGACTTTGATTTCGATTTTGAGTCTGTGGTGGGGGAACCGGTATAAAGCAAGCTACAGGAGCTTGTTTTCGGTCAGACTGGTACAAGCCGTCCGACGTGGAGTTCGCCACATTTTAATTATTCACCAGATTAGAACAGTGGAATTTGCCACAAAATAATTGGTAAACATAAAATAACTAATTATTTTTTTTCTCTTTCTCCCTTTTTGTATAGATTTTTCTTGGATGTCTGGAACTAGTGGATCATAGAAGTGGGCGTATTTGAAGTTTAATTAGCGGTTGAGACTTACCATCCTCATAGGGTTAGCTTGGCCAATGGGATTTACCAAAGGTCCTTAGTCTAGCTTATTTTGTTGAGTGCCATTGACGAAGCTGTGTATAAATATCGAGTTGGACGTCAGCATCAACAATAAGAGACATCCTCACGAATGCTATGGATAGAAGTCATCCACTTCAACGCTCCCATAAAGTTTTTTTTTTTTTTGTATCACCTTTGTTCGGTAAAGGTCCGATTTATTCTAGTTGACTAATTAACGGAGCAGTAAGCATTTCATAGTTTGTTGAATTTAGCGTTAAATATCTTATGAATTGAATAGTAAAAAATAAATAGAGTTGAACATTAAAAGCATCGGCATTTATTAATTTTTGGTCATTTTTATATCCATTGAATCAGCCCTATACCTGATTCGGGAGGTTAGTGACGACCACAAGCATTGACACAATAGCTAACCTCCTGACCAAGTGTTTCGTAAAACTGCCGAAACATTTAATGGTCCTTCGAGCCGGATTCTTATGCTTTAAAGGTAGTCATATTCAATTAATTTAACACGTTAATTAGTCAACTTACGATTTGAGTGGTGTTAGATTTTCCATTGTCAAAATGAGGAAAGTAAAGGCTAGAACGCAAATTCGATTGGTTAAAAGGCTAGACAAGACCATTACCAATCATCGCAAAGTCATGAGCGACGACAACACCACAGCTTACATAAATGGTAGAGTAAAGTATATTCAACAACTGTGGAAACAAGTCCAAGATAATGATCTAAAGTTATCCGGAATTGAAGAAGATACAGCTGATAGTTCAATTACTGAATATATAAATGGCGATTTATACGAAACATTTTAAGGCAGATATTTCATTTTTGTTGGATAGTTACAACAAATGCTAGAATATCATACGGTAGGCACTCCAGAAAACTACAGAAAGGTGCCAGTGAACTTGCCTACAATCGATATTCCAAAGTTCGATTTGGAATAGACATGATGGAGATCATTTAATGATAAGTTTATGTCGCTTATTCACAGTAACGACAAATTCGTCGATATACAAAAATTGCTTTATCTAAAGGCAAGTTTATCTGGAGAAGCAGAAAGATTGTTGAGACAATTCGACATCACTAACTCTAAATATCACACAGCATGGGAGACCTTAATAAAAAGATATCGAAATCAACGAGTTCTAGTTTTCACTCAGCTCAAAATGTTATTTAACTGAAATCAGATAAAAGAAGAATCAGACATGGCTATAAAAAATTTACTAGATAAAACTCAAGAGTATCTACACGAGTTAAATGCATCAGGCGTCCCAACAGATAACCGGGACAGCAAAACCACAAGTTATTGCATCAAGTATCAACAAGATTGGCTGCTGTGTAAGGGAAACCACACATTGCAACAATGCAAAGCGTTTCAGCGTATAGCTACTCAAGCTAAACGTACTTTTTATTAGAACACAAGTTTTGTTTTAAATGCCTGAAGCAACATCTTTATGGCAAATGTCCACACACGAATTGTAAAATGTGTAAGGATGCTCATTTTATGTATAAGGGCAAACATTTTCAAAACCTTCCTACCTAGGCGAGGAGGAAATTCGTGGCAAAACAGAAACTATTTTTCAATTGCTTAGGCCCTCACGACAGGGATGCATGTCCTAGTGAAAGGACTTGTTTCAAATGTGGAAACAGATACAATACACTTTTACGCGAAGACACACCGGTGTCAGAAAACACCAACAAAGGTGCTAATCATTCAAAAATGCAGAAATAGAAAAAATGTATCGCATTATACAGATACATCCAGATGATCAACAATATCAAACGATCTTCTGAAGAGATACGAAGAATGCACCACTTAAAGAATACCAGCTGGTGACAGTCACTTTTGAGACCACAGCAGCCCCCTATTAGGCCATAAAAACTATACAACAATTAGCAATCGATGACAAGAAAAAATATCCAGTAGCATCAAAAACAGTTCTGAAAGATCTATACGTTGATGATGTCCTAACAAGAGCAGATACAATATCCGATGCGCTAAATCTACAACACCTTGTTTAAAGTAGGTGGATTTAATGTACGGAAATGGGCCGCAAATCACACTAAATTATTAGAAAATATACCACCAGATGAGAGAGAAGTCAATCTACCTCTGACATTTGAAGAAGGAAATGAAATCAAGGCATTAGGAATACAATGGCATCCAACAGCAGATTATTCTTCATTTGCATTCAAGGAAGACAATGTCCAAACAACTACCAGGACTAAGCGTAAAATTCTATCAGAAGGGGCTAAACTTTTCGATCCACTAGGATGGATAGTTCCTTGCATAATTATTTCGAAACTTCTAATCAAAAAATTATGGATAAGCGCATGATCTTGGGATGAGAGTGTTCCAATAAATCTCTCAGACGAATGGACGAAGTTTAAGAACGAAATGCATTACTTTAATGATAGCAAAATTCCACGATGGGTTAACATACACCCTGGAATGATTGTTTGCCACTTTTTAATTATTCACCAGATTAGAACAGTGGACAAAAAATAATTGGTAAACATAAAATAACTAATTTTTTTTCCTTTTTCTCCCTTTTTGTATAGATTTTTCTTGGACGTCTGGAACTAGTGGATCATAGAAGTGGGAGTATTTCAAGTTTAATTTGAGGTTGGGATTTAGGGTTAGCGTGGCCAATTGGATTTACCAGAGGTCTTTAGTTTAGCTTATTTTGTTGAGTGCCAGTGGAGAAGCTGTGTATAGATATCGACTTGGACGTTACCATCAGCAATAAGAAGCATCCTCACGAATATTATTGATAGAAATCATCTATATCAACGCTCACATAAGATTGTTTTTTGTTTAATCACCCTTGTTCTGTAAAGGTCCAATTTATTCTAGTTGACTAATTAACGGAGCAGTAAGCATTTCATAGTTTGTTGAATTTAGAGTTAAATATTACTAGAATTTTGTGAATTGTCCCGTAGGAGAATTAAATAGTAAAAAATAAATAGACTTGAACATTAAAAGCATCGGCATTTAGTAATTATTAGTCATTTTTATATTCATTGAATCAGCAGTATACCTGATTCGGGAGATTAGTGACGACCACAAGCGTTGACACAATAGCTAACCTCCTGAGAAAGTGTTTCGTATAACTGCCGAAATACCCAGGATTTTCAAATTATCATGTTTTTTTTTTGTTAATGTCGTAATATCAGTCTTTTGTGGTTATTACGGTATGTTTTCTAATTTCTTTCTCCAGCCAGCCAAAAACTCGCTCGGCTGGTAGAAAACTATGTCCTCTTACCGGGAAAAGCAATGTAAGTTCATTAAAGTGTTGCCGAGAGTCATGGGCATTTTTAATTTCGCCACTTCACCCATCGTAGAATAGTATTAGATGATATATGTCAGCATCGAATGTCAGTTCTTCAAATAGTCATACACAGCAGGGCTGAGTTCAATAGCTCCTCTTGCAGATTCCGATTCACCCATGAGTAGAGTACTGGGGTTTTTTCATCCAATTGCACTACACAGAAGTTGTATAGCCTTTTGCGCAAGATTACAAAAAGCATCCTATATAGGCGTCCGTGGTAGTGCTTGAACTTACTGCAAGTCAAAACACTTGCTATTATAACATACCTGTTGTTAAAGCAAACTCTTTTGTTTGCCTGTTAAAATTGGTAGGCTGAAGTGATTCACCTCAACCTTGTTGCTGTGCATTCGGTGTTTCACCGATTACACGAAACTCATAAATCTGAAAGTAAATTAATTATTAATGTCCCGGGCTACTCGGTTCTTGTACCGGCAGCAATAGCGACTAACAAATATTTGAAATAAAAACGCAGCTATTGTCCAAAAACGAATGACAAATTTTATTAAATTTAATGTCACTTATATATACCTACAAGTTATAATCTAAGCACCTGTACTTCATAAAAAGTGCTGACTCAATTCACACCACACAACTTTCCCAGCAAATTCTAGCAAGCTTGCTACTCAGGCAAAGTTTTGATAATTTACCTGGGATCATGTTGCGTCTGGCGATCGGTGAGAAAATTATGGGGCGTAACTTGAGTAATGCAACTGCGAATAAAAATAAATTTTAAACTAAAGAAATTCGGGATTTAAAAATGCAATTTGCAGTTTTATACATTCCTCCCGCCTTGAGCTCTGGCTCAAAACAATAATCTTATGATCTATGGATGTACTGTTTTCATGTATACATGTATCAAATGATTCAAACTGAACTAGCTTAGATTGTTACTTAAACCTATACAAAAATTTCAAATGTTGGTTGCGATACCGCTCTGGCTAATGGGTTACATTCTGTCTGATTGGTGAATAGTGTTCTCTTCTTAGGTACAGGTATTTCTTGTTGGGTTTGACAACCTTTAGCAGAATTGCTTTTGATTAGCTTGATTAACCAGTAGCCTCCGGCTATGATGATGATGATTAGGCCAGTATATGCAACTGTATATTGATGAACGTCATGACTGGTGGTATGGGGTGGCAGCGTAGCATTTATGTTGAGATTCTTGATTCTCTCTCGTAGATCTTCGATGTCTTTACTTATATTTTTTACTGGTGTTGGTTGGTAAGTTATTGGAGGAGGTGTAGTGTTCAAATGGATGAAGTCGATAAGTTTCTTTAGTGGCGTAAATCCACCCTTTAAATTATTTGAAAAGACATTGTGTCCATGAATAGTGGTGTGTTCGTCCCTTATTACACAATTGGACTGTAATGTAATAATTCCAGATCCCTCTATGGTCTTCTGTTCGACATTACCCTTACAAATGACGTTGATTGTGGCAGGAGTAGGTCTCACATATATCCATTTGTTGACAGTTAACAGTTGAATCCACCGTGGTGTCTTACTAATAGCGGTGGCGGAACAAGCGATCTCGAATGGTCCATGACTGAGAACACTGAGTTCACAGGAGCTAGTGTTTGCTCCATTATTGTAAATGGGGTGTTGTTGTTTACAAATGAATGCCCCGTCGTACGTAACGCAGCCCCTTAAATCATTCTCGGATAAGGGATAGTACTGATCCCGATGTAGACTAATGATTAGGAATTTTTCTATTGATCCTATCATCATGAGCTCGTTGTTTGCCACAAATGGGATTGGTATTATATGTAGTAGTTCGAATTCTTCGTGCGAAAGCAGCGGGAGTTTTATACGAAATATCATCTGATCCACGCTTATTCGACTTTCGACACTCATCAAGCTGTACATCTTTAACAGGTTGTCTGGACGTGACGGTAATCGAAAGGTAGTAGGGATATTTTCTTGTATTAATGTGAGTTGTTCCGATAGTTGTTTTTGGCTTAATAACTGTGGATTTATTTTGCCATGATGGGTATTTATAATCACATCTAACAAGTTAGATTGAATCCTCTGGTATTTGTTTAGAACTAGCGTCAATTGCAGTGCCAATGCCATAAACGATTGTGTTGCTCTTTGTTGATTCAACTCGGTGTTAATGTTATGCAATTGAGCAATAGATTGATTGAGGTACTTGTCGAAGTGCCTTAGTTGAGCCACCGTAGCCTCTTGTGATCGTTGTACGAGGTTGACTGTTGAATCTAAGATAGATGTATGATTCTTCATCAGCGCCATAAGGTGCACATCATTTTCCTTCAGGTCCTCTATGATTTGTGACATGTGGTTAGCATATTCAGAATCCAACACTCCGAATAATGCATTAGCTACGTTACCCACAATATTCAAAGCACCTCTCTTAGTTCGTGGCCTACTCTGGTGTAAGAGTAACTCATTGTTACTTGTGATTTCCTCCAATGCGGCTTTAAATTGTTCCATGATGGGGCCACACTGATCCCATTCCTTCATCAAGTTACAACCTTCTTGGAGTTCCATTCAATTGACACCAGTTGAGTATTCCCCAAATTTTCAAAATATAATCCAGGCGGCGTATCGAATGGTTTGATCTGAATTTGTCCCATGATTGGCAAGATTAAACATGTAAGTAGGGTCAGACACATAGCTGTACCACCACGCAACGGTCTTTTAATCGCAGTTGAAGCGTCCGAATTCGTTTGATTATTACGCTTACTTGGGGATGTCGTCGATATATCATCTTCTCTTAATCTTTTTGTTGCTGTAGATTCTGCGCAGTCTGTCTCAGACTCTAGAGGTAAGGGAGCCAACTTATGTATAGGTCTTCTTATAACTCCCTTGGATGTTTTGATATCCGCAACTCGTACCAAACCATCTTCACCCTTGATGACCCTTTCAATTCTTCCTAAATGCCATGCTGCAGGAGGGAGATTGTCTTCCTTCACTATCACCATCATTCCGGGTTGTGCGTTTGTACATTGTTGCTTCCACTTATAGCGATGCTGTAGTTCGCTGAGGTACTCTCTGGACCATCTATACCAGAACTGGTTTTTCAAATGGTTTACCAGTTTCCACCTCTGGTGCAGTCCTATGTTTAGCGGCCGTGCTTGGGGGTCGGTAATTGCCGTCGTTGGTTCTCCAATCAGAAAGTGACCTGGTGTAAGTGCCGCAAAGTCATCTGGGTAGGATGACATTGGTGTTAAAGGACGTGAATTTAAAATTGCTTCAATCTCAACCATTAGCGTTTCTAATTCTTCGTAGGTTAAGTTGGCGGTTTCGAGGTTTGGTCGCAGTAGATGCTTGGCTGATTTAACAACAGCTTCCCACAAGCCTCCAAAGTGTGGCGCTCTGGGCGGTATGAAATGAAACTCAATAGCCCTAGTACTGCAAAAACCCTTTATCTGCTCTTGTGATTTTTGATCATATATGCTGGTGCTCAATTCCTGGAGCTTGTTTTTGGTACCGACGAAATGTGTAGCATTGTCACAGTATAAGTTACGACAATTACCTCTTCTACCTATGAAGCGTTTAAGCGCTCCTATGAAAGCTTCTGTAGTTAAATCTATTACTATCTCAAAATGAATAGCCTTTGTCGCAAAGCAGCAGAACACAGCAACAAAAGATTTTTGTGGTCGTTTTCCTCGAAGTTTGTAGTGCGTCCAACAGGGTCCAAAAAAATCCACTCTGGAATTTATAAACGGTCGCGCTGGCTGTACTCGATGTTCAGGAAGGTTTCCCATAAATTGTGATAGCATTTTCGGCTTAGCCCGCGCGCATCGCACGCACATCTGAACTATGGCTCGTGCTATACTTTTGCCCTTAATGGGCCAAAATCTTTGGCGGGTTATAGCTAGCAGTGCTTGTGGCGCGACATGAAGGTGGTTAACATGAAGATTGGTCATCAGTAGACGCGTGACGTTATGAGCGTATGGTAATAAAATCGGATGCTTAGCATCATATGACAAATTCGCGGCCTCCAGTCTTCCTCCAACGCGTAACAATCCCGCTTCATCTGAAAATGGGCTAAGGCTACTTAATGGGCTGCTGGTGCTTATGTGGCCTGAATGTGCTAGTTCCCTTTGCTCAGTTGGAAATTCTTCGTCTTGTGCCTTTTTTATCATTACAGTAAGCGCCTCATCTAATTCTATAGTGGTGGGTTTGCGATTTAGGCATCGATTTTTCTCTTTCTTGCGAGTGTTTGAGATGAATCTCCGAATATATGCGATTATCCTCTGCCATCTATCGAATTTGATGATCTATCAAATCCATAAAATGTGGAGTATCACTAACTGTTGCCACTATCGCCTTGATTTCCTTTTTCTCTAAGCTCGTCTGCGTGCGTTTGTAGGGTGCTGGCCATCCATCTTCTGCGCCATGTAGAAACAGTGGACCGTAAAACCATAATGAGTTGGCCCCTAGCTTTTCTGGTGGGACTCCTCTCGACACGATATCCGCTGGGTTGTGCCTAGACCCTACATGTCTCCATTGTTCTTGTGTGGTTAATTCTTGTATTGTCGCAATTCTGTTGGCTACAAAGGTATGGTACGAGGCTGCTGACGAGTAAATCCATGCAAGTACGATTTCTGAATCGGTCCAATAAAAAGTTTTTACTTCCGGTAACTGCAGATCTCGAAGAACCCGGTGAACCAGTTCAGCCATTAGTTTTGCTGCACATAACTCAAGTCTGGGGACAGTAAGTGTCTTTAATGGTGCGACTCTGGATTTGGCGCACAGGAGATTGACTCGTATTACCCCACCACTACCGATCGATCGTAAATAGACTGCGGCTCCGTAAGCCTTCTCTGAGGCGTCCGCAAAGGCATGTAATTGTATGGATTTTGCTAGTTCACCCTTGAACATGTGTCTCGGGATTCTTATAACATCAAGGGCCTTGAGGTTATTCCGAAATTGCAGCCATTTCGTATGCAGCTCCATTGGAAGAGCTGCGTCCCAATCTAGCTTTATTTGCCACAATTGGTGTAGGAAGATTTTTGCCATTACAACTACGGGACTCATAAAGCCCAGCGGGTCAAATAAATGCGCAATATCAGACAGTACTATTCTTTTGGTTACCTTGTCACTCTCCAGCCAATGGCCTTTAACTCGTAACTCGTCCATTTGAGGTGTCCAACTCAGTCCTAATGTATTGATCTTCTCATCACTATTGTCGAAAAGATCCAGTTGGATTGCGCGATCTTCGGAAGGGATGGTTTTCAAAAGTTCCTTGTGATTGGCGCACCATTTTCTCAGCTTAAAGCCTGCTGTTTGAAGCAGAGCGTTTAATTGACCTTGCGCTTCTAATGCTTCATGAAGTCTGTCGCATCCCGTCATTAAGTCATCCATATAAAAATCTCGCCTTAATATCGTTGCTCCCCGAGGTCACTGCTCTATTCCTTGTTCGGCGAGACGTTGTAGACATTTGGTTGCTAAGTATGGCGCGGAAGTCGTACCATAAGTAACGGTGTTCAGCTGATAGGATCTGATTGGTTCCTTAGGACTTTCTCTCCAAAGCACTAATTGGTATTTCCGATCTTCTTCCGACACCAAGACTTGCCGGTACATCTTCTCAATATCTGCCGTGAAGACGTATCGTGGTAAGCGAAATCTTAATAGGATGGTGAACAGGTCATCCTGAATGGTGGGACCGTTGGTTAGCAGGTCATTTAATGACACGTTCGATGATGTTTTGGCAGAGGCATCAAAGACTACCTTTAGTTTGGTCGTCGTGCTGTTGGGTTTTAAGATGTAGTGATGCGGCAGGAAGTAATTGGGCCTTGCAAATTCAGCAGGGTTCACCTCACTCATGTGGTTCAAATATAAATACTCCTTCATAAATTCGATGTACTGCGACTGTATTTCGGGATTTCTCGCAAGTCTTCGTTCTATGGCTAGAAGGCGACGAATTGCAATATCACTCGATTCTCCCAATCTACTGGGTTTTTCTTGGAATGGTAGTCTAACCATAAATCGACCCTCTGCATTTCTTTTCACTGTCTGATTAAAAAACGATTCACATTTCATCTCTTGTTGTGACAAATTTGATCGTGTTGAGTCTACTTCCTCTATTTTCCAGAACCTTTCGACTGTCTTATTGAGGTCTTCTTTTTCTGAACATATGCCGCAAGCAGCAATTGGGGAGTAGGTTTGATTCGTCCTTCCTGCTACAATCCAGCCCAATATGGTATTTTGCAGCGTGGGTAAATTTGGACCCAGCTTTATTTGTCCTATGGCCAATAATTGAAAGAAGAACTCTGCTCCAATAAGTAGATCAATTCTGTCTGGTCGATTGAACCCAGGATCAGCTAATTGGATGTTGTGTGGTATGTTCCATCTCGACACATCCAGTAACTGGCTTGGCTGATAAGATATGATACGGTCGAGCACAAATGCCTCTAGTCTTGTTGAGAACCCATTGACCCTTGAGTTTAGCTGGATGTTGATTCTTCTTTTGCTCTGCTGCTGACCTTTACCAATGCCTTGAATTCCTAAGGAAGCAGGGTAGGTCGCCTTCCCGAGTTTCTTGACTATTTTCTCCGTGATCAGGTTTACTTGTGAGCCGGAGTCAAGAATAGCTCGACATTCCACTACTCTTCCATTTTCGTCTATAAGCTCAACTAGTGCAGTACCAAGCAGACATATCCCTTGGATTGAGGTTCCACCAAGGCCGTTAAACTCAATGGGGCCGTCTTACTGGGTGGAGACCAGCTGGATTCTGCTAGTCTAGTAGTCGACGGTTTTTCCGATGCATCCTCTTGTCTTATAGTCTGATCTATGTGAACCAATGTGTTATGCCTTTTGGTACACTTATTACAACCCTTCAATGTGCATCGAGAAACATGGTGACCTTTTTTTAAGCAATTCTGGCATATGTTGTGCGCATTTATTAACATCAACCGATTATTCGGCGTCATCTTTAAAAACGTCTGGCACCGGAAGAGTGGGTGACTGGCCGTGCAGGCTACACAACCTTGGCTTGGAGTAACCATCGATGTTAAGGTTGATGTTTTGAACAAGACTGGCTTTCTAGTTCCTTCTTCATTGTCTGCAATTCCTTAGGATTCGATAGACCTTGTTCGTAAAGCGAGTGTGTAGTTCTATCCAGCTTTTTGTGTAAAATGTGTAGTAGAAGTGGGTCCCAATGGGCTGTTTCTAGACCCAAGTTTTCTAACCCAAGTAAACACTCCTTGGTGGTGTCATGCATTGTTTTTATGAATGTGGCTGACGGGGCCTCTGTTGCACGTGACGGTTGATGCAGTAGTTTATTAATTAGTGATGCAGCCAATAGCCTGGGGTTCTCGTACCTTTCCTGCAGCATTTTCCATGCCGCAAAATAATTGTCTTCGGATAGGGTGAAATGTCGTAACAATTTTTCGGCCTCTCCTATTAAGTACGTCTTGAGGTACCACATCTTTTGGCAACTGGCTATAGGTTGATTGTGGACCATTTGTGTGAATAAATCTACGAATTGGCGCCACTTGGAATAATCTCCATCGAACTTAGGTAGAGTTATCTTCGGTAATTTCAGCATTGTAGATGGGTTAGCAGCCACCATGGTCTGTGATTGCGCGGAGCTGCTACCTGGTTGATGTAGCTCTTCTAGCTTGATTGAGAGCCGCATAATTAATTCTTGTACCCTCTCTTCTAATTGTATATATTCTTCCAGGCTATATTCCATTAAGGTAGGGTCAGTTGCAAATTCCCACAAGTCATGGTTGTAGTTTTCAATTTGAGCCCAGTATTTATTTACTGCCTTTATCTTGATCTCTTAAATGTTTTTGTTACATCAGTGAAGTCAGTTTGCTCCAGGATATCAAGGAGTCGCAGCAAGGTTTGAGTTACCGCTTGTTGTCTTTTCCAAATTCTGTTACCATCGGAATCATTAGCCTTTGATAATACCGGAGGGCCTTTGGATTCATAAGTTTTGGGTATGGCCCCTTTAGTGGCATCTGTTTTATCTGCATCTGACTTGCCAGCCCTTGCGTCAACTGGCAGATCTCTCGATGATGGTTCTTTATTCGATTTAGACTGCTGATGTTGACTGGCTGTACTAGTGTCATTTGGCGCACTAATATTCGGACTGCATGTTGGTAATGGTACTCTCCCAGTATCGACTTGCTGTGATGCCCCATTTAGGTCATCGGCTTCCTGGAATTGGTTTATTATTTTAGATAAATATTGCCTGAACTCTTCGTAGATTGTTTCTATCTTGTGGTAGAAATCCGTAGTAAAATATGCATGGTCTAGCGGCGGTGAAGGTACGCCTCGGATCTCTTGGTCAGTAGCTTCAAAACGTGACCATGCTGCATCCAGACGTGCGAGTCTTTCTTCGTAGTAGCTATACGTTTTCCTGTCCACTGGATCTTTCTTATAGTTGGCTAGAATGTTTTGGATCTCCTTGCCCTGAACACCTTGGGTGGCAGCCAAAGGGTCCATTGCCTTATTAATCTTCGGTGGCATCCTTCCTGGTATAATGGCTCAGCAGAATGCACTTTGGTTATATAGGATGTCTTCTATTGAGCGTGATTGAGCGTGCTGAATCACGTCGGAGTCACCAAATGTTAAAGCAAACTCTTTTGTTTGCCTGTTAAAATTGGTAGGCTGAATTGATTCACCTCAACCTTGTTGCTGTGCATTCGGTGTTTCACCAATTACACGAAACTCATAAATCTGAAAGTAAATTAATTATTAATGTCCCGGGCTACTCGGTTCTTGTACCGGCAGCAATAGCGACTAACAAATATTTGAAATAAAAACGCAGCTATTGTCCAAAAACGAATGACAAATTTTATTAAATTTAATGTCACTTATATATACCTACAAGTTATAATCTAAGCACCTGTACTTCATAAAAAGTGCTGACTCAATTCACACCACACAACTTTCCCAGCAAATTCTAGCAAGCTTGCTACTCAGGCAAAGTTTTGATAATTTACCTGGGATCATGTTGCGTCTGGCGATCGGTGAGAAAATTATGTGGCGTAACTTGAGTAATGCAACTGCGAATAAAAATAAATTTTAAACTAAAGAAATTCGGGATTAAAAAATGCAATTTGCAGTTTTATACACCTGTATTAAATGGTCATAAAATGCATTAGCACGGAGCTTGTAAAATATTAGCGCTATTATAAGGAGTTGCTTTTTAGAATTATCTTGTTCATTTTTTATTTTATTTCGCCATAACACACAAACGTTACAAGCATCTGAGGCCGAAAAGGAAAACCTGATATTAAATTCCCCTACAAAAATCTTGTAAGACATGATTGTTTTAATCTTCAATTCATCCGAAGTCGAGTTGTTATACATTTGCCAGAATTTTTTTGCTTTTAAATTTGATGTTAAAAAGACTCGCTTCTATTTTTCTCTTCCATAATGACTTTCTTCAACAGGTCGGTTATTAAAAAAATATGCAGGCTTTTTTTCTTATTTTCATTGCAATTTCCATACTTATTACCACCACGGTTTTCTGTTGGTGTTTCTCCATGATAAAATGTTTTTCTTAAGTTTTCTGGTCTCCTTTTTTTATGCCAATTGCACTGATGAAGACATTCTTACATACTATAATATATAGCAAATGGTATTGGCAGCTTATATTTTTCGATTTTTTCTTTAGATTTGCTTTAGCAACATAGTAACCTTTTCGTTTTATCTCATATGGAGCTATTAACCGAGACAAAAATAAATTTTGATCAACTTTATGCTGATGTTTAAACAAGGTTTAACTGTTTATAGTCAAAGGAACTGACACTATGAACTAATTTACTGGTAGAATTAAAAAAGCTATACTTATGATTTCCGATTTTTTCGTTTTTTTTCTCTTCTTTCTTCCGCCACTATTCAATTCTCTTACAGTTCTTTCGTCCATAACACCTTAACAAAATACAGGAATCTCTCATCAACAAACCCTTCTATCACCGGACAGTGACTGATAATTTTTGGAAAGCGACAAATTTTCCCAGAATATCACAATTTTCTCAGTTTTTGTGATACTAATAGAAATACCCAGTAATTATACTAGACAAAAAACAGTTCTCAGAACACATACCTGGAAGACATTTATTCGAGGGAAATAACTGAAACCTCGAATGATTTCATGAAGTACGCAAGCATCATCCAACCCATCAGTGAAATCTAAGTTAAGTTGGTGTTTCTTTCGAATAATTAAAATTTTGAATGTAGCTCCAGTATTTATAAAATGGCCAATGACGAAGATGCGCAAAATAAAATTAAGGTAATAATATGTGCAATTGATGGTACTTATTGTCCTATAAATGCTCCATCTGCCAAAGCTCATTGCTATACCAACAGGAAAAAATTTCACTCTGTAACGCTGCAAGTAATATCTAATAATAAGATGATATTCACAGATTGTTTTGTTGGTTACCCAAGCTCAGTACATGATGCGCGTATTATCAGTAATTCGTCAATTTATGAGAAAGCCAATGAAAATATAGAGTTTTGTTTTTTTTTTAAGCGACGCAAAGATATTGGGGATAAATATTATCCCTGCTTAAAGTGGTGTATTCCTCCTTATAAGAACTTTGGAAGACTAACAAATGTTCAAAAATATTTTAATAGAGCGCACCCATATTCACGTCAAATAATAGAGATGTTTTGCTCTTAGTTTTGGCCGTTTACGACGTTTACACCACCTCGAAATGAAAGACGTCAAAAATATCCCCTCGTGTTTTACATAATATATGCATCCGGTTTCTCGAAGAAATTGAAACTACAAATGGATATGTCCAATATTGCCCTGAAGATGTCAGTAGGAGTACTCCTGAGTATAGACAATTAAACAGGTAAACAACTAGTGAGGGAAGACGAGAAAGGGACAAAATGGCAGAGGAATTGCATACAGAAGTCTGTTAATTAATAAATTTAATCCAATTATGAACATTTTATACTTAAAAAAATTAACGGAATAATTACCATTATATATGTACAAAAGAAAAAAAAATTTTTTTGAAGCTTCTCGCGGAGCTTCTGCATAACCATTTTATGGGTCCTATTGCACTCCTCCAGTCAATCTCGTCCCAGTTGCATTTCGCACCACTTATAGCTTCAGCCGTTTTTCTTCCCTTTCTTCTTTGGAGTTTTCGTTTACCTGGTATGCCTTCAGGAGAAGTTCTAGAACCGTATCTCGTCCTCTTTTCCTTGACTTTGATAGCACAGGATTCGCAGATACAACTAGTTCTTCTGAGCAATTTTCGCAACTGTCATTTGTGTCCAATGAAGAAACCAATTCCACTGGTGTTGCATCAGAATCTTGTCCAAAGATGTCCTGAAATTCATCATAATATTTGAAGAATCTTGGAGCAACACCTGTTGTAGAGTTGTGATCCTTTTAAATGCTGGAATTTAAATTTAGAGTGACTTGGCGATCTAATAATTCCATTTGTCACTAATTAGACAGAAATTGTCTTCCAAACGTCATCATTTTTGGATAAGGTACCCTATATTTCATCCAAGAAATTCATGTACCCTTTCAAAAGTGATGTGATTTCGCTCACATTCCATTTTTATTCTAGAACAAATTGTAATTTAATGTTGTTTTTATTTTCGTTGTAAATGTTGTTTAGTTTGTACTCTGTCTGTCACAGGACTGCCAATATTTTTTTCCTCATGTTGTTCGGTATCTTCCCTGGGCGCAGCTTGTGAATCTTAACAGATTCTAAAAAAAAAAAACTTATTTCTATTAATCGTAAGCATCTTATGTTTCTCGAAAACTTACCACCACGCTATGCAGCTAAGTACATAGCACCCTCATTTCTATAATATATAAAATATCTCTGCTTGGACATTATTAATTTATATAAATTTCAATGTTCTGTGTTATTTGAAAATTGTCTTGCTATGCTAAATTTGACAAACGCGCGAAAGAGATCCCCATCAAGAGGTAATAATACAAACATGTGCATAACTGTAACCTACTCATGCAATCACAAGAATGTCATTGCAGAGAAAGATTGCAGTAATCATGTAATCGGTACACGCGCGTTCGGATAGTATAGCCTAGACACAGATAGTCCATAAAATCCTGAAAAGAAAGATTAGTTAACAGTGTAGTTTACAGAAAAATAAATTGAGCGTTTGAAGATAGGCAAACTTCTGATGAGTCCCGTGGCGGGGATGAAACTTGTTAAGTATAACCAAGCAGGAGCCTACACGGCATCCCTTTTTTTAAAAATCTGTAACCCCTGATATTTTTTGTTTAACCATGACGAGATTCGAAGCACGCATTTAATATTGTATTAAGTTATTGCACAGTGCACTGTCCCGCTTTGCGGTACAGACATATAGCAGACATGGGGAACCAATTAAAATAAAAAAAAGGGGACACAAACAAGGCGAAACATAGAAAGCACCAAACAAACAATACAACACGAACAAGGACAGAAAACAAACACTAACTCAAAACATAGCATTCATACCTCTTAATGAGGAAACCTTCTAGTACCTCACGTTTGTATCACGGTGGCTAAACTACACGACTTACGCCGGTGGACAAGTGGTACCCCACCTGCCGCACAACGCTTCGTCATGTTGCTCCAAGGAATGTAGTCCCTTGGACACAGGTGACATAATACTAGCACTGGCAGTGTTTTTGATAAATTATATATTGTTTTTTTTTGCTAAATTATATATATATTTTTTTTGTTGCTAAATTATATATGTTTTTTTTTTGCTAAATTATATCAAAATGTTGCTTTGTTATGCTAACGAAGCAGCTATAGCTGTAATATTGAACATAGCAACGATATACCAAGCATTGGTTGTGTTAAGTCATGAATGACTAAAGCAGGTACTATTTTGATGAGTCTTGTAATTGAGTGTATATATATAGAAATATATGTATATAGAAATTTAATTCGAATATTGAAATCGCACTGTAAATATCCCTTTTTGAAATGAAACCAAACTAACAGTAATATTGTCATGTTTTTTTATGTAAATATTCCCTATTAATCGGAACACGTGTTTTCAAATAAAATTTCCTATGAGTTTATTACGTTTTGTTTCGGTTTACAGTTACGAAATCTTCAGATTTCAGAATATAATCTCATACTTAACTTAAAACCAAAAAAGATAATTGTAAATAACCTTTTTTGAAAAGACACTCCTCGTAATATTCAGCTATAAAAGAAAGGGCGCATTTAAGCAAGTACTTTTAACACTGGAACACTAACCCATTTTAAAATTCACTTATTGTTAAGCCTGAGTTAACATTACTCACATACACAAAAAAAAATAGACAAAACAGTTGAAATAATTTAGTACAGTAACACAAAAGTTAAAAAAAAAAACAGGATTTCATTAACAAGGTAAGTGTATAATTTAATAAGGATGTAAGGACTAATAACCTGATGATTTAAACAGTAATCATATTTCTCGTCATGATTTGACTATATACCACAACTTCAGTTTTACAAAACATGTTATTACAGTACAAACAACGTTGTGGTCTTTTCGGAAATCTCCGATCAGTGAGAAAAACTACGAAATTTGTCTTTGTGGTTTATTCAATTTACCCCACGTTGCGACTCCGAGTTGTTAAGTCCTTTAAGATGGGTCTGTGGATTACATTATTTATAAAATAAATCGAATACACGAATAAATAAATTAACATAAAAAACCCAGACGTTATAAAATTTAAATTACAAGCGTTATAGACTAGAAAGGTGCTGAGTTGCATCAGCTGTGTGTGCTTGTTGGTTTGTGTGAATGGTGTTGTTATGGATTTGCTGGTTTTGATGTGTTCTTCTTTGGTGTTGTGTGTATGCCAGTGTTTGTAAATTTTATTTAAAATTGTGTAATAATCCTTGTATATAATTTCTGTATCTAGTGTGATGTTAATTAAGTGTGCCGTCATGGGATGCGGTATGCTTTATATCGAATGTAGCTGGCTACAGATTCGGACTCCGGCTACATATACACACATGCTACATATAAACACTCAGTTGGGAGGTATTGCGCGTAAAATCGTAAGGTTACTTTGAAATTAAAAATATTTTATTATTTTGTTAAGTAAGCTATATAGGAAGTGCATCCTTTGGGAAAGTAAGTAACCAAGCTTTAAATTACTATTTTGCTGTATGGATAGTAGTTTAGGCTCTATAGCATATATAAAGTCAATATTTGGCACTTTTCCATAAGTATCAATATAGAGCATTTTAGAAAACGGACTCCCAACGCACACATATAGATTTCTGTTTCATGGCTTCAGGGTTTTGACTCAAGGGTTTGCATACGTATATTGATATAGGGGTGTTGGTCTTGCTCTCGATTTATTTAAATGTTGCCAGAAATTAATAATTTCGTAGTTCTTTCTAATAACTTTTATCCACTCACTAACGTTTGACTAAATAATTCTGTTCGTAAGGGAGAGGTTCGTGACGAAAACGTGAAATTTTAGGATTAGTTTTCGCATAGTAACTGTCGATAGACCTGTTTAACTGGAGTGAGTGCGTTACCAAAGCTGAGTTGAGTCTGTTTTTCTATGTATTTCTGATGGTGTGACAGTCGGGTTTTTAATTTTTTTTATTTTTGTCCGATGCAAGATTTGAGACAGTTATTACATTGGACATTGTATTTACATTACTATTTTCTTATGTTGTAATATTATCTTTAGTTCTTGTCTAAAATTTATTTAGCGTGTTATTTGGTGTGAAAATGATGTTGAGTTGATCGTTAGGAGTCTGTAGGTGTCGTCTTATTTCCTGAAAAGATGGATAGAGATAGGGGATGGATTTGAGCATTTTGTTGTTGGTATTATCTAACTTCAAAATTTGTGTTGCTGTTGACCTGTTTGTCGGTCTGTTGTGCTTATATTTCTTTGTTGCTTTGTTGACAATACTCCGTCGCGGAACAACATCCTAAAAAATATAAATAAAAAATTAAATTAAAACCCTCACTGTAAATATCTTCCAGTGCCACAGCAATTCCTGGCACTCAATGGACATTGCCTGTATCCAATTAGTCCTTTGGCCTTATATAAATACACCTAAAAAAGAAAACAAAACAAATTAATTATAATACAAGCGAAAGTAAAAGTCTCAGATCATTACGATCTGAGACTTTTACATGAAAATTCTACTAACTTAACCCTGGAATTCGCCTCCCATGATACACCGTATTCCTCCTCGAAGAGCCACAGTACCATCAGTATTTATAATCTGAAAATAAAGATATGAAAGTACATAAATAAATGTAAATAAACAAAAATTAAGAAATCTTACCATTTCACGGTCACTGCCGTCAACATCCAGTGACATTTGTACTCCAGGCAGCTCGTACGTTGTCTTCTTCTTCCACTTACTAATGGATATCTTCACTACGCCACACCAGTGACAACAAAAATTTCAAAGCGACGGCGACCGACTGACGCACAGCTCCTATTGTATTCCTTGCTATAAATAGCAAGCTGCTGGGAGTAGAAAATCACTTGCAAATTGAGCGGTCAACAAGACAGATTGGAAGCGATAAACCGGCAATAAGTCTTGACTAACCAATAAGGGAAGAATTGAACCCGATTATTTACTAACTAAATTTATTAATTAAATTACATTTTTCAGCTAAGGTAGAATTGAACCTGGCAGAATTTATGAGCAGTGAATGAAGCTCATTCTGTTTTGCCCTTCTTAAAAATACTTTCTAATTCGTTTCTTTTATATTTTACAGGTTAAAAATAAAAAACGAAGTGGAGTATTACCGGATTTTATTTTTGGAATTTTTTTTTTGTTTTGTTTTTCTATTGAATTATTATTTGAATTATTATTTGTTTGGTTTAATTTTTCTTTACAATTTTCATTTTTTGTTTTGTTTTGTTTTTTTTTACAAGTGGCGAGTAAGCGTTGAATTTATAGTAAAATTTTGTCTTCACCAGTCTTGTCCTTTATACCGGCACCTCCCCTTTTTTATGTAAAGCCCACACTGGGACTTCACAAACAATTTTGTGTGTTATATGTGGCGGATAGTTCTTTGCTGCAAGAATGTTGCTGATAACTTGTCTTTGTTTTGTGGGGAGCTTATTGTGGCTTAAATCAAGGACCCTGTTTGCAAAATTCTGTGCTGTGTTAATTATTGTTGAAATTCTAAAGTATATTTTAAAACGTTGTCAATGTTATGTTGTTGAAATTGTGTAGTAGATCATTTATGTGTTGTTCAGGGATTGCGCAAATAATGTCATCCCAGAGCCACAGCTAGGGCAGGGCATAGGGGGCACCACGAAACTTCCACAAACAGTGCGCGGTCTCTTTCGTTTTCTTGCCAGCCAAACTGGCCGATTTTGCGTCTATATTGGTGTAAGGATTCCGCAAATTGGGTATGTTCGTAAATTAGAATCCCGTATATATATATATATATACATATTCATATATATGATATATCACTATCTGCTAGCTACCTTGATGGTGGCAGGTTCATTGTTTGATTTAAAATTATTTTACTAAATGTAGAAGCTGAGAATATACCGCCATCAATTTGATTTCCAAGTGCTCCAATATCAACCAAGGTAAAATTATAATTTGCATCGCACATGGCTTGTAAAACTATATTACATATATGCCTTTTTATAATTGAAATAAGAGAACCTGAATTACGAGGGCACTTGATATTTATATGCTTTCCACTAATTGCTTCGACGTAGTAGAATAAATTTGTCTGAAAATTTTCACTTATTATTCGCCATTCGCCGTGGTGCACCTTGTGCCAAATACCTAAAATTCATATTGTTTTATAGAAGCATTTCATAATTGTAATTACTTACAATAAAGTTAGCCTGTCCTCTGTGCTTATGGGTTCCCTATTTGAATATTTCTGAAGTTTCCCTTTCAATAAATTCAAAAGAAAATCGAATTGACTAGCACAAATTCTTACAACTTTAGGCAATCTGTGATCATCTTGTTCTTTAAATACTTTTAAAACTGTATTGAAAAATCCTCGCAACTTTTGCTCTACAGCAGTATTTATTTCTTGTGTCTAAATAGCTCGCGTATTAAATGCAAAATCAATTATTTCTATGCATGCTAGATAGGCAGCACATACAGCAATAACAAATTCAATTTAGCCCAAAAATTTTATACACCTTATTACAATTGTTTATGATTTTAAAAACTTTTTAAATTTTTATACTCGCTCGGTAAACAAACATTAGAAAATGTCAAATAGGCTTTCAAAATGAAGGTGCACTAATTAATGTGCCCTTTAAATGCTGACTAGATTAGCTAATCATTAATTTTTGTAGAGTCCAATAATTCGGCTTATTAAATTGTTTTAAAGAAAAGGACGATCAAACTAATTCGATGATATTATTTAAGCTTCACTGAAGGTCTTTTGGCCATTTTTTGGATTAGTTGGTGGATGGGCGGAGGGAAATATTTCGCGTTACAAAGCATACATATAATTTGGTTCATAGTCCAGTTAAGCTGTTAATCAGTTTTTCTTCCGAATTGTCTATCAGTGCACGCTTCTTGATCTAGGTGAGGAAATAAGGTTGAAAAATTTCTCTTAGTTACATATTATACATGGTCTAATATACGTCGTCATACAAGAATTTCACTTGAGATTTATGCTGTTGTAATGAATATCTTATTCCAGTCCAGGGGCGGATCCAGCTAGGGAGCGTTGCCCCCCCCCCCCGCCTAATGCATTAATATGGTAAAGCAATGACCTCAGCTTTACATAAACTACCAATCAAGAATTATGCTTGCATAGTAGAACTTGCTTGCGTTCCAAATTCTTCTTGAGGTCGAGCAAACTTTGTTTGTTTTTAATTATTTTTCATTTCGATTACTGTTTATATTTCTTGACCGTGGTTATGGCTTTACAGTATAAAAGTCAGTACACATCCGTACGGGAGATATGATCAAGCTCCTTAAGGAGATCAACGTCTCCATAGCTCCAGACCCTGATAGTTTCAAGCGCCCGTTAAATAAAAGCTGTGCCTCATTCTTGGCTAAAGCTCTGCGAAAACTTTTCTATTTGTCTTATTCGACAGGAAAATTTCCAATTGCTTGGAAACTAGCTCACGTTCAGTCTATTCCCAAGAAAGGAAAGGGTAGCGATCCGTCAAATTATCGACCAGTTGCAATCACTTCGATTCTTTCAAAGGTTTTTGAATCTATTATTAGCTCCAAATTAATGAAGTATCTAGAAACTAATCAAACCCTGAAAAATCGGCAATATGCCCTAGATATTTCAAAGGCCTTTGATAGTGTCTGCCATTCATCTCTTTTAGCCAAACTTAAAGAACTTGGCCTCTCCCGCCCTCTTCTATTATGGATGTAAAGTGATTTATGTGGTCGCTTTATACGGATTATATTATTATGTATAGCATTACATCTGAATCTCAGCCAAGAAATGCCGTGGTACCTCGGGGCTCTGTTATCTGTCCATCTTTCTTAAAAAATTTCATTAATGATCTGCTTTTCCTTACTTGCAATCCCATTCATTAATATTTGCAGTAACTTAAGCTGAAGAGATCACATCTTCTCTGTTGCCAAAGCAACATCGAAATATCTTGGATTTATGAAAAGGTGTAAGAAATATTTCAGTCCATTGATTCTAGCGCATAAGTAAATTCGTCACATCGCGACACTACTGCTCATACAATTACTGATACATTTTGTTGAGCCTTACAAATTTATATACTATTAATTTTCTCTCCCGATACTTTTACGTTTGGTTCTGAAGTGCAGTTTAGCGAGCATTTAGTTCTGCATAGCGCTTGAGTGCTTAGATTATAAATAGTAAAAGAAAGATAATTATAATAAGATATATAATAAAATTTCGAAACCTAGCATTTTCTTTACTATTAGTGGCGCCACTAAGTTCAAAATCAACCCTGTTCATTCTCACATGGCTTTAAAAATAGCTTCCACCTTGCAAAGTTAACTCATTTATAAGCACGTGTTTCACGTTTTTTTTTAAATATGCGTTGCTTTCACCTTCTGTTATCATTTCCAAATTTGCTTAAAACAACCACTGATGCATATAAAAAAGAGAAATCTTCCACATCTGATAACATTTTATTATAGCGCGGAAAATAACTTAGTATACAGCAAATCCATACCATTCCTCTTGGGTACAGAGTGACTCAAATTTTAATGTTTTCACTGTGGATGTGTTTTTTAATTTGCTGATTACTTCTGATTCTGGTTACTCGATTCTTTTGTGTGATATTTCAAATAACTAGTATTAAATGGGGCTTTGTAAAGGAATAAAAATATTAGTACATAAAATATCAAAAATTATATTATGTATTATATATATTTTCAATTTTTATTTCATATGATTTATTTTGCAATCTAATTTGAACTAAGTACTTTTGTTTTAACTTATATTGAAATGATATCATAATAATTAGTGCATAATATGTATATATAATTTTCACTACACTTATTATTCTTCATAAAATTTTAAATGCTCGCATATATCATTCAAATCAATTTTCTATTCCACTTTCATTAAATAACACTAATATAATCTATCTTTTGCTGGGAATATACTTCTTCAATCCATGAGATCTGGCTAATCGTATAAATTACATTTTGTAGAAATATTGGTCTTCGTTTACTAAAAATCAGGTATAGCCTATCCAACACAATAATCAAATCATCCATCAAGATTCATCTTTTGGAGCCTCTGCATATGACATACATAACTATATCGTACTAGGTCATCGAGTTTTTGTACTGACCTATCAAAAAGTATTATTTTCTCAGAGATTTAAATTTTACATATCTAGCAGGCCAACTTATAACAAAATCCTTTTATTATTTGTAGTTCTGACTCAGCCATAAAATATTCTCAGTTTTTCACAAAATATTCCCTTCACGTACTAACCTTAAATAGGGATATCACACTTTCTCTATTTGTACAAATTATCTGCAATATACATATGTAAATAAGTAAATATGTATCTCTGAAAATATCGATTTAAAAATGTAGCACGTGATGATTCTAGATACCTTCCTTGAATTTTATCTATTAATTTTGCAGACTTTTAATTGTTACTACCATTAATATACTTTGAATTAAAAATGCATCAACAACTATATAAGGTGGATATTATGAAAAAAGTTTCATTTCTAGTTTTGAAATTAATGTGAATAGATAGAAAAATGTTTTGCGAATGTTGTTTGTATTAAGTGAATAAAAATTTTATAAATTATCGAAATGTTACCATTTCGTTACGAAAACGTATGGAGGTACACAATAGTTAATTGTTGTTAAACGCAAAACTGTGTGGAAGGTATTACATGAAAGTATAGAGGAGGCCGAAATGTCAATGATATATGAGATGTTCCTGGTTCGTCGGGGATTAAAAGAAACACAGAACATATTTCCCGCCAAGGTATATTATAATAGTTCCAAAAATTAGAATGCATATTTTATTTTTAATCCACAGCTTCATCTATAGCTTTGAGTTCAATAGTGTCAGGATTCAGGACCAAGCAAGAAAACAATCGAATGTGAGATTTCTGAAATCGCCAGTTTAAATAATACTTTAAGGTTTCTCAGCAACTCAGAAAACCCATAAAACTGAACCGAAGTAGTTTTAGAAAATAGAAAGCTGTCGAAGTATGTATAGTATATGTGTTTTAATTTGCCAGACTCTGCTTCTGAACAAGGGTATGAAATTTATAATACTTAGGAAATCATACAGCAACTTAAGGAGAAATTTGGAAAAATCGAAACATATCATAAAAAGAGAATTCAATGTGTCCTCTCTTCTTGCAACTCGAGCCAAAAATTATAACAAGAATATAAAAGATCTGAACTTGGGAAGCAAAACGATCGATAATGAGACAATACTTAAAAAAGAAATTCCTACAGAAAAAATTGGATTTTCCAAATTTGGAATACATCGTCCAGGAAACTGTGTTGTCGCGCAATCAGCAGGACCTCATTCCATATGCATTTGCATTTACCAGCAGAACACTAATCTCATGTTTGATGCTCTTAAAAGAAGTAAATCACCTATCATAACCTTATCTTCCAAGTAATTGGCAACAACTACAACAGCCATAAACATTGGCATTGCAATAATATGTAAAATGTCCAGGCACGAAGCACCTAATCGCGATATTTTCGGAACATCTGGATTAGGATATTGAGATGATCAAATTCAATCAATGGTACCAAATGGGCTGGTGCACTATTGAGCAGATACAAGTGGAGTCCCATCATTGATGTCTTTTGAGAAAAAATTTGCAAATTACTTCCACATAATTTTATTGCTAACATGCAAGCAAGATATTTAAAGCATTGCAATTACAGAGAACCGAATGCATAACGATCTGCGATTTCTCCGCAAATTATTTTGTTGTGTTACCTTTTGTTAAAAAATTATTCATTTTTCAGATGGCTCTGAAGATCAATACAAAAATAAAATGATCTGGTAGGTATTATATATGTCATATCGTCGGCTGAGAATATACTTGTTGTATGTTAAATTTTCGGCTTTTTGAGTTATTAGCTCTACTTATGGTTGTGAATTACGAACTTTCGATTGCTGTTATCAGTTTCGTTCCACGATTTACCGTTATTGAAATAAAGAGCATTAGTTTTGTCGTATGTGTATGTTTCAGTGAGTTTTAAATCTTTATTTGTCGTAATGTATTGCAAGTGACAACATACGACAGTTTTTATATAAAATATGTGAATATTTTCCGATTAGTATTTATTTGTCTTATGTTTTAAATACAAAAATTGGCAATAGAATATATCCAACATGCAAACAGTTTTCCCTCAAAACTTTGGGGATAAGTGAGCGGCGTATTTATTACTATTTTAATAAATTATATGACGAGACTAATGGAGAAATAATTGCGGCAGAAAAAGGACACCTGATGATAAAATAAATGAAGTGAAGGAACACATTTTAAGCTTTCCGACAATAGATTCGCACTATTGCCGAGAAAATACACAAAAGAGATATCTGCAAGGGCATCTAAACTTAACAAAAATGTTTAGATTATATAAGGAAGTGGTCCCAAATCCTGTCACACTGTCCGTATATAGAAACATTTTCAATTTCAACTTTAACGTCGGATTTTATCGTCCAAAGAAAGACCAATGTGACAAGTGTTCACTCTTTAGAGCTAACAAAAATCCCAATAATTGTATACATTTGAAAACCACAAGACAGAAAAAATGTATGTGAAAGCCGATAGGAACGTAGACCGTAAAAATATTGATAGTTCAAAGGCAATCATATGCTATGATATGCAGAATGTGTTTTCGCTGCCTAAGGGTTTTGTATCAAATTTCTATTATAAGCGAAAACTGTCTGTTTTTAATCTTACTGCTACATTGATACTCCCAAACATGAGGAATATTACTTATTGTGCTATTTGGAGTGAGGTAATGATGGGCCGTGCTGGTAAAGATATCGCAAGCGCTTTAATAAAAGTACTTAGTGCAATAGTTAAAGACTATCCAGAAATAAAAGACATTGTTCTTTGGGTTGATTCATGTGTTCCTCAGAATCGAAACAAGATAACATCGGTTGCGTTGATACAGTTTTTACATAACAATAAAAATATTGCTACAATTACACAAAAATTTTCTGAGCCTGGACACTCGCAAATCCAAGAAGTAGATTGCGTGCACAGTGGAATTGAGAAATATTTAAGAGGAATGGAAATACCAAGTCCCCTTACTCTAATAAAATATCTCAATAAAATGGATTTTTAAAAGATACGACTAAAAATTTTACAAATGAACCCTAAAGACTTTTTACTTTATTCGAGAGAAGCCAATGATTTGAATTTTCAGCTGGTTCCATATTCCAAATGCAAACTACTGCAATATACTCAAAAAGATCTTTATTCAATTGGTTATAAATTATCCGCAAAATATGATATAAATTTAAATCAGTTTGCATAAAACCCACAAGCAGAACAAAAAAAATGCAATTTAAAAAACATGTAACTTTTGAATCAATTTACAGTACGTGCACACCGAAACCACTGCCACAAGCGAAAAAAGATGACATAAAAAGATTGCTTCCATTTCTCCCTGAATTGGATAGAAAGTACATATTACGAAGCAACTTTAAAATTTTGAATTAGTTTTTAACACTATTGTCTTCTTATCAGATAACTTTAATAGTGTTTATAAATATATAATTTTTAAGAATATTCTTCCTTCCAGGTACATTTATGAATATTTTTCTTTTGTTTGTTTTTGGAAATAAAGTTTATTTTTTACGCTTTTGATTTTGCGTTTATCTTCAATTTATTATATATCATATAATTCCTTTGGTTTTTTCGATTACTGAGAATTTAAAAATGTCATCACATGCAATTAAAATCTCAGACGATCATATTATTATTATTATTAGATTGACAATTTTTGTCGTATGTGTATGAAATGAGTTTTTCTTCTTCGAAAATTAACATACGACAAACAGTTACTCGAATTTAAAACAACCCAACTTTTTGTCCAATTAAATTAACTATTTACAATTTTAATGAAAATAATGTTGGCTATCACCTACAAAAAATCCAAAGAAAAGTACCGCGAAATTAAAAAGTTGTTACCATTTTAACTTAACAGCTAAATTCCCAAAAGTTGATTTTTTTCACATACGACAAGTATATTCTCAGCCGACGATATGAAGAAAGAGTACAATCTTGAGGCAAAGTGGTACTTTTGCAACATGCCATGGGAAAGGAGCACGGGATGTTTTAAGAGAAGTTCTAAAAAACGCATCGCAAGCTAGCTTGCAGAGTAATAAAAATCAACCATCGAAACACCTGAACTATTGGGCTGTTTACGAAAAGATGCAAAGGAAAATTATGTGCACGTTTCAACAAAAGATTATGCCGATATTGAAACGGAAATTAAAAGTAGTTATAACCGTATCAAGACAAGATTAGGTAGGTACTCAAAATCACTAGTACCACAATTGTATACCTGACAATATTGTTAGTGTCAAAGAATGCTCATTTAATAAAATTATATAACTTTTGAAATAATAAAGCAGATCTATTATTATAATATTTTGTTGAAAGTATATATAAAAACAATAAAAACAATCATTACTCGGAGTAAATTCTAAAATTATCATATGAAACTTTGCAGAGACGCTAATAAAAAAATGTGTCTCATAACTAAGAGCTGAACATCCTCAAATTTGATATGTTATGTATTAGTATTAAAGCATTTAAAAGAAATGTATGTTTTAGATGGCGGGGGGCTCTCTCCCGGACTGGTTCAAATATCCAAATTTAATGAAAACTCTGTTTTTTTGTTTTCAAAATATTTTTTATTTCTGCGATTTTTTTTTTATTTCCTTGAAAAGCCCCGTATAACACCATTAATTTGAAATATCGCACAAAAGAATCGAGTAACCAGAATCAGAAGTAACCAGCAAATTAAAAAACACGCATCGAAGACCTGAGGTCGGCAGGGTAAATAAAAAGAAAAATTTCCAATATTTTTAAATATTTACTTAACTAATTCTGAAAGTTTCATCGAAATCGAAGGGGGTCAGGTCCAATGGCTGATTGTTTTGGTATGGAATTGCTATATATCGATAAGGATCACTTATGGTTATGTGAACAGAAATCAAAAAATGTAGCCATGCAAATGTGGGCACAAGTTTCGATACAAGTCCCCATACTACTATCGAAGTATAAACGTACCTTTATGTGTGCAAGCGGAATGGAATCTAGTGACAGCTTAGTATCCGTATGTTTATCTATATATTTTGCTTTTGAGTAAAACATCACAAGTTGAGGTTAAACTTCAACTGCGGTTTATTCAAGAAAGATTAAACACTTATACATAAAATTATCTCCTTGTTTCTAAATTTAAATTTTTACTTTTTGGGATATGAATCTGGGAGAAAATTTAGAAAACATGTGACTCAATATTTGAGGGGCTCAAAAGCAGTAACATAACATAAATGCTAACTAGATATACCCAAAATGTAATGCTGGCGGACAAAACAAAAACAAAAACATTAAGTTCTGGTGTCAACAACAATCCTATTATATCCATCGATTATGGACTTTTTAATATCTGGCCAATCTTTCATGCAGTGCGACCAAGATTCTGCCAGTTATAGAAAAGTCCAAAAAGAAATGTTCAAATGTTTTTGTTCTGGCGTACCATTGTATCAAAATCCAGCAGAAACTTTACGGTATTTAAGATGAAGCACCATTATCAAAATGGACTACAAATGGTCTACGTGAGATTGATCGCAGGAGTTCGCGCGATGGCCACCACTCTAACCTAACCTAGGATGAAGCAAGTGGACTTCAAATCAATTCAACCGATGGCAGTGCATATGAAAGATAACATTTCAAGTATACGAAAAATGCAATGGCTGCATTGAAAAGTCTACACTTTTCTCACTACTCTGTAAAGATACTACTTATCAACACATATGCCATTTGGACGGAATTACATGAGAAAAACACTTGGCAGAGCAGTCCATGGTAAGCTGACTCCACTGTACGAAAAGGCTTTAAAAATAAAATTAGCTAAGTACAAGGATGTAGTGGAAATCCTTCCAATTATACCTTCAATTCGCTACCAATTATTCAAGTCACTTCCACATGAATTGGGCAGAAAAAAGAAAAAACTGCGCGATCTTGTAGGGAACAGGACATAGAAACAAACCAGAAGGAGAAATGGAAAGGGGGCTCTGGCAGTGAAAACTGATAATATCTTGGAGCCTGACTCAATGATTAATGCTCTAGATAATAACAAAAAGAAAAGTTTACAATTTTTACACACTCAATATTGAATTAACTTTCTTTTTCTTAATTTAAAAATAACTTAAAAGTTTGAACTATATTTGTCTTCGGATTTTTTTTCCTTTTGTACTTTTTTAAATAACTAATTTGTTAAAATACTAAATATTCGTTTTAATATTTGAATAAAAACTGCAAAAGCATAGGGATACAAGTACACTTTTCAAAGGGAAAGGGGTGTAAATGATTGTAAGTGATTAAACTATTACCTTTTTACTAAAGCAAAAAGCACTGAACTTTATTTTAACCACTGACTTATAACAATGGACTGAGCGATTTGCTATTTCATGTGACACAAATATTGTGTTTCTATATATCACCGTTAGAGCACCATTTAAAACGATTACTACATAAAAAACATGTAAAACTCAACCAATTAGATGAAATTTTACACTCGAAAATCAAGTGATATTTTAATCGCTTATAAGGAATTAAACTCATTCCGACTTTTAATTTTCAAAAGTTATTTTTACCTGAATACTGTGTATGGGCAAGAGAGATGGAACATGGTAAACACTACATTTACCTTATTCTTTCTGCGGTGATTGCATCTGCGGCCAACATAAAAAAATCAAAAGGTATAAGGAAACGTTCAGTAAGCAATATTTTGTGTTGGTAGGTCCAACTCTGCCATAGGGCGAAAGAGAAAACTGTAAAATTTGTGCCATTCGTTCCTATAAGAAAATGGCAATATGTTCAGTCCATTGTTATAAGTCAGTGATTTTGACAGTAACAAAAAATTATAAAGATAACGGGCTTTTTTTTGTATAATTAAATAAAATTAAGACTTCACACAGAATTGAGGATATCCAACCAACTTTGAAGTGTTATATCCCAAAAGTATGAAAAGTGTACTTGTACTCCTCTGCTTTTGCGCTCCTCATTTCTCAAATACTTTTTCATCATAAATCACCTGTGTTTAACGAATAAAATGTTTTACTTACTGGGTGAGCCGATGATTCACCTAAATAAATTTGATGATGTTAATTCGTTAAGTCATATTTCAATAAGTTATCACATGTGCCGTTGCTGCAGTAATACAGTTGAGCATATTGCTTATGTTCTATTTAGTTCTTTTAGCGCTAAGGTGAATATGCAAAGGAGAACACGTGTGCTCAAGATATTTGAGCCTTCGAATAAATGGCTTCAAACTGACGTTTCATTTTATTTAATGCTTTATAATTTACATGCATCTTGAGGACTGTGGCTATTAGGTCATGTTTGTTTGCATTCTTTTATTTCTTGAATCTGCTTAACAATTCCCGTTGAGTAACCTTAAGATCTTGAGACTTACTTATGATTGATACATTACAATGTATCATTACATAGTTTTACTGCAATTGCAATGGCAAAAAACTTATCATAACAAATAGTGGGGTATATGCGACATACTACTTCTTACTGGAAGACTGAAAAAAGAAAAATCTGTACCAATCTGAACCGTACTCAACACTCGCTCTCTGTCAAGAACTCTCTTCGATAATCGGTATACGTATCGCATCCCAACTTAGGTAGAGCAGTAGTATTGTTGCATAAAGTTATGAGAATTATCAAATTCTAGCCCAGGTATTCCCAAAGTGGTCGATATTGACCCCTTCGGGTCGATATCGGTTTCTCAGGGGTCAACAAACTGATTTTTGGGGACGACGAGGTCTAAAAATCGACCCCTATTAATTAGCACAAACTCTTATTTGAAACTTTCAAGATACTGTTATAAGAATGACTAATAATTTAGTAGAAAATATCATTGTTGTACTTTTAAGAAACTCAACAAGTCGATAAGCGTGCATAAGTTCGTACAAAATGAAAAACTGGGCAACTCAGTAAGCGTGGACAAGTTCGTGCAACATAATGTATTCGAGCGTACAAGTATTTCAGGCACGTTAATATGTTCCTGATATTTTACTAAATAATAAGCTTGCACTTAGGTTGAAAATTCATTTGCGTTTTGAAATTCGTTGGAGCTTGAATGATAATACACTCATCTACTACTGCATGATTCACAGACAGCATTTAGTAGCAAAAAATCTGAGTCCTAGATTGCATCAGTCTTTATCTTTACAATATGTTATAAATGCTGTCAACAAGATTCGAAGCAACTCTTTGAACTCTTGGTTATTTGCTCAGCTATGTGAGGAAAACGACGAAGTTTTTACTCGTTTACTTCTAAAACACTGAAGTTCACAGGCTATCAAGAGGCTCTTGCCTAGCAAGATTTTCAGCTCTTTTTGAATCTGTGTTGGAGTTTTTACAAGGAAAAGATCCGAGTTTGAAAGAAAATATGAACAATTGTAAAACAGATATTTATTACTTGACTGATATTTTTGTTATGTTGAACAAAGTTAAATTGCAGCTGCAGGGTGAAGATCTCAACTTGATTAAAACAAAATCAATAATATCGGCCTTTGTCGATATACTCATCCTTTATAAACAAAATTTTAGCAGAAATATTCACAGTTTTCGCATTTGTCAAAATTATCAGAAATGCTTCAAGACGATGTTATTTTATCATATGTCACTCACTTGGACGCATTACACAAGGATTTTACTGAGAGATTTGAGGATCTCTTAAATTTACAAATTCCTCAATGGATAATAAATCCGTACAATATCACAGCCATGGAAGAAGCCAATGTGATAATGCAAGAAGAGTAGATTACAGACGAGGAGCTTAAGCCAAAGCTCAACCAAGGCTATCAGAAGTACTGCCTGCAAAGCAACATAGAAGCACAGTATCCTGCATTGTGGAACATTGCTGAAAAATACCTTATCGCTTTTCCATCATCATACCTAGTCGAAAAATGCTTCAGTGTGACTGCAAACATTTTGGCGAAACAAGGAAACTGCTTGAAAATCAATGAACGCGGAGACTTAAGGCTGCAACTCACCAATATTGAACCGGATTTAGCTAGATTGATAGAAAGTCACCAGGTTCATCCATCACACAGAATTTTTTATTTTTTTTTCTTTACTTTGCGGTTTTAATGTTTTTTTCAACAATTAATTACCTACTTCAATATTTTTACATAATTTGTATTAATAATTAAAAGGGGTTTCTTGCCCATTGTAGTTTGGGAATCCTTGTTAGCCAAAGCACCACCCAATCCATATAGATGCATTCAGAGTAGCTATTTTCCAGTGTTCCTGTGAGTTTATCCTATTTTATTACTTATTTTTTCACCACCTGAATTACTAATTTCAGTTTTTACCTGTTCAGAAGGCTTTAGCAGTGCCCATAGAGGAGAGCGCTTACACTTTAGATGGTTGAATGAATCAGCATTCTCAGATATTTGTCACATACCGCTGCAATCGCCATGCCAACCCATGTTCGGAAAGTAGGAACTTTCTCCATGGCTCGTTCTCGTAAAAAGTTTTTCTCAAATTTAAGCGACCTTTTTATGCAGGCACTCATAGCTATAAATAACTGTATGGAAAATTTTAAATTGCTACGCCTGTACTCTGTCATTCCATGAATGAAGGTGCCGTCCAAGTCCAGAAAGTTTCAAATACTTCAACTTTTTATGTGGCACTTGCTAGTTTTACATGATGTTCATTAAAATGTTGTGGAGCCTGTGGACATATCTTGCTGGGAAGTTCTGGCTTTAAAAAAAAAACGAATATCCAATAGCCATGGTAAATTATTCTCTGCAACTGGTGTAGTATTTGTTCATATTATTTTGTGCTCGGCAGCGCACTTCTATTCAAAGATGTAGGCCGTAGTGGCCGTCTTCGGAGACCAGGAATTATGTATTCCCTAAATTACACAGAAAATGACATAACACTGAGCTTTGGATGTATGCATGTATATAGGTATATATAAAAAAAAGGATATTTGGAGCTCTCCCTTGGAGCTTGTATTTTTAGTCCGGATAAAAGTCTTCGAGTGTGCATGAAATTCGCAAAAAATTTTAGTGCAAAACATAGGTTACTAGACTAGGCCTACTCGATTCTATTCTGTCTAAACTTTGGAATTATTGTTTTGGTTTTATGATTGAAGTCATACTTTAGACCAGTTAAGTCAAGAATACACTTCACGTTATGTGAAAATATGCTCCCAGTACGAGTACAAGGAGTGGAACATTCAGCGCTACTTCATATACTTATTTTAATAAACTTCTTCTTTAATTCCCTTCAAAGTTTGCACTATTTGTGGATCATAGTGCAAGTACAACAGCACTTTCTCGTCCTCTCCAAGAATAGTTTTTTCTTACTTTAATCAGCGCTTATTATTCTTGACGGGTGGTTTGCAATGGCATGCTAAGTTAAATGACGGGATCAAGTTTCTACTTTGTAAAGCCTGACGGATAACATTAATCTTGGGAAGTTGTCTGCAAAAAATTTCACTATTTCGGACAAGAATTTGTATATACGAAAAACATCAAAGGCAAATATAATTTTATATACTGACCCAAATGCTTTAATTGTGAAATTAGAAATGCAATTCTGTGATACCGTGGCGTTGGAGACAACGGTAATCAAACACAGCAGAAGGCACTTCACTGGAATGCGCATAAAATGTGTTAATTGATAGCTAATGCAATGAGGTATCCATACAAGTTTGAGATGTGAATGACTATAAATTATATGCTCAACTCAGACAAATTCAACAAAAGCTGTACCACACTATCATCAAACATCACCTTAATTAAAATGTTTACAAATCATGTGCGAATATAGTAGGCCCAAAGAGTCACATGACAGCAGCAAGCTTCGATGGCATCCACCTTGAAATTAGAAGATAATTGTAATGGAACCCTCCAGGTTATATACTAAAAAAAATGGAGATACATATTCGAACATGATTATTGTTTCACATTAATCCCAAGAATTTTCCTAGATTTATTTGTATCAATTATTTTCCACCTCATATCAAAACAATTAGATTTGTTTTAAAATATTTTTGATTTCAATAAATTTCAAAATCTTACTTTCCTTGGTTCAAACGTTCATTGCCTTTGCTTTATGATTTTTTGTTATGCTTTAAGGAGAGGCTTTGGGACCGTCTCTCGTTTTCTTTTCCTTGATGTCGATGGCACAGGGCTCACAGAGAGACAGACTCACCCAGTTTTTCTGAACGACCTTCGCACCTTATAATTGGGTCCAATGAATAACCTAATGCCACTGGAGATACATCTAGATGCTGCACAAAAATGTCCTCAAATTCATTTTGATACTTAAAAATTGTTGGAGCGACACCTGTTTTAGAGTTGAGGCGTGTCTTTTCAGAAGGGGATATTTACAATTTTTATGTTTTTTAAGTCAAGTATGAGATTATATTCTCTACTCTGAAATTCAAGATTTCGTCACTATAAACCGAAACAAAATGCGATAAACTCATAGGAAATCTTACTTGAAAACAATTGTTCCGATCAAAAGGGGATATTTACATTAAAAAATATGACATTATTACTGTTACTTTGGTTTCATTTCAAAAAGGGATATTTACAGTACGATTTCAATAGTCGAAATAAGTTTTTAAGGGAGAAGTTTCTGTCTTATATTTTTGAGTAAAAATAGAAGTAAGAATTAAAAAATAAAAACTGATAAATATACTCAAAATAAGCTTTAATAATTTTATTCTAGTATAATGTACAAATCAAAAGAAGATATTTACAAAAACGTACAACATAAAAAGGGATATTTACAAAATGGTACAGAACAAAAGGGGATATTATAAAGATTTTTATTCAAAAGGGGATATTTCCAAACTTTGCAAGCCAATATTACCGGAAGTAATAGTCAAATTTTTTCAAAATAATATATTCTAGATAACTTATAATATCCTTTCCATATATTCCTCCTATTATTCTGTAAAGCTGTTGGTATTGCTACAGTCAGTTTTTTCGATTTTATGAAAAAACGATTAGGACGTAAATATCCCCTTTTGAAAAGACACTCCTCAGTTATGATCCCTTGTCGCTGTATACTGGCGTTTTAAAATGTTGAAATTTAAATTTACAGCGACTTGCCGACCTCGAAATTCCTTTTGGTTGTAAGTGGGCGTCAATTCTATTTCAAACGTCATCATTCATTTTTTTGCAAAGGTGCTCTGCATTTCATCCAAAAAAATTGTTTTTCCTTCTATAAGTGCTTTAATTTCGATCACAGTCCATTTAAATTCTCAAATAAATTGTAATTTGATGTTTGTTTTTATTTTTATTGTAAATGTATTTCACTTGGTACTCTGCCCGGTACAGGACTGACAGTATTTTCTTTTTTTTGTAGTTCTGTGTCTTGCCTGGGAACAGCTTCTGAAGATTCAGTTCTGGTGTTCGCAACAGCATCTGTAACAGGATTCAAAACCGGAGATTCAAAATAAAAAACTTATACGTATTAATGGGAGAAATCTTATGATTCTCAAAGTCGTACCACCATGATCTTCAGCTAAGTACGTAGTTCTCTTATCTCCATAAAACACAAAATATCATTGCTTTCCCATAATTTATGTATTATATCAATTTGATAGTTCAATGTAATTTCAAAATTAGCAATTGAATACAAAAAGAGCTTTTGACAGGTCACACATACAGAATGAAAAGCACAAAAGCAGCTATGGCTGTCCAAAATCTCGTAGCACTTTTCTCTACGCCACTGGCAAGTTAAGTAAGCTTCCATCTTTTCGCCATCCCAAAGTGTTTAAAGTTGCAAAGTGGTGTCTTTGAAATATTGGAAATACTCCAGAAATTGTGTAAAATAAAAGTTTGTATATGTTGATTGATTTTGGTCAGCAAGCTATTTATTTCAATTGTCATCTGTAGTTTCTAAGTATTCTTAGAGGTTTCCAATCTCACATAACCTATAATAAAATACACAGTTATTCTGTGTAATACTCCCAAGTCCAATAATTTTCGCTATTACCACTAGATACGGCTGACGTGGAGCCACGACAAGTGGCGTAGATGGACCTGGGGAGTCCACTCCAATGTTAATAATTCCACAAGTAATGTCAACCTAGGGACCCTGTTAAATAAGGTCTGTAGATGGTAATTTAAAAAAAAAATACAAAAAATAAGAATATTAAAGGACAGACAACACGAGCTAGGTAAGTTTTAGATAGCTCTGTAATAACCCCGAGCACCTACTGTCTTCAGTTCAACCATCGTCCATGTCCTCGATAATCCAACCCTTGACCTTGCCGATGAGGATCTAATTCAGACATCCCTGAATAGCTCACAATTGCTCACTGATTCTTCTGAGAATGGAAACTCTCAGAAGAATAATTCAGTAGCTATGGTAGCACAGGTCCCATATCAAACTCAGCTCCAGTTCTCGCTACGCAGGTGCCTCCAAGCACCTCTTTTCCCTTCAATTCCGAAACATTTACACAGCAAACAACGACAAAATCGCTGTCATTACCAGCACTGCCAAATACACTGAGCTGAAACTCATTTCAAAATGAGCAGTATCGCTCATTTGAACATTTTCAGGAATGAGCAATCCCAGCTCCCCTTAATGAGTGAATTCGGTACACAAAATCTGACAAGGGACCATATTGAGTCTTGATCCAACGTGAAAACTAACTTCCAGAGCCCCAGACCTCCAAGCTCAGTTAAATAGACATAGGCCTTTGACTCAAAAGACACTCATGTCCCAAATTCTCTGAAGTGTGTCAGAACACTTTTAATGCTGTCAAATTTTTCCCCCTCTGGAGATGCTGCCAATGAAGTAAATGCCATGGACCTCACCAAACATAACCTCAAACGCTATATCCGCGCCTCATACATTAGAAAATAAGGCATCATCCGAGGCATCCCAAAAGATATCCCTGAGGAAGAGTTGTTGTAAAACATTGAAAAATTGATCGTCCAATCCGAAAACCTACTACTGTGGTTAAACTTACCTTTGAAAAATTCAAATTTACCCAGCAATATTTCTGTTTAAACAAGACCTTCCCACCAGAAATTCCCTGGTAGAGAGCGCAAAAGAACTATTTTCAAAGTGATGGTTATAAACATCATCTGGAGGAGAGGAGCCACCAAACTCGCAAGAGCTAACAATGTTTTGGAGGGCAACTACTAAGCACCGTCAGTGAGGACAGAGAGTTCCAAAAGCGAGTAGACTCCCCAGACTAAAAAAAACTACACTCGACATTAATATAGAATAGTGGCACAATTTCCGAACGCACACTCCCACTATACAACCACTCAACTTCCCAGATTCAATTCCTTCCGAAATAGTAAGGTTTCTAGCAGAAAATGGACATTTGACCTCACAAATGCTATCTTCTCTTATAAGTCTATCAGGAGTTGCTCCTAGAAAATGGTGTTCGGCATCGGTAAATAATCCACAGCTTTGAACTAATAATTCAGTTTCTTTTGAAAGAGCCTTTAAGCCATCCAGCTCATGATGCCTGCCATACATTAAACTTTCACATTTAACGTTTACATACAGCACTGTTAATAATATTGTGAAAGGAAGATGGCCTTCTTACTTTGCAGACTCTTCCAAAAAAATGAAGCAGTAACCATATTTCGACGTAAGGTATGCAACATTTCAGTCGAACTTGGATTTTTTGTATCAAATTTGCAAGAATATGCTTTTTTCTAACCTTTTGGATCATACAATATTTCTTCAACCACCCCGTAATTTTGCGTCAGCTGCTGTAAATTTTCTCTTTTTATACCCTAGATGAAATCTTAGGGGTATACTAAGTTTGTCATTCCGTTTATAACACCTCGAAATAATGATGGTAGAGCAAAATGGATTGGACACCCACGTCCGTCCGTCTGTGCGCACGATTACTCGAGCTCGCGTGTACTTAGAGAGCTGAAATTTTATACACGGACTTTAAAATAAAAGTAAAATTAAGTTCGAAAATGAGACAAATCGGGCAACTCCTTCGTGGGGTTGCCATATATAAATTTCGTTTTCCGCTATATATTTGGACACTGCTTGAGAACGTGTCGACGTAGAGAGCTGAAATTTCGTACATGACGTTTTTACTACATTAGCAAATAAAATGTCAAAAATGGACTAAATCGGGCAACTCCTTCTTGGTGTTGCCAAAAAAAAATTTAGGTTTTTTACGTATACTTTTAAAACGATCAGTCCAAGACATTTTTATTTTACTAAAAACTTCTGCAGAATACGAAATCCTATAAAATTGGTTATGATCATTTTTTCTGTACGACAAACCGTTCTAGAAATATATGCGAAAGACAACTTCAAAATCAAACTTGAATAGATCGGTCACCATACGAAATTTAATACGGGCATTCATCTAGGGTATCATAAGAATTGGTCTTAGACCAATTCTAGCTTTTTTACTTGTTTCTTGCCTCGTTTCAAATTTCATTAGTCTTGTTTTATGTTTACAACTTTTATACGTTTTTCTTTCGTGACAAGTAGACTTTTTTCAATGCTTCCTTTGCAATAAATTCCGTATACGCTTCCCGGCTATTGAACTGGACTACTACTGCAATACATCTGAATGAATGTGGAAGCCCGGCTGAAAAGTTAATACGCTTTCCACAGATATATTGGCAGACGACGCTATTAAATTGTTCACAAATATTTGAATCGGCGCCAATAATTAAACTTTTTGCATTGTGGACAAGGCGATGCACCAAAGAAGATATTGCTTCAAAAATTCCATCAGTTTTGAGAATTATTATCTCATTAGTATTTGTTGGCTTTTTGTAGAAATATTTATCGCAGTTTTCATGAGATACGAAAATGTGAAATGGTAAATTTTGCAAATCACTATATAATAGCCTGATTTTTTGTTCAATGGGAATACATATATTTCGGCGATATACAACAGCTCCTGAGACTCCTGAAATAAATCTTTGAATATTTTTCTTGACAAGGTCGCGAACTTCTATTCCAGGATATAGATTAGTGTGCGAATGCACACTAAAATTAAATCATGTTGCTTCAACAAATCAGAGCAGGCATTCTCAATAACTTACTGGGAATGTACAAATCAAAGCAGGCATTCCCGGCAACCTGCTTACTATAAAAGGCCTGTGAAGCAAAGGGATTTTTGTCAGTCGTATCTGATCACTTGAGTGCAACACACTAAATTGCATTCTTGACATGACAGCCGTAACGCATTAACTTGCGACTGTGACACTACACTATAAGGAACATGCATATAAATATAATAAATTGCAATAAGACTTATTATATTTATACATTACTGAACCACAGTAACGTTCATTATCAAGTAGAGCATATTTAGCTGGTACTATCAAGCTAAATCCTAACCAAAGGATTCACTACACCAAACAACACTTGTATGCTACATTAAGGCATACAATTATCGCATATATAAATATAATAAACTACAGTAAGGTCTATTATACATATTTGTATACTACTAAACTACAGTAAAGTTCAGACCACATCACACTATGAGAAAACCAGTATATGTCTGAGTACTAATTCTTCTTTTTTCTCGTTACAGCATCACGACCATCAATATTAGTTTAAGTGATTTTTGTTGAAGTTCATGTCATTATCTTTGTTGTTGTGTTAATTTAATTTGTTCATTATTCTTGTTCATATCGTTGCTAAAATAAAGCACATTATTCTGAAATTGTTTAATTGGTCTATTTGTTTTTTGACCTGGCACCCCTATTATTCGCTTAGACAAACCTAGAGTTTGTACAATTGGCATGGGGTATCTTCTTGTGTACACTACTATTGCCATCAGCTATAAATTGGTTATATATTATACCATGCATTGGTATACTGCTTTTAAATCCTTGAACTATGATGTCCGCTCCCAGTTGTGTAGACGGTCCTGAAAAATTTTTGCTGCACTCATGCTTCGATATATTGGGATCTTTTTCGTGTAATTTCCAAAACTTGCAGTATTTATTTTTTACATCGAAGTATAAAACTTTTTTTGGTTTTTCTCCGATTATGCATGCTCCTGAAAGAGCAGAATAGTTAGAGTCAACCGATGCGACCATGCCCCATCGTATATAACTGTTACCAATGGTCTTCCATTTGCATCAAAATTTCCAAACTCTAATGCGGATTTGATTTCTTCTTCTGCAGTTGCTTTCATAGAGTTCAATGTCAATGATTGCCACGTCGCTCCATTTTCTTTTTCAATTAGTAAATAGTTGTGCGACTTTATGAATATCAATTGAATTGAAAATTCTCTCTGTTTGTAAATGCCTTATCCCAGATAAAGTAGCTCCCACTATTATTTCTCGGTTTATTGTAAAATCCATATCATACTTTCCCGATTCATCGAATCTACAAGTTGATATCCAAGAGCCGTTGTTGCACATAGAGCATCTCAATTTAAATTTCAAAGCAAGGCCTTTTCCACATTCGCCTATAGTATGTAAATTTGTGAGCGTACATCCAAATTTTTTACTATGCTCAGTAATAACCTTGAGTTTTTTTAGAAAGAAATCTATCTCTATAATACGCCGTCCATAGATGCAACGAGTTTCAATGTTCTGTGAAATATCAAAACTTTCCACAATCATTTCCAATTCCTTGAAACTCGTGTCATTATGGATTTGGTTACTTGAAGAAACGACTGGTAAACTTTTCTGCTCAGCATGCAGCTGAGTACGTAAATTACAATAAAAGTATATACAATTTGTATAAACATAGCTGATCTTTGACAGCTTTATAAAACTTACCTGTGATTTCGCGGTCCTTTTGCAAACCCCACTTTACGCCCCTTTTCGGGTTCTCTTTGGCATTTTAATAACTATTTATCAACTTACTTAAATCACTTAATCACTATTCAAAATGATGCATAGGCATATATGACGCCGTATCAATATCCTGTCACCACCTCTCTGAACACGTGACTAACCAATATGTGCATCGGGCAATTTTATCCGTCGAAATTTCTAACTATTAATACCATAGAATCAGTATATATAGAGAATTCACTCGAACAGCTGTTCAATAGAAAGAGATTACCCATCAAATTAGGCGTCATTTGAAAAAAAAGAAAGTAGTCGGAATTTTGAAAGAAAGAATTGAATGTAGCATTTAACGAAATTGAGCATGTGTGTGACAAAGAGAAATATACTTGTTCAGTCCACCGACGTAATTTATTCCTCCTATTCTTTTTCTTTTTGCTGCAAATTTATTTTTTCCTAAAAAGACAAATAAAGGAAACACAAAGAACCAAAGTATAAAATAAACCAATAAAAAAATACTCATCTGATAGTCGGGAACTTCCTTCCTTTGGTCCAGCGATGTCCAAGCACTCCAACAAACAGATTTAACACCTAAAACATACAAAATTGTTATTATTTATAACATAATTCTATAAAAATATCATCAACTTACCTCAAGTGTACATCCCTCTCGTATATTTAAATTTCGTAATGTCACATCTTGACATTACGTCAAATCATTTGATTTCGCCTCATTCATCAAATTCAATAAACGTCGCTAAGGCAACACCGAGAGGCGAGAGCTCATAACTGGATGCGGCGGCTATATAAAGCCGACGAGCTGCAGCACAAGTTATTCTTGGTCCAGAGCTCATCTGGTTTAGAGACTTATCTAAGCACAAGAATATTCCCAACCTCATTATAGGAGATTAATTCTATATTTCAGAGAATAATCTGAAAATCCTATCATTTCAAATATTCCATCCCACACCTAAGCAGAAGTTTAATTCTGCGCAGAGATTAATCTGCGACACTCCTTCCTACACCTAAGCAGAAGATGAATTCTGCGCGGAGATTAATCTGCAAACATCTCCTGTCCACATCTAAGCAGAAGAATAATTCTGCGTTCTGCGCAGAGATTAATCTGCAATATTCCTGCCCACGTCTAACCAGAAGAATAATTCTGCTGCAGAGACTAATCTGCATTCTTCATTATATTAGCATATTGCTACATTTCTGCGCACGCTCAGAATACTGTCAGAGACTAATCTGACTAGATTACTGACTATAGCACTGTGTTTTGCTGCCCTTGTGCCCTCACGCACTAACAGCATCAATATTTACCCTTTTTTTTGTTTTGATGACAGATAATAATTCTGGTCTTCTCTCCCTTTTTCAGAACGAGGAGAAAATTGGCAGCACCTGAGCAGGAGCTCATTGAATTTTAATTTTAATTTTTAATTTGTTTCTTTTTATTATTTTTTTATTACTTTTATTTTTGCTTGAAATTTTATAGTTTGTAGGTTAGTTTTTTAGTTTTTTTTAATTGTAAATTTTAATTGAATTTGTTTGTGATATTAGTTTAAGCCAGTGAATTATTTATATTGAAATAAATTTTATATTTGGATTTTAAAACGACTGAGTTGTCCTTTACAAACCGGCACTCCCTCCCACGTCCGAGACTAGCTCTCACACTTGGTTTTTTTTCTGGGCGGAATGTTTATATTTTTCAGTAACCAAGCACGCTGGTGGATAAGGGTGTAGTGGTTCACTGTTGTTTTTTACACACTGGCGAATAAGGGTGTATTGAACAGTTGCTCAAGAGATTGCTCTGTTAGTATACGCTCGCCGATTAATACTTCGGTGAGCCTAGAAAGCGGTAATTAAGTAGGCGCGGTTTTTGAAAAAAAAATATTTTTGTAAACAAGAGAATCAGTCTATTGTCAGAATTGAAGCTATCTAGGGTCTGTTCAATATTACAGATATACATAGTTGCTTTTAGCTGCTTTCTTATGCTTTTGCCTGTCCAATGTAACTCGAAAGCTGCTTTTTCATACTTGCTTTTTCACATTTGTTCTGTCCAAGATTTTAATATAGCTGCTATCATAGCAGCTTTTTGTTTCTTGCACTCCTGACTCTAAGCAACAAAGCAGCTATGGTAATATTTATGTGTGTGTAGTTGTCATTTGATTTCAAGTGGAAAGGTCTGCTGCTATTTTGTTGGCTTTGCAACAAAATAAAAAATTTGATAATTCTTTAAATGTAGTTAAAATTGTAAGCATTTGGAATAGTGAAAAATCCCAGCGGGAGATTATTATAGTTATTTCGATTATTTAGGTAAATTTATGTACTAATACTAGTGAATATGAAAGTGATGGAGATTTAGAAGATGAGATCATACTAAATAATTTATTGAGGTGGACAAATATACCGATTCGGAGCAAAGATTTTGTTGAACGGGTGGTTAATAATTATACGAGGACAGAGTTTCAACAAAATTTCCGAGTGCAAATAGAAGCATACGAGCTGTTACTGGCAGAGGTATCTAGAGTATATCGGGAAAGATTTCCAAACTATAAATCATTACCCATCGATAACCAGTTATTAGCCGTTATCTGGATTTTGGAAAATAGGGAGAGTTATAGGTATTACCTTTTTGCAATGCAAAATAATACGCATAAACTTATATTTTCGTATATTATATTTTGCAGATTAGTTGCCGATCGCTTTGATATGGCAAAATCTACGTTATGTTGGTGCTACTTTAGAACCATCAAAATTTTAAACGTACTAGCCCCATTATTTATAAAATGGCCTAATGAGGAAGAAGCGGGCAGGATAAGAGAAGTCTTTTATAGGCAAAATAAAATAAAGGGGATAATAGGTGCAGTTGATGGTACTTATTGTCCTATAAGTGCTCCATTTGCCGAGGCTCATTGCTACACCAAGAGGAAAAAATTTCATTCTGTAACGGTGGACGCAATATATAATGACAAGAATATGTTCACAGATTGTTTTGTTGTTTACCCGAGCTCAGTACGTAATGCTCGTATTTTTCGTAAGTCACCAATTTTTAAGAAAGCCAATGAAAATATGGAGCGTTTTTTTTCAGGCGACTCGAAGATATTGGGGGATAAAGCCTATCCCTGATTAAAGTGGTGTATTCCTCCTTGTAAGGAATTTGGAAGGCTGACAAATGTTGAAAAACGTTTCAATAGAGTGCACGCATCTACACGTCAAATAATATAGAGATGTTTGCTCTTCTTTTTGGCCGTTTTCGTCGTTTGCACCACTTCGAAATGAAAGACGTCAAAAATATCCCTTCGACTATTCTAGCTGCATGTGTTTTACATAATGTATGTATCCAGTTTCCTGAAGACATTGAAACTTCGAATGAATATGTCCAAAATGGCATTGAAGATGCCAGAAGGAATTCTTCCGAGTATATACAATCAAACAGGGAAACTACTAGAGACGAAAGACGAGAAAGAGACAAGATGGCAGAGGAATTGTATGCAGAGCTAGGTTAATTAATAAATTTAATTCAATTATGAACATTTTGTAACAAAAAAAAAAAAAAAATAAACAAAACTAATCATTAAATATATCTAAAAAAAAAAAAACAAAAAATTTCTTTGCATTATGTATATATCTAAAAGTAAAAAACGAAAATTTCTCAAGGCTGCTCGAGGAGCTTCTCCAAAACCATTTTATGGGTCCTATTACCCTCCTCCAATGCAACAGCCAATCTCTTCATGGTTGCATTTTGCTCTTGTAACAGCTTTAACCATTTTTCTCTCCTTTCTTCTTTGGACTTTTGGTTAACCTGGTATGCCTTCAGAAGAAGCTCTGGAACAATATCTCGTCTTCTTTTTCTTGATGTCGACGGAACAGGGCTCGCAGATTCACCCTATTCTTCTACACAATCTTCGGAGCTGACATTTGGGTGCAATGAAGAAGCCAATGCCACTGGTGTTATGTCATGATCTTGTCCAAAGATATCCTCAAACTCACTATGATACTTGAACATTTTTGGAGCAACACCTGTCTTGGAGTTGTGATCTTTGGTTGCCGTATACTGGCGTTTTAAATGCTGGAATTTGAATTTACAGCGACTTGCTGATCTCAGAATACCATTTGTTTTGAGTTCGGCAGAAATTCTCTCTCAAACGTCATAATTTTTGCATAACTTACCTTGCATTTCATGCAAGAAATTGGTGTACGCTTCCAAAAGTGATTTTATTTCACTCACATTCCAATTTGATTCTAGAATAAATTATAATTTAATGTATGTTTGTATTTTTATTGTAAAAGTTTTTTACTTTGTACTCTGTCTGGTATAGGACTGCCGGAATGTTCTTCCTCCAGTGGTTCCGCATATTGCCTGGGAGCAGCTTGTAATACTTCACTGCTGTTGCTTTCAACAGCTTCTGTACCAGGAGATTCTAAAAAAATAATAATATACATGTATTAATCAGACAAATCTTATGTTTCTGATAATCTTACCACCAGGCTCTGTAACTAAATACATAGCCCCGTCATCTTCATAATATACAAAATATCTCTGGTCGCTCATAATAAATCTATATAAATGTAAATTTTTTGCTGTTTGAAAGTTCACAATCAAATACACAAAGGGCTTTTGACGGTTCCCACATACAGAGAAAAAAGCATAAAAGCAGCTGTTCTTGCTATTGCTAAGTTTGACAATTCTCAAATTATTGCTTTCTTATGCTGTCGAATCAGCTATAGCAGTAATATTGAACACACCCCTAGTTAGAGGAGATTTAAAAAGATTTTTTTGTGTAAAATATCTATAAGGATTTTTTTATGACGTCTGTCCTTTCGAAGAGAGGCTACAAAAAAAACAGGAGAACTCTGAAGAGGAGTACAATAAAGAAATCGAAGACCTCTTTTTGGAATTCAACATCATTGTTTAATTTGAAGACTGATGCAGCTTTTAATGTTTATGCTCGCCGATGGCCGGAAACATACTACTTTTCCTGTAAGACCACAGTAAAGTGGAAGCGATTTTGCTCCATACTGTAACCGCCGCGATTGCTGAACATAGGAATAATCAGATGTTTCACGTCTCTACCTCAGAACTACAAGTTGATCATCCTCATAACTACGCCTATCAATAGATCCATAGGAAAAGGGCTGCGACCATATGGGCATAGGGCCCATTGGTTCATTTGCTCTGTTTCCAGTAATCTGCATCCGAATTATAGGTTTGCCATTGACGTGAGGCATCTCTGTCGAGAAGTTTCATGAGACATACCTCAAGGCATCCTTGTTTGCCTTTATGTTTATTACAGCGCATCTCAGCACGTTCGCTTTCCGAGACTCGTCGACTTCTAATTCAAGAGGGGCACTGGGAGCACCCTAGTGCCTTATCCAAACCTCACGCTATTTCAGACTTGGACTAATCAGTGCATTCATTAGTAACGAACCTAGATTGCGATATCTGTCTAGATATTTAGGACACCAACTCCATCAAGAACGCTCAGAGTCGCAAGGACTCAAAAACCTGCATATCGGATTGAAAGCTACACTCCTTATCCCAGTTGAATATCTTCGAATAAAAGAAGATATTTTAGTGAGGTCCTATCATCTCTATATTGGATACTCACTAAACATATATCCATATAGAATGTACCCAATTGATAACTTTAATTATTTACCGAATACACCTTGAGCGAAAACAACCGAGTATTTGCATGGATTACAAAACAAATTCCCAATCTCAAACAAATATGCAATAAAAGAGTGAAAAGAGAATAAAAATTCCAAATAATTTTCCCTCGGCTTATATTCTAAATAAATATCTTTCGTCTCTTTTTATCTAACCCTAAACGAAAAATATTAACAAATATTCTCGTTTTTCTCTCAGTGTATTCATAATCCACTCTAACAATAAAATTGCACACACAGCTAGCAGCAGAAGGGCTGTGCCAAAACCCTACTTCACAAGCCATGAAACAGACTCCCTCCCTACCTAATGCGAGTCTCAACGGAGTCCACATTTTAAAATATTTGCAGTGTTGTTATGTAAAACTAACAAAAGTTTGATTATAATAGCTCCTCCGCCCTAAACAACTATTCATACAGAAAAATGGTGTTCCGATAATCTTAAGCTTGCTTTCTTATCTTCCGAACCGTAATAAAATTTTCATACTTTTCCTATCAAAATATTAAAACAATTTATCTTAACCAAATGACTACGATTCTTCAAACAAAAATTCTCAGCTGAATAATCATTGTAATATCGCTGTGCCGTCATGGGATGCCGTGGATGATGAAATCGAATGTAGGCTTTTCCAATAAGAGGTGTTATTTTGATATTCAAAGAAAAATGCCATTTTTTGAGATAAAAGATCGGATCTTTATTTCATTATAAAGAGGAAGGTATGCTGTATATAATGAAGAATAACATCAGCCAAGTGACCACCACGACCACGCCTACAGGACCATATCCTTTTCATGAAATTTTCCATAACCAAATCGCAAAGTGGCTGTCCTATGTCCCCGATAGCCTCACGAATTCCATCTTTGAGGTCTTGAATCGACGCTGGGCTGTTGGCGTAGACCTTCTCTTTCACGTGGACCCAAAGGAAGAAGTCGGAAGGTGTTAAGTCACAAGATCTCGGTGGCCAATTGTGATCACCACTTCGAGAGATAACACGGTCCGGATACATTTCCCGTAAAAGACCAATGGTTTCGTTGCTTGTATGGCACGTAGCGCCGTCTTGTTGAAAGTAAACGTTGTCCAGATCAATACCATCTAATTCCGGCCATAAAAAATCATTAATCATCTGTCGATAGCGCAATCCATTCACCGTAACTGTTGCTCCAGCCTTATTTTCGAAAAAGTAAGGTCCAATGATCCCGCGGGACCATAAACCGCACCAAAGAGTCACACGTTGAGGATAGAGAGGCTTTTCAACAATAACTCTTGGGTTTTCCGAGCCCCAGATGCGACAATTTTGCTAGTTGACGAAGCCATCGAGGTGGAAATGGGCCTCATCACTCAAGATGAGTTTTCGATGGAATTCCGGATCATTTTCATGCATTTCAAGGACCCAATCAGCAAAGACTCGACGTTGTTGATGAAGGGCCGGCTTGAGTTCTTGTGTTAACTGAACTTTATAAGCCTTAAGACCCAAATCTTTATGCAAAATACGGTGTAATGACGTTTGTGGAATGCCTAATTCCAAAGAACGACGAGGAATAGACAAACCTGGGTTTTCTTCAACACTTTCGGCTACAGCAGCAATATTCTCGGCTGTTCTTGAGCGACGTGCACGGGTTTTATTCTTCACATCACTAACTTGTCCCGACAGCTCGAATTTTTCTACCAATTTCTGTATTGCGGTCCGACAAGGTGCTTCACGACGACCCAAAAATATTCGAGTTTTACGAACCGTTTCTGCCACATTTTCACCATTTTTATAGCGAATTTTAATAATTTCAATGCGTTGTTGAATCGTGTATCGTTCCATTTTTATTAATGGCGTAGTTTCTACTTGTCAAATGTCATAAAATGACAGCTCCAAAAGTGAGATCTACCGAAATAGCGGGCTAAGTAAAATAACACTTCTTGGCTTGGGAACTATTCTCGAGGGTTTTGGAAGTATTCTCGAGGGTTTTGAAAGTATTCTCGAAGGTTTTGTCTGAGCGCCGTTAATACACATTATGTATATATGTGTAGGATTATTTTTAGAGACACATAAGAAAAATTTGTTGGCTTTTTTTGCTTGAATCTATCGCCATTTCGGAAAGCTTTCGAGAATTAAAATGAATAAAAACCAATTTTATCATTCAATTTTTATCACGATAGAAGTTTACAAAATGATCGCGTAGCAACAAATTTTTTTCCAGTTACAAGAGTCTTGCCACTAGTACCTTTACCAAAATAGTCTGTCCAACTTACTCGGTTGAGGTAGCTGGCCAGACTGACTCCTGTCCTGTGGTCGGCTAGCGTGCTTTATACAGACGCGGGCAAGAGCTTCTCAGTGGCTGAGTGGCTAATGCTTCTACTGGCGTAAGTTGTTTATCTACAGAAAAGCTTTCAAACTCTACATAGTAGTACATGTGCTGCCGTGCTGATCATGAAGCCTGTGACTACACAAGTTTTGTTTGCAGTGGCGTGGTTACTTCAACTTAAGTTCAAGTTGTAATTAAATAATCCAGTGGCGGACCAAATAATTTAATTCAGAATTGAATTTGTAACTTCGTTACAAGTAGAAAATAAGATATATGAAAATTTTTTTAAAATAAATAGCTTTCGTAAATAAATTGCAATAACAAGTAAAAAAAAAAAACGTTTTTCTTTTTCGTTGCAAAATAAAAAGTGCTACAACTCTGATTAATAGAAAATAATGCAGCTTTCATTAATTAACTTATAAATAGATGACACCATATGATATGCTGAGTTGGTCAATACCTTTGCAACTCATGAAACTAATAATGTTATGGCAATATACATATATTGGATACCCACGCCTAATATTTAAAACGCATTTTTATCTTTGTATATCTGTCCGCACAATTACTATAAAATCCGTGAGATAGCTAGACTATGTTCAAAAATCTCCCTTTTTAGCTCTCGTTGAATTTTTCAGTCTTCTAGACAAATATTTTTGCTTTTTAAGAACACTTTCTATCCTTTTGTCCTCTTCTTTTTCCGTCAATAAATTGAATTTGGAATAATATTTTAGAATTTGGTGCTTTCGTAAATACCTTTCGTATGCTTACTATCCTTCACTTCTATTATAATAATATCTCTTAGTTACGTTAGAGTATGTACTTATTTATAGTTATAATAATAATGTCCTTAAATAAAGCCACCCCTTTGATTTAAAAACGTGAGCGTTTGTTTATGACTCCTGACTGTATTTTCAGGTATGGTGTCATCATATGAGATTTAGAATTATCGAAAGTTCATATATATTCTACTGAAAACACATTTGAAAACTTTTGAAATAATTTATAAAAACTGAAAAGCTAAGTGAAATATTTCCAAATCTAGTATTTTATTAACTCCAAATTCAAGATGTGAACGATTAATTTTTAAGCGTCTCTTTAATTTTGTAACTTAAATCTATAAATAACCGTTATTGCATGCCGTCTAATTAGCAACTAGTGCTTAATCCGATTAACCGACTGATTTGTTTACACTGAATTACAATTTAAATGCTCAAATGTGAACAAGCCCTCTTGAGGTTCCATGGATAATGGTTACTCAGGTGGCCTGAGATGTCAATTATCGGACGGAATCATCAGGATGGTAACAGTTTCCGGTCTATAAAAGGAAAACTGTAACCAAGAACAAATCAGTTGGTCAACAAGCTTCGACCAGCCAACGAAGAAGTTTGTCAACTCAATTCCGACCAAGTGCGAGGTTTGCCGTATTTGAGATATACCTATCATCCATCACTTAGTTAGAAATATTACTATCGAGTATGAGGTTTTAAGTATTCGAGACAAATTTCTCAATTCCTGCCGAGTGCGAGGTTTACCGTATTCGAGATATACCCGTCATCCCTTAGATAAAATATTTCTACCAAGTACGGAAAATTCCGTATTCGAGACAAAATTCATTTCCGACTAAGTGCGTGGTTTACCGCATTTAAGATATACTCGTGATCCTGTTGTTAGTAGTGTATTCCAGAAAGAGATACCAGAGCAGAAGGGCAATAAGATATATATATATTCATAGTCACAAATAGAGTGAAAATATTTGTGTATTTGGCTTAGTTTGAGAAATTAGTTAAGAAGTTCATTGTCACAGACAATTAAACCAAATTGTGTATTATATTAAGTTTATGGACACAGAAAAAAAACCAGTTGGTGTATTAGTTAAGAAATGTATTATCAATGACAAAACGAACCAAATTTGTGAAATAAAAAACTTTAGTTCAGAATAAAAATTAAATAAGTGTTATTTGTCAAAAATCACCTGGTATTTTAGTCTCCTTCTTCCCAAGTCGTTGAACACCAAACAATTTACACCGGTGTAACTCAAGAGCTGACCCGCAACCGTTCAACCCAAATACAGATATTTACAAAATGAAGAAACGTCAAGTGAATGAAGTAGAGTATCCACCATATCTGTATCCATAGACCAGACCAATAGGAAGATAATACCAGTGAATAAACAATTCCCGTGAAACAAAACTTTATATCTGTGTGTCAAAAGTAATATCCGTGTATAAAAATACCAAATAATATACATATGACCGACAAAAGTGAAATAACCATCAGTGCCATCTACCAGCTGAAAAAGGATGAATTAGTCACTGAATTAGACCGAAGGGGTTTAAAAACAAGTGGAACCGTGGATGAATTGCAAAGACGTCTGGCAGCAAGCGTAAAAAGTGAACAAACTATTCAAGAGGAGGAGCAAAACCAGTAAAAATTGTGTCAACCGAAACCGATAAAATGACACCTCCGATTACAAAATGGGTAAAGATTGCAGTACAATCCAATACGCCAGAGTTATACCGACAAGGAGACATCTTGTAACAGTTTACCGAATATACCGACAACACGCCGGAGTGTTACCGACAAGGAGATAGCTTGTAATAATATACCAAATATTCCAACTATACGGTACCCGACAAAAATCTGTGACCGACCACTTTCAGACGCTGACATTATGGATACAGACAGAAAATGGCACAATATTACAGTATACCAACCGATAGATTGCTAAATACTTTACCCGAGCTGCTGACAAAGACAGCATTAGCATGGTATCGTAACAACCGAGAACAGTGGACAACATAAATGACTTCAAATTATTTTTCTTGACGGCACGTTTCAGTATTAAACTAGCCGATGAGATCGAACTAGGATACAGAAACCTAGAGAAAGGGTCAAAGATTATATAATGGCCATTCAGTCACTCATGCTCTGGCAAAGAAATGTGGCAACCGAAGAGAAACTAGAACTAATTTATGAAAACATGTTACTAGAGTACCGCTTATACATCCGAAGGAAAGATTTCCGTAAACTGTCTGAGCTTATTCAACTCGCAGAAGAGTATGAATATATCCAAGTTCAACAAAAAACCCGATGAAGAGACCACCAGAAAACACCCCAGCCTTGCCAATAAATGTTTCACCTATAAGGTGAGAGAGCTGTTGGGGATGTGGACAACTGGGACATCGTAGACACGAATGTCGAAATCCACCGAAAATATGTTGTTCACAGTGCGGGAAACTAGGTGTATTGACTAGCGATTGTTATGGCCACAACATGAACAGACCGGGAAAGGACCAAGTGATACCGAAGTAACAAGGCAGGCGAGTATCCCAAAACCAAAAGCAAAACTAGAACCCTTAAAAACCAGTCTACCTGACACAATCATGATAGATGTACACTATGAGGACGACGGCTACTTCTTTACCATGTATATAATTGAAACACCGTGTATTGCACTCATAGATACTGGAGCTGCAAAATCATTTATTGGTAACGAAGTCAAAACTCTGCTTGAGTTACACAATATTCCTCCAATACCATATTCTTTGATAACTGGAATGATGGACACAAAGTGGAATAATCACAACATAGCACATCCATCATATTGGGTGTAGGCTTTCTTAGGAAAACTGACATATCAGTAAAACTATGGAACCAGGAAATTTCACCAGGAATCATGAATATTGAAGAGGAATTATCTGAACCAGCAACACGTACAGTGGTAATACCCGACGAGATAGACAATATACAGGAAAACCAAATAACCGAATTCCTGTCCACCCAAATACAAAGATTAGACAAAATCTCCGGACCCACTCCGATAACGCAACACGATATCCAAATGAAACATGACCCCGCTATGCAAGAAATTATAAACTTGCAAATCGATGAACTACTTTCCGAAGACCAGATATAACCGTCAAAAAGCATATACAGTTCACCCATTGTACTAGTACAGGGCGGATGGAGGTTATGTATTGACTACCGACAAATTAATGAAAATTCCCTTAAAGACGCCTATCCGTTACCTGAAATCAGCCATATACTGTATAAATTGAGAGGCGCAAAATATATTTCCACCCTTGATTTAAAACAAGGTTACTGGAAAATCCCACTGACAGTAAAATGCCGACCATATACAGCATTTACTATTCCGACTGACGTACAATGATTTTCAGCACTACACATTCAACTTCACAGTATGATTCCTGAGGCCATTAGCACCCAATACCCTATAACTGCTGAATGATACACTCTATGGTGATGATTTATTAGGTGGATAAGCATTGAAGATTTCCAATGTTTCATAAATTCTCCCCTTCTCTATCCTCTGTGAAATCATGGTTCAACAGATTCGAAAATTTGGAATAATTGCGTATCGTTCAGTTCTTGCTAGGAAGTTGATTCTTAAATGAAAGAATAATTTTTAATACTTCCTGCCTCTTGAAATTCTCTATCACAGCCTACATTATTGATTCAGATCGCCTCTATTAGAAGCCTGAGTCTGGCGCATTTCCCTATAGAAAGTAATCAAAATTTGAAGATTAACAATGTAAGGTCGATTTGAGAGGAACTTGTTGGGTTGCAACGTTATTTGGAGACAAATCTCATTTCAAGCGAATTTATTTTGAGTTGTTCCTGTTAAATTGATTGAAACACGTTTTGAATACATTGAAATCTATATTAATAAAAACTATTGCAACATGTATGTTATATCATCATTTGAGAACGGCTCGACCGATTTGACTCATTTTTCTTTTATTTTGTTCGAAATTGTCAGGACAAGGTTTCGAAGGAAAGAAAAATTGGAGTCTGCAACCCCTTCTTGGTGTTCCCATAAAAAACTTTTTTCACTATATATTTGGAAACTGCCTGAGAGCACGTCGACGTGGAGAGATCAAATTTTGTACACGAACCTTTTTTTAAAAAAACTTAGATTTACGTTCAGAAATGGGACCAATCAGGCAACTCCAACATAGGGTTGCCATACAAAAATTTCGTTTTCAACTATATATTTGGAAACTGCCTGAGAACGCGTTGATGTAAAGAGCTACACTCTTCCACACATACGAACGTATGCACGCACTCGCATGCATACACGCGCACAAACAAATGCAGACACAGAGAGTGCGCAATCGCGTGATCGAGTCAGATGGTAGGTTAAATTCTCTCTAACCACCCCACCCCCACCCATTTAGGCATCTATACTATCGCCGGGCAAGGCTGGCGGGCTCCCCCAGTATTTAATAAAAACATTGGTTTCTTCATGTAAATAAATTCGGGAAAACTAATTATCTGTTGGTTGGAAAACAAAGAAATTTTTAATAAGAAAATCTTTTTCACTTAGATTGAAGTTAAAACGCTTATTACTTACTTTTTTCGTTAGGGGCCTTACCTTTGGTAGGGAGACTTTCCCGGCTTAATTAAGAATACACTTGATTCAAAGACCCTGGCCGAGACTTCGTCTATGAACAGTATAGAGTCACTTTTCTTGGTAAAGGGAATAACCAATTCATTCTGGTTGTGGGTGCCGGATGAAGTATAAAGCTAGAAAAAAGTATTTGTGTAATGAAAAAAATTCTTTATGCAAACGAAAAATGTTTGACAAAAGAAATTTCAATGAAAAAGAGGGCGTTCTCTTTGGCATATACTGCAGGCAGGAACCAAGCCGTATTGACGATTATACGGTTCCTGCTTATATGAAACGCCCTCTTTTTCCAATGAAATTTCTTTTTTCAAAGATCTTTCGTTTGCATAATGAATTTTTTCCACTAAGTTCTCGAGCTGCAGACTTAGCAGCAAACTGAGTCAATTTCAGATTGACTTATTTCGCTATGAATTTTCATAGCAAAGCTTTCTATTTGTGTAATACTGATTGGTTCGTCACGAACGATTCAGTCGTTTTGATCGGGTCAGTATACTGATTCAAAAGACTCAAAGAGACAAGAAACTGCTTTTCTTGACTTATTTGTTAAAGCCATATTTTCAACCGGTCTTCAACGTTTTTTTTTTACAGGGCTGTGCATTCAAACATTTTCAGCTAATATATTTTCACATTCAAATAAAACTTTTACATCAAGATTTATCATTGGCTTTACAGCAGGTGTCCTCTGGGCCCGTCGGCTGTCTCTCTGTCCCTCCTGAAATTAAACAGAGGAGTGAGTACGGTACGATGCTCAGTGAGGAAGAGGTTAATTAAACAATACAAACGCAAACACATATGTACCACCAGGGAACTGACATGGGTAGCGGACAACGAACTAAACGCTGATGAAATTCTAAAACATACAGCCATGCGCACTGTGGCAAAACGAGTATCCAAGTAACCGTAGCGCAAACAAACATGAAAGATAGGAGTACGATCTGAACGCGCACGTTACCTTGTACCTTAGCCGGACTCCACAAATATTCCCTTATCCTTCCCCGGCTCTTCCTCTGATAAGCAAACAACACTTCTAACAACCCATTAAAAGCAACTACAATAATTACAAGCAATACTAATTACAAGTATATATTAATTTCAAATCATTTTCTAGCATAGGCCCCATCGTCTTATACCTTTGGTATTCCCGAACTCTCAACTACTACTCCCGTACTGTCACCGGCCTCGAGAATATACTACAGAAAATGTAGTCTACTGTAGTTCTTTCAACTCAGTTATACCCAAAACAATCACACAAAGAAAGCATACAATCAGGGGAGAAATTATAATCAAGTACTCTTACCCTTGGATTATAACACTCACAATTCTGTTTCGGCAACAACAATAAGTTGCTACTAAACATTCAGAAAGGTATCCTTTTTGAAATATTTTTTATCGATACTAGCCCTGCAACTGCTAACTCTATCGTCAAAACGTAGTTTTGGTATTTACGTGCCACAAGCGTGCAAAGGGGTGCCAAGTCAATATAAGTATTTAAGAAACATGATGGATTATCTTTACAGTTTATGTTCAGTCCACGTACTGAACATTACTCCCTCTTTGAATCCAGCTAGTTCTTCCCTAAAAATAAACAAAAAGGAATCCACAAAGAATCAAATTCCAGTGGAAAGAATTCACAATACGAACCTAATTAATCACCAAAAAATACTCCTCAATTTTCCTCCAACACGATGATTTTTATAATCTAAAAATAACAAAATATTATTAACAAAATGAATTAAATCAACACAATTCTTCGTGTATACACAAATTTGACATGTCATAACTCTGACATTACGTCAACCAGATGTTCTCGTAGTAGCTACTGGTATAAACGTTGTTATGGCAACGCTATGAGGAGTACATCACATGACCATCTTCAGCAGCTATAAAAAGGCGACGAACGATAGCAAAATTACCCATTTCAAAATCAGAGTTGATCTGATTAAGTCCTAAGCCTTGGAGTCTGTTCTGAGCAAAATCCTTATCTTAACCAGAAGCTAATTCTGAAATTCCTTATAGAAGTTAATTCTACGCCAATAAATTGAATTTGACTTAAATCCTAATACAGAAGTTAATTCTGGCCGTCATAAATATTTGAGGTTGACTCAATCCCAAAAACAGAAGTTGATTCTGGATAAACAGATATTTGAGGTTAACTCAAGCCTACACACAGAAGTTAATTCTGGCCGTCCTACATACTTGAGGTTGACGCAATCCATAAAATAGAAGTTAATTTTGGCTATCACAAATATTTGAGGTTGTCTCAATTCTGAAATAGAAGTTCTGTACAAATAAATATTTGAGGTTAACTCAAATACGTCGGCTAGGAGTTGATCCTAAGGATTGCAAAGTGAGGTTAACTCAAGCAATCTCACACAGGAGTTAATTCGAAGGCCTAGACAGCGTCATACAAACGTTGGTGTAGATTTGTTTCCAGAGGGTAACTCTGCACTGAAAATATTCAGAAGCTAATTCGGATCAAGGTAGAAGGAAGTTCCTTCCTACACGTAGCAGTAGATTGCTGCACACATAAAAAGCGCACAAGACTCAACGTCGCAAGTGCCATCATTACAAGCGCAGACATACACATACAGTCCACATTAGAGAGAATTTTCAGTTTACAATATTAGTATATATTTTCTTGCTCTATCGGCAACGATCGATTTGGGACTTAAAGTTCGGTCATGCACGCACACGTACTGAAAGTCAACTAATTTGGCTTTGTGTTCTAGATTTGTAATATTCATATCCTTAGAAGGGTTCTTCTTAAGGAAAAGTTATTTCTATGACTGAAGAATGAAATAAATTTAAACAAACAAATCTCTGCAGCACTGAAGACTGATTTAATCATGCAGAGAATGCAGCAATTTTTCATTTGCTAAATGCTTGCTTTCAGGCCAACTGGGTTGCCTTATCATGCCACATTTCAGCAGTTGATCAGTTACAAAGGTACAATTTTGATTGTGATTAGCTAACACCCATTGATATACCAGTCGCGGTCGGCTTCAAAATTGATAAACTAAACGCAATTTTAGCTTTGAACGTTGCTCTGACACGAACGACTAGGTGAGTTAGGTAAATTTAGGGTACTTGATGATTATTCCCAACTGACTCAAATGACCCAAATTACCGAATCTTTCACACAAGCCACTTATACCAAAAGACTCGTATGACCTGAGTCTCCAGAGTGACCGATTTTGCCCATCACTATTGTGTAATAACTAGAGAGTAGAGACCTTTCCTTTTCATAACTTTTTGTATTATATTTCATTCCTTCTAGATCCTTATTAAATTTAAGGATATCGAGTCGAATCAGATCTAGCCCATTAGGAGAATTCAGTAAAATGTGCAATTTGTAAGCATATACCAATGGACTAACACACGCGTTGTTGTGCTCAGAGGTTTCTTCGCAATATTTTTGCTCCGCAGTAAGTAATTTTTGCGCCGCAGTAAGAAACTTTTGCTCCGCAGTAATTCTAATGATGTGTGCGTGTTCAAACAAGTTACAGTTCATGATATAAATATAACAAGTTCACAGCACGTAATGAAAATTGAATTACTATATTATCACCAACATCACAGTTATAAAAAGCACGAAAAACATTTGTTTAGAATCAGCAACAATTGTCATCAACAACTACGATTCTTCGATTCATACAAGCATTACCGACCATTACATCATTTGCACATCCAGTCATTCACCCTGCTATGATAATCAAATTAGTTCAAGGTTACAGTTAAATTATTTTGTACTTGCAGACTAGTGCTATTTTTCATCTTTACTTGCTTGAAATGTACCGCTTAATTTTTTTTAGCTTTGTCAATAAAACCGGTCTTGTTTTGAATTCAGACTCTCGTTAAATTTTACGTGCACCGAATCTAGCAGTGCATTGTTCAGTTCGAAATTTAATCACTTCTGCTTTGAAGCTACTATGGAGAACATTGTCCAGCTGTGGAATATTTTTTGTAATAATTAAAACTTTATTAAAACAAACTGAGTTTCATTATAACGTCCTTTGACATTCAATCCTTAACAACATCTATACGTCATTACGCCATACGTTCAGTTCAAGTACTTGATAAAGAGACGCTCAAAAAATTTGGAACTTTAATAACAGTGCCTGAATTAGATTGCCACGGCGGCAGCAGTGACAATGGCAGCAAATTGTTTTCATTGGTTGAAAGCGGTTAGCTGACTGAGAGAAAGCAGCACGAACGTTAGCTGCTGTAGTACAATCTGATACAGCAGTCTGAAAAACTCTTTTTGACGTTGCTGCCGTTGTAGGTGTATCAGGGAGCAGATTCTGATAAAATACCACCTAACCATTTCTAATATAGCAGGATGATCCGTTCTAAAACAAAAGAGCTTCCTAGACGCCACTTCGAAAATGCTGTGGACTGGGGTAAAATTCAAGAATTGATCTTTGCTCTACAGCTCGTTGTTCAGTTGATGTCGACTCGGACGAGTTCAGCTGCTTTTTTTCTCATCCGCTGGCCTTACAGCGTTCAATTCCCCATCGCAGCTCGTATCCGAATTCGTCGACTTCAGCACCAAATAACGATTCTCGTACAAGCATTTCTGGGCCCGACATAAACAGTGACAGAAGAGCGCCATTGGATGGTGCGTTCTCTCTGGTCAGCTGTACCGATAATGAGGCGTTGGCAGCTATCACGCGCAATAATTACAATGCTATTGGCACTGACGGCATTCCGGTTAGATTTCTCATAATTTATCCACCCTTTATTCTTCTGCAAATGACCAGATTGTTGAAAATGCTGATCACCTGTTCCCACTTTCTCGATTGTTGGAAATGGGGTCTCATCACGCCGATTCCCAAACAAAGAGCACCGAGATCGCTGGCTGGCTGGAGGCATATTGCCGGCCATCTCCAAGGCTTTTGAGTCCATCATTGCTAAACTAAACAGTCAGCTCCTCGAAATCCAGAATCTGCTGAGCTAATCCCAATCCGGATTTCGGTGCAAACACTCCACTACAACAGCACTGTCTAAGATGCATTCTGACATCCGTGATTTTTGTAATAATGGCCGAAACGTGGTCCGTATTCTTCTAAATTTCAGCAGGACCTTTAAACAATCCCACACTTTACACTCATCAGTAAACTGGCCAGGCATTTGTCCTGCCGCAATGGTCTCAGGTAACCCCAAGGAGCTGTTATGGCCCCCTACTCTTTTCCATGTACAACATGATGTATCGTCAGTTCTCACGGAATCCACAACGCTTGCAGGTCTTCGCTTTAACCGATATGTGGACAGCCTACAAATATACAGTGCATCATCGGTTGTCTATCTTCCTACACTCATAGGTAAACACAACGGCATCTTAGATCACATCTAACGATGGTCCTGGCATAATTAGCTTATCATCAATCCAGCAAAGGTACAGGCAGTGTTCTATGTAGCGGAAGCTAAAAAATAATTTATATTTTTGTTTGTTATTGAAAATAGAATAAGATATAATATTTGTTTGTCAGAGTAATATTTGCTCTAAAGAAAATAAAATATTCAATTTGACGTTTAAAGGAAAAACACCTTGAAGAAAAAACTTTGAACACACATGCACACTACTGTATACATTGTGAGAAAATACAAATCAAGACTTTCTGGAATGTATTGTTTTTAAAAATATAGAAATTGTGTCAAGAATATTTTAGTATTAATTGGGCGCGTTCACTGCCACTTTGCGTGGCGTAGTCGTGTCGTAGCGTAGTTCTGTCAAAAATCATCAAACGACTACGCTACGCTATCGAACGACTACGGCGGAGTGAACGATCGTTGTCATCAGAACTGTCAGTTAATAACTTGACAGTTTGTCTTTTATGGATGGTGTTAAATGTTTTTATTGAAGAATTTTTAAATTACTCAACTAATAATATGAATAACAATTTGCAAATTTCTGTACAATTGGGTAAACAATTGCTTGATACTCTGAGACACAATCAGGTAATTTATAAATAAAAGTGAGTTGTATATGAATTATGCAATATATTTTTTCTGATATTGTAGGATAATATGATTAAAATAAAATTGATTCTTGATGATTCTGATAGTGACGATGAAGAATTCTTGAGTGCAGTAGCTCTAGCTTATTCCAGAGAAAAGCCAATTAGAATAAATAAGTTTGTTGAACGCATTGTCACGAACTATAATAATGACGAGTTTCAGCAAAATTTTCGCATGACTTCCAGTGCCTTTGACTTTTTAATGGAAAAGTTAACTCCGCATCTTACAGGTATTTTGCATCTTTTAATTAAAACCAAAGAAGTTAATTTTTAATCTTTGTAGATCGGTTGGCGAACGAATTGATCTGGCCAAGTCTACTTTATCAAAAGTATTTTTTAGAGTGGTCGACTGCTTGAATAAATTATCTTGTGATATAATTTCATGGCCCAGCATAGAGGAAATGCGCGCAACTTCAATTTATGTAGAGCAAACCACAAGAATTAAGAAGGTAATAGGCGCAATTGATGGAACCTTCATACCCGTAAAAGCTCCTTCCGATCAAAAAGAAGCTTATACTAATCGGAAGATGTTTACATCCGTTACGCTTCAAGCCATTTGTAACCATAAAATGGAATTTGTTTATTGTTTTGCTGGGTTTCCAAGCTCAGCGCATGATAGAAGAGTATTCAATAATTCGGGCATTTATCGTGACATCACCGAGAATCCATCATTATTCTTCCCAAATGGTGAACGAATTTTGGGTGATAAGACGTATCCGAATCTCAACTATTGCTTGGTGCCTTTCATTGGTAGAGGAAAATTAAGTGATGCGGATAAAAATTTTAACAAAGTTCATGCAGCGGCAAGGCAAGTTGTTGAAAGAAGTTTTGCGCTTTTATTTGGGCGATTTAGGAGATTGAGGTACATTGAAATGAACGCTTTCTACATGGTTCCGTATACCATATTAGCGGCATGTGTACTTCACAATGTTTGCCTTAAATTTCCTGACTCTAGTGTCGACACTTACCTGGATGAAGGGCTTTCTGATGTACGCCGGAATGAAACCCAAAATTCGGACAACTCATACACACACATGTCACAACAGCCAACAAGAGATGCTGAACAAATTAGAAGAGCTATTTCCAGGGAATTGTGGAACAGTAAGAGACGTTGAAGATATATAAAAAGATAGACTTGGAACATCCATAGGAGAGTTGAGCACACTCAAATTAAATTAGTAATTCTAATTTAATTTGAGTGTGCTCAACTCTCCTTAGGGAAAACTAAAACATATTTTCATGTTCAATTTTTATTGAAAGAGTTGGTGAAATTAATGTTTTTTTGTTAACACTAGAATCAAATAATTAATAAAATAACTTAACTAGGGTTGGGTAGGGTAAAAAGTACCGCGGGCGTAAATTTTAGGTAAAAGGCAGATAAGAAAAACTAAAGGTTATAGATACTTATTTAAATATTAATAACAACTTGAATTGCAATGCAATTGCAATGCGGCTATAAGGATTTTCTATAAAGTTAATATAAAATTAACAATTTAAAGTGATGCAACTAAAATAAGATTAGACTATCATATTAAATTAGAATGCTCGTCTGTGTTGAAGTTATAAATAAATATCGCTAACAACGTTATAGATTCCGCTTTTTTATGCTTTCTTACCATTGTTGCAACAAGTGGAGCTTTTTACCCGCAAGAGGGGTAAAAAGTACCGAACGACTTGCTCATTTAAAATCAATTAATATCCAACTACATCTTATCGATTATTTTCTCCATTATCCTACTATACTCAGACACGGCCTTTTCTTGCGCTTCTACTGCACGCTCTTGCAACTTCAGTAATTCGGTGCAAAATATTTTTTTCTCTTCGTGTCACTGTCTCCTATCTTCCATGCTCTTTTCCATTATTTCTGTGATTGTCTCCGCAATAGTCTTGCGACGACGTCTGCTTGGTGTGGTTGGCTCCAGCAGTAAATTGGAATCTTCCGCTTGGGGCTCTACATCAATGTCTTCTTCTGTTTCAGCCGCCGCTCGTGAAGTGCTTGGCTGAGGCTGTCTTTCCTTTACTTTCCGTGGAGGATCTGGTTTTACATAGTAAGCTGAGTCCGCTAGTGATATTGGGTCTAACGCATGACTCCGGCTGAAAACTTGTGACATTTCCTCGAAGTACGGGAAGTGGTAGCAGTCAGCACCAGTGGACCGCAAGTTGTCCTTTTTATTTTAATTGCGTTTTTAACGCATTGAACTTCCATTTGCACTGGCTGCCAGAATATGGAAATTCTTCCTTTACCATTTCTGCAGAAATTTCTTTCCATATTTCTACATGGCGCTTCCCGGAATTGAGGAACTCATTTTTTTCCGTATACTGAAATTAATCGCAACACAGCATTTCTACTCCATTTCTTTCCTGTAAAAACAAAATTGTATTAAAATATTTTTTTTAAATAATGTATAACATTGATTAAAATAAATAACTGGTAACAGTATGAGGTTACTGTTACTGATTTATCAGCACTGATGTGTTGTCAGTAGCCATCGGTAGCCATTAATCAGGTTGTCAGCTCCGCTTAGAAACACATTCTCCTTTTCGAGTCGCAGAGAACATTAAGACTTACCTGGAATGGTGACTTAGACACATTATGTGAGCGGATAAAAATTAATGTGTTCTCTCTTTTGAGTAGGAAAGGACTGAAAAGAATTTAATAACCATTGTAATCTTTATTTTGTCGAGAGAAATTATGGATTAATGAAGAAGTGTAAGAAATGCGTATAGAAGGGGGATGCGTGGACTGCTTGAATATATTTTATAATGAATTGACTTGTCAGTTAATCGAACACAACGCGTTTTTAGGAAAATCAGTGCTGTTCTTCAGTTCTATTGTACCGTTTAATCATTGCGTTACAAAAATTTTGGTTTTCACCATATATTTTGACACTGATTCGATTTGGGAAGTGAACGGTTCGTATGTAGGTATGTGTATGGTTTTCCCGTTTGAAATGTATTAACAAGTTCTTCGGAATATAAAATCATATGAAATTGGTTATAATCATTTTGCCTGTTCTGCAAAATTCTAGAAGTAGATGTGAAAAATCGTTTTAACAATGTAGCTAGCGCAGAGGTGTAACCATACACATACCTACATACGAACCATTCACTTCCCAAATCGATTAACTCCATAAAAGAGAACAGTTTAAAATATTTATAAATTTTATACATTTCTGATGTTTAAAAAAAATTTATTCAACGGCCAGAAAAATTGTTGTAGGAGTCTGATGACAACACTATAAAACCACATTTGGAATACTGCTCGGCTATACTTTTTTTATGCACACGTTAATTGTAAGAGAGATTACAGAAAGATCATGCTTAACTACTTATTATTTTCTATATAAATAAAAGTCTATTATAATTAAAATTTATAATTACCACTCAATGCGCTTGTGTCCTCTTCCAAATTGCTGGTTAACGACGCTGACGATATAGCTAAACTATTTTCTGCAACTTTCGTTTGCGGGGCTACATTTTTCGCCTGCATCATCGCTGGAACCGCAGTAGTACTATTTAATATGTTCGCATGAATTGGCCCGTCATGGCTCACAATTTCGGGAAAATTAGACATCAAATTTTCCGCAATATGTGGAGTAAGTTCAGAAAATACATGTCGTCCTACATTAAAGTACAATATAATTTATTATTTTTTTATAAAAAACAATTTATTTTTTACCTTCTTCAACTACCAGTACATTATTTCCCATAAAAATGGGCGCATTTTCTTCATTAAGTACAATAATAACTTTTTTTTCAGCCGCAGCGCTTGCCATTTTTGATATGTCACGTTTTGAATTGTCAAATGATTTAAAACGACTACGATTGACTATCCTCCTGAACGTAGTCGAATGTAGTCGACTATTTGGTACATTCAAAGTGCAGAGTAAACGATAGTCGTAGTCAAGCGTAGTCGTTTACTGTCAAAATATGGCGGAGTGAACGCTCGGTAATGACTCGTAGTCGACAAAAAGTTACTATTTCGGTGGCAGTGAACGCGCCCATTGAGATGCCAGAGGGCAAACTTGTAAAGTTTTAATTTAGACGCCAGCGGGCAAACGTGTAAAATATTAATTTAGACACTTTAAAAAAATATAAGAAAAATTTTCAAAAGCATTTAAAATAAAGAATAAATTTAAAAAAAAGATATTATCATTAAATAAAAAAACTATATTATTATTTTATCCTCCAAAGAATTTAGGATATATATAAATATATATATATATATATATATATATTTATATAAATAAAGAACTACAACATATTCATATGACCCCAAACTAAAGGACAACCCGTTGACCCCGAACAACAGAACAACCCGTTTACCACGAACAACAGGACAACCCGTTGATCCCGAACAACAGGACAACCCGTTGACCCCGAACAACAGGCATCAAAACAACAAGACAACCCGTCGATTCGACGATTCTAAAGGTGGCTTCCCACGGCGCGTGGTTTCACGAGCCAAGCCAGCTCGTGCTCGCGCGGCGCGGCCCGTGAAATCACAGGCCGTGGGAAGCCTGCTACGAGCTTTCGTCAGCCCGCGCCGCGCCTATACACTTCCCACGGCGCGTGTTGGCTCAAGTTGATTTGCGGCGCGGTGCCGCCGAAATGAAGAGTAAATGTCACGCGCCGCCTCGAGCCACCTCGCGCACGCTCGCGCCGCGCCTTTGAAGTTACCGACTCGAAATGGATCGGGCGCGCCAGCACAAACGAGCTCGTGCCACCTCGAGCCGGACCCTTCCCACGGCGCGTTGGCTTGTGCTCGCGCGGCGCGGCTTGTGAAACCACGCGTCGTGGGAAGCCAGCTTAAGATTCTAGTTAAGGTATCCCCCCACCAGTGGTAAGGTACCTCTTTCTAGAATAGTAGAATTATTAAAGAAGAAAAGAACTTAAATAAAGAACTGCAACATATTCATTTTGTTGCACAACAAGTTCAATCTACTCATCGTACTTCAGGTCCCTTGTCCCTTCTAGCTTGACTCCTCCGCTGATTCTTCAAGGCCAGGTTGATCCCTGTTCCACAAATCACATGAAAAATTTGGATTTGTTGATGGATCCACACCATGGCTGGGGTCCACAGGTCAAAATAAATTGTGCGCGTGTTTATGGCGGACTTCGCTCGCTATATGCAATGTCTCACAAGCTCCCGTCCAACATCCGGCTGATGCTGTATTATGGCCGCAGCATGCTGCATGAAGTAGTATCAGAACCGGATTAAAGTCCATAGAGGCCCTAAGCACTGAAACAGTTTGCGTGCCCTCATATTATACCTATCTCAATATTGAAAATATTAACAAATATAAACCGTAAAATAAAATTTGATTTTTCTAAACATATCTTACACTTAAGATAGAATATAACATTCATATTTGCAATTATTTATTTAAACAAAAGTGTTCTCCTACTTTTTCTAGTGGTAAAGTCTTTCCCCCGATTCTTTATAAGAGAAGGCTTCTTATCCTCTTACCTGGGCTCTCAAAGCCCATTAGCAAACATTGGTATTCTACGTAAAGAGTTAAGAGATGTCAGACGACAGCTGATCTTTTAACTTATGTGGAGATTTTTTTTTAAGAGATTTGGTATTCTAGCAAACGAAAATATCTGTCAAATATCTTTTAATATAAAAGCTCCTCACCGAGATGCGCTTAAATCTCTTATCGTAAGAGTTACCGAAATTGTTTTTTTTTTAAAATACCGAAATATTGGATAAAAATGCTGTAAAATAACTACATATTTATATAATTCTTATATATTATATAAATAGGTAAAAGTTTGTGAAATGTAAAATAATTATACAATTTGACCCATGCACAGAGGATAGTTCTGAACAATGTGAGAGACAGCTTGAATCCCGTTGCTATTTCTGAGGCTGTATAGAATTTCAGAATGGTAAAATCTTTTGCCATTAAAGTGACAGAAAAATACGGAAATTCTGTTAGAGGTAACGATGGCTGTGGAACTCTTTACCTGCGATTTAGGTATTAAAATATTAATTCAATTATCATTACGTGGTGTGAATTTATCATACAATTATTATTTATATCGATAATTGTAACTTGATTAAAGTCGCACACAATTATAGGTACATTGGTCATATTGCCATCATCGTACCGCCACAACCAATATTTTTTCTTCTTCCTTCTTGAAAAGAAAACGTTTTTAATAGCTGGGCTGACTGAAAGATTCTCCAAACTCGCTTAAACTCTTAAACTTAATATTTCTCCACAAAAATTTATGTAGAGTACTAATTCTACTAAAATCTCTAACTGGCTAAATTTAAGAGGCTAACAGATCTCTTAAAAGTCTTTATGTAGAATCGGGGGGTTTGATCACATCCTCAGAACTAATTTTCCGTAACACATCTGCTTTTATACATCGGGTAACTCCTTCGTAGGGTTGCAATACAAAAATTTATATTTTACAGACCTAAAATTTTGTACACGGCGTTTTCATACAAATAGGAGTAGTAAATAAGATTTTAAAATGGGTCTGGCAACCTCTTCTTGGTGTTGCCATACGAAAATTTAAGTTTTTTACGTATGTTGTGAAAGCGATCCATAGATTTAATGGCACTGAAAAGTTCATCAATATATAAAATCCTATGAGATTGGCTATAATCATTATTACTATCCGAAGAACCGTTCTAGAAATAGATGCGAAAAACCACTTTAACAGTCAAATTTTCAAAGGAGTGAAAATGGGCCACCGTAAGAATTTATTTTATACCAATTCTAGATTTTTTCATTGTTAAAATGGTTTTCGTTTTAAAATGCATCATCAACATCGTAGTACAACATATTCTATGCATGACGAGATAGTTTCTATTTCTGACGGTGTTTTACAATTTTTATTCTAGACATATCGACACTAAACTATCTAAAATTCCATCCAAAAAAATCACCTTGATTAATTGCGTAATTTCTGTTCTACGAGCCTTACATGAAGTACAGTTTTTATTATATTCAACTGCATAGCAGCGCAACAAATACTATGTTATCCAAAAATGCTATAAAAGTCAATGAAATTGCTAGATGATGTTACGTGGAAGAATTTTAAAAATTCGGTGCATTGAAAGAATTCAGGCAGACGGCAGTTGTGAAAATAAATACTTGTTACGTACCTACATTCTGTTTTCATTTTCAACTCAATTCTTTCACTCGTAAATACCGTTGCTTTCAGGTCCGGCTCCGGATCAGTTTCACAAGAGTATCACAACAAATTAAGATCTAAGAGCACTTGTCCAAAAGGACGTTGTCTGGGTTACTTAGGTTCTTATTTAATACTTATCGCAATCTACGGCAATTGAGTCCTTGTAGTATGACTGGAGAACAGTGTACTGTGAAGGAATTGTGTTGAAATGGTGCCAGAGTTTATTGTGTCGGCAAGATGAGTTTTCCGAGATGTCGTTTCTTCCTAGCAAAGTGCTACTCAAAAGCTCTATACAAGACAAGATACGAAATATTCTTTTTATTCTGATACGAGCTCTATACTATGTCCATCCAAACAGTTTTCATTGCTATGAGATTTTGTAAAAATTTTCTGCAGCTAGAACAAGATTTCGAAGCTGAAAGACATTTTTCGAAATGTTGTCTTCAGATATGTCCTTTGTAGGACTCCCATCACTTCATCGCTACATAGTTGTAAGCCCTGGGTGTAAGTGGAAAGCATAAATTTAGGAAGTGCTCGTAATATATTCATGTATAGGAGAAACGAAAGCAAACAAGCACCAGGGGGTGGGATTACAGAGGAAAAGTTTTATGTACTCTACCCACTGCACCAAGCTTAGAAATTACTCGTAAAGAAAGTACAGACGTGGTTTTGTAGAAATAAAATTCAAAAAAAAAAATATCAAAACGAACGTAAAATCTAAAACAAGAAATTGCAACGTCTGTCGGAAACTTTTGGAATGACAATATAGAAGTGTATGAGGCAAATGAACTTTATGATAAATCCACATTCTAACATGTTTTTCTGGTACGTTACTCGTTATTTCCAGGGCAAATGTTTTAATTTTCCATAACTACGATAAATAGTTTGTTCGGATCATTTGTGCTGAATTCTCATAAAATCTTCGAAAACTTCTTGGTAGTTACTGCGATCGGGCTCATCACTTTCCTCTAACCTATCGAAGTAGATCTTCACTGGACCCTATTTTTTCCGAAAGCTATCTGTTAACTGTACGAGCTCCAAGTTTATGTTGTGTTTTGTCAAAAATGTTCCTGTGCTGTGAGAGATAGCTCATATTGTGTGTTTGACTTTATTTCTCTGTGGAATTAGGAAATAAAGGTTACAAGATCTTATTTCGCATATCAGTATGCCTTTATTTCGTAAGAATTCAACAGAAATTTTTGGAGAGTTTTTGTAAAAGGCAAATGTATCTTCCTCTTTCAGAAATCTTCTTTCACTATCAAAATGTGAAATAAGGCCATATGATATTATACTGACTTTTGGTATGAGCTTATTTCTCAACTGCAAAGTGAAATGAAGCCATTGAAATAATCACCTGGATTATCGGTAAGTGAGAGATGGCGTTACAACACGAAAATGGTATTATAATTGTCGTTTAAAGTGACTTTGGACGTATTACTGCTGTCGTATAAAGTAGACATGTGTCGATGTGAGTGACAGTTTATTGACAATTTCTATCACTTGATTTTGTTAGTGACAAATGTTAGATGTATCCAAAGAGAAGGAAAATGCAAACGGAAAAAGGTAAAACAGGTGGTGACATTTAAAGTTCATAACAAAATAAAATTCGATAGTCTTTTATAAATTAAATTAATTTTATGTGCATTTTTAGTATAAAAATTACAACAACAAAACAATTTAAGGTGATGACAGATTTCATGGTGAAGCATCCTTCTATAGCTAAAGGGCTGAAATATACATGAAATAGCGCATCTAAGAAAGACTATGGGGAATATTGGGGGGACATTATTAAACAATTAAACAGTTTAGGCCCCCCCGATGAGAAGGGCTGCAGCATGGCAAAAGGAAATAAAAAACAAATTAATTCCACGAATTATTGTTAACTTAAATTCATTCTCAGGTTTGGACTGATTATAAAATGAAACTGAAAAAGAAACTCGTATACAATAAAAACGAATTAAATTCAACTGGTGGCGGTACCTGTAGGTTGGCTTATATTTCAGCAATGCAGGAACAAGTTTTTAATATACTTTCGTTTGACCGAATTGTACCGCAGAATATGTTAATGTTTGGCGTTAATAATAACAATAAGAACACCGATAAATTTCACAACAGGGATATTGATTCTTCGCAACAGCAAGAGCGGCTGCAGAGTGAACACCAACACAACGACAACAACAAGACGAGCGACGCGATTTAATGCAAACTTCAAAGAATGAAAGGCGTCGAAGAAAATTTGACGAATGCAGTAAAGAAATGCTAGAGGAACAAACTGATTCTTTAAACAAAATAAAAGAACTTTTCGAGAATTGCAAAAAATATCTAAAAAGAATTTCTGATTCGTGGCAAAAAAAGTAAGAATCTACGAAAAAGTTCAAATCCGCAAAGAAACTGAAAACTGGAAATTATGGAACCAGATAAATAAAGATTGGAATTGGAAATATCCATAATGTGATAAGTGTAATTGCCTTAGTAAAAGTGATTTTCTTATGTGCATTACATACTCATGAACTTTCCCTATTTTAGAGTTTTTCGGACATCTGATGTCTACGAATGGTATAACTCCATCCCCAAGTAGGGTGCAAGTAATTCAAGGTTTCCCTACATCCAAGACCCAGCTTCACCGGTTCCTCGGCGTAATGCTAGTTAAAATTGCATCTTCACTATACAAATTTGAGAAACAATACTAGTAAACATGACATACCAAAATTTTCCTGGTAGCAAGAACACGTCAGTGCTTTAATAAAAATAAATTCTGATCCGCAAAAATTACAATTTGTTAATACATCCCGACCCCTTAACTAAAGTTTTTGGTTGAATCCAGCTGAAAAGGAATACTCAGCAGTTGACCGTTAGAATAGCTTCAAAGCTTTTTAGATATTCCAAAGAAGATAAAAAGGGTCCAAGACCAAAAAGACACCAAGGCAAGCAAAACAACTAGACTATATAGCTCGATATACGAACGCTATTCACTATACTAAAGATCGTAAAAATATTGATGCAGATACTTTATAAAGAAACAAGTTCCATACTGTAAACATTGATTCGCTTTCGGCTTACATCAGACAGAGTTATCTCATCTGTAAGTAACGGATCCTGCTATTCTGTCAGCTCAGGGGTAGCTGAAATGAAGGTATAAGTCTTGCGTTGAACTACTTCCACGTAGCGTGAGGTGGTAACCACTGTTCGGTTAGCTTGACACTGATTAGTGGGCTAAAAACTAATCCCACCCCAAGTCAAGGTGGAACTGAGGGGGTGCTCAGTCAGTAGTATGCTAATTCTGGATACCAGGTGACCTCCAGTTTAAATTAGCCTTCCTCCGGTATGACTCCTCAGTGGGGTAAGGAGAGCAATTGGGTTTGCGAGGTCTAATCGATTTGGTATCTTGGTTGGTTGCGACGCCACAGCTAGGGCAGCTCAGACAATAACTATCGGGGTGGAGTTCATAGCTTCAGCGGACCTGGTTCTGTTAAATCAGGGCAACGACCCAGCATTTGCTGCCAGCCGAAGACAAGAAGCCATTGATGTGATTTTCTCCTCCTTTGATGATTTTCATTTGTTGTCCGGCTGGAGGGTATCGCGAGAGGAATCTCTCTCTGCTCACTGCTACGTTAAAATCTTTATGGATGCTGGCCCCATTGAAGTTGAACCTTACAGAAGTCCAAAACGGACTGATTGGGGATATACCATAGGAAACTAGCTTCCACGCTCGCATCTCCTGCTGGAAGAATCAGGAGTATTTATGGTCTGGACAAGGTAGTAGGAAAGCTCCAATTCGCAGTTACTGAGGTTTTTGGAGCTTCTTGTCCCATTAGCACGGATATAGGAAGGAAGCCTATGCAATGGTAGAACGGCAGTCTTAGTAAACTCCGTAAGGCTTCCGGAAGGTCTTTTAGTAAGCCCAGGAGGACTGGCTCAGAGAAGGCCTGGATCTATCGCGAGACTCAGAGTAACTACACGAGGCTTATTAGAAAATAAAAAAAAAGACAGGCCTTTGTAGATTTCTTCGATGAGCCTGACGGCTATCGTGAGCCGATTAGGCTGCTCTTGTCTCTTATGGGTGACCCGTCGGTCAGGCAATTATAGCTTTCTGATATGTCCCTGGGGTATGGGGGAAGGTGTAGGTTGCCGTCGTTTCGAAGCGTGGTATTTATTGATGGACTCGAAGAGTTTTCGAACAAGAAACCTCTCCTCATTCCTTTTGAAATGCCAGGAGAAACTTGTGGATGAATGTGTCAATGGAGTATCCGTAAAGGCCCGTCCTTTGGACTCCTCACAGCACGCTTACCGGACGGGAAGGCCTACTGAGATGACTCTCCATTCAATATGAAGTGCGCATAATTCTCATGTGAAGCGTACGCGGATGACATCTCTTTGGTCATCTCCAGGCTCAGCATAGCTGCTACCTGTGCCTTCATGCACAGAGGCCTCAATATCGCTGAAAACTGGAGCACCCATCATGATCTCACAGTGAACCCTACAAAGACCACTGTTGTGATCTTCTCCAGAAGAGGTAGACTTGGACACTTTGTTCTTCCAAACCTCTTTGGACACACTCTGTAATTTTCTCCCAATGTCTAGCACCTCGGAACCTACCTCGACTCGAAGCTCACATGGGGATTGCACTTAGAGGAAAAAGTTAATGCAGCTATGAGGGTCTTCGCTCAATTCAGGAGAATTATTCCCAATGAACAATTTTGCAGCTACTAGTTGCAGGAAGTAGATTTTTATTTTATAAATGTTATATAACAGCTACAGGAAAACTAAAATGTTTTATAGAGGTACCGCTTTTTCCTATCAAGTTCCCGTGCTAAATTGTTTTATAAGGTAGCACTGAGAACTCTTACCGAACAAAAACCACAACAAAACAATTTTTCACCGGAAACTAATTTATTCTATTTTTATCTTATAATAGTTCGAAACAAATCTTTTAAATGCCTTTTAAATTAATTTAGCTTCCGAAACAATTTAGTTCTCGACGAGCTTTGAAAAGATATTAAAAAGGTAAATTAGAACACTTAACAAAAAATTTGGTTGTGGCTTGAATTAAGCAAGGGATTTCCGCTTTATAAAACTTTATTTTAGCTTTTATGACAACTTTATAAAAATTGGAATCTATTTTCATTGGTATTAAATACTTTAATAAGAGCTGTTCTTCACAAAGACCGATTAACCTGTGTAAAACTAAGTATTATATGGAGTGCACTTTGACATTTCCGATCCTGAAGATTTCGCTGGAATATAAAATGTTTAATTATAGCTGTAAAGTGAGGAGCAAATATTCGGCCATTTTATTAAAAAAAAAGTGAGTATATTGCAGCGAACAACATTTTAAAATTTTACTTTTTATTTTATTGAGGATTTCCCTCCTAATTTTTTTAAATGATTTGGAACTTAACTTTCAAAATATATTTAATAATAAATAGTTATTCAAGTTCCTTTATTAGAATTTAGTTGGTGCGTTACATTTTTTCGAGCTACAATGAAATTAAAATTGCATCAAATTTTATTCCAATATTAATTGAAAATTAACGTTTAAGCATTACGCTAACATTATTGCAAACAAAATTATGTTAGATGACAAAATCGGCTTTCATAAAGTATCCTTCCTGCACTCACATTTCATAAAGAAAGAGCAAGACAACAATAGAGCCATATTACACAAATACATATAAGTTTTAAAAAATGATTGCAGGAAGAAAGTTTTCGCAACTGATATAAAATATCTCTGCTACCAAGTTGTAGATATAAGTGGTTTTATAAGGGTTTCAAACACCTTCTCGCAGACGGCTAAAAATTTTTATTATTGCTTTATAAATTATCGTCCACAACTCTTATATAGGCGCTCAATAAGCTCTATAAGGGCGTTTTTTTAAGGTCGCATAACTTTTTTAACAACAATTTTATAAAAGAGTATGTTTTATAAAGAGTCGTGAGAACATTCCAGTGGTCATAATAAAGCATATAGGTCATAAGACCGCGCTGAATGTATACCTCGATCGTTAGACGAATGAACACATATGCCTCCTGTGGATTATAGAATTGGGAGCATTTGAAATTTTAGTTAGAGGTTGGGATTTACCATCCTCATAGGGTTAGCTTGGCCAATGGGATTAACCAGAGGTCTTTAGTTTAGCTTATTTTGTTGAGTGCCAGTGAAGAAATCTTGTATAAACATCAACTTGAACGTCAGCATCAACAATAGGAAGCATCCGACTACTATAGATATAAATTACATTCTTCAACACTAACATAAAGTTTTTGTTTTATTACCTTTGTTCGGTAAAGGTCAGATTATTTCTAGTTAACTAATTAACGGAGCAGTAAACATTTCATAGTTTGTTGAATTTAGAGTTAAATATTTTAGAATTTTGTGAATTATTCAGTAGGAATAATTGAATAGTAAAAAATTAATAGAGTTGAACATTAATACAATCGGCATTTATGAATTATTAAGCATATTTTTATATTCATTGAATCAGCCCTATATCTGATTCGGGAGGTCAGTGACGACCACAAGCGTTGACACAATAGTTAACCTCCTGAGCAAGTGTTTCGTATAACTGCCGAAACAAATTGAATATTAGGTGCGATATTCGTTAATTCGAATTTAAAGCTGTCAGTAATAAAAAAAAAACATGTATAAGAACCTGGGCGATATAATAAAAATGGATGTATTGTATTAGGCCAAAGAAAGGTTGGAGGTCGAAGAAAAGAGATGAAGAAAGTAGCCAGAAATTCACATAACGGATAAGACATATTTGTAGCAATTATTCTTTTTCACTTTAAAGCAGTAAAAAGTAGTGTACTGCCCGTAGTTAGAACGTACACGCAAATTTGAATTTACTGAAGACTGCAATGAATGCACTGATAATTATGGATTATGGATTGGTCTATCCTCTTATAACTAAAAACACTGTCCACTTCTTTTAACGTTCAATAAACAGACACTTATTTCTTAATGTTGCCCACTAATTATAGTAAGATAAGATTATGTATATAAGGAATTAGGTCAGAGATCCACACACACTAGAAAACACACTTATTGACACAGATTTATAATGCACAATTTCTAAGATTAGTTGTATCGGGATAAAACTCAATATGTAAGTTTTGCAATATAAGATCGCAAAAAAAAAGCAATATGTTTATAAAATAAATATGGAGTAAGTTGAATTGATATATTTGATAAATATGCACACGAAGTATATAGTATGTAGATATATATATATATATATGTGTAAATTTGTTATAAAATAGATATATAAATAAATAATAAAATGTTACAAGTGGCTGGTACTCACCGATCTAAACTTGGCGCTTGAGGTGGTTGGATTTAAGCTAATGTTAAGACCCTTTGTTCTCATATTTTATTAGAACAATTCTTTATTCCCGTCTAGACCAGGAATAAAGTGTTAATGTTAGTAATTTTAATCTCAGTCAAGACCCGAGATACAATATGCTTTAAATCAGTCAATACCCGAATTAAAGTCTTGTCTTAACTTCAGTCAAAACCCAAAGTAAGATTCTTTATTTCAGTCAAAGCCCGAAATAAAGTGTTTGTTAATAAGTGATTATTTCAGTCAATCCCCGAAATAATGCTCTTTAAATCAGTCAATACCCGACTTATAGTGTTATCTTGACTTCAGTCAAGACCCGAAGTAAGATTCTTTATTTCAGTCAAAACCCAAAATAAAGTGTATGTTAGTAAGTGATTACTTCGGTCAATGCCCAAAATAAAATGATTTGTTAATAAAAGTTCTATATCAGTCGATACCCGATATAAAATATTAGTCCCTACCTAGCCAAAAAAAGAGATCGAGATCAGTCAGCTTGTGGTTTTTATAGCCGTTGCTTGCTAATGACACCAATGATGGAGTAACAAAGGCGCATGATCACAAGAATTGGCAGAACATCTGTGCACTTACGGTACTAGTGATAAAACTTACCTAGCAACGAACAAAATGCATAGCAACAAGAAACAGACGGCAGATGCTGCTGTGATAAAAAATTTCGATACAGCAGCCCATGAAGAAAAATATTCCCGTTCGATGTTTTGTAATGATGATGTAGAATTGCAAATTGATCGGCTTGATCTGTATATATTTGTGACATGTATTGAATGCTACATGAAATGCTTTTGTTATATGTCGTACCCATTTTTAGGGAACATTGTAATTAGATTAAATTTATTTTATTTTCAGATCTCAATTTTAGCATGATAATTTTTAATATGTTCAGTTTTCAGGATTGTTTTTATCACGAATCTAACGGTTCAATCGTATGATAATGATTTTAACTTAATCTGCTCGAAGAGGCTATAATATTGTATTGTATTTATACAATCCCAGCAAACAATTTCTCGAAGTTTTGCTTTTGTGAAGAATTCTCGAAGAAGTAAGAGTAAGAAAGGAATAGTTTCGGAAGTAAATAAAATCCATCATTTGAGAATACTTCGCTTTTCCAAGATGAACTCGAAGTTTTGACTTAAAACAATTTGCTGATCTGATTTTTCGATAATTTTTCATTTTAACTAAATATACTCAAAGTGTTACCTACTCTGAAGAGTCAAGTAGAAACTTAAAGTTCTGAGAATTTATTCCGTTACGAAATTCATGGGCATTTCAGAAAATTCTTTCTTTTCTGACTGAGTCTCGTCGATAGTGGTGCATTTTGTCAGAGGTTTAATAATATTACTTTTGTCAGCAAAAAGAGACAACAACAATTTTCTTAAACTTTACTTCAAGAAAATGATAAATGAAATCATTATGAAGATATTCTGTCTAAGGTGTGTAACTGCTAATAACTCATTGACCCGTTTCGATATCGATCCATTTTTTCAAAGATAAATCGAGTATATATAAGGCTATATATAAACCTAAATACATTCAAAAAGTTCGAGATAATTTCGATAAAACGACTAGGAAGCGAATCGTTTTTACGATTCGATATAGCGTTCCTTTTTTTTTCTTTTTCTGATCGATATCGAATCGAAAACGACTTCGATATCGAAGTCTTCTTTCACCTTAACGAATCGTGTTCGATTCGATATCGTATCGTAATGTTTGCTGGGATATGTTATATATAAGACAAATACATGGCTTTGTTTGGTTGTGTATTTGTGTTTTGATTGAGAGTGATTAGATTAGATTTCATTTTATAATATTTTCATGCTATGTTTTTATTATGTTTTCTTTTCAGAAGTTTTAATATTTATAAAAATATATTCGAATCAGTTTGGTTCGAACAAGTAGAACAGGGTTGTATAATATCATTGCGTTTGAACTTAAGAAGATAACCTTATTCGTTTAATTCTATATCGTTTTCAACAATAAAAGTGTAGATTATAATAACTGAAATTAGCTGTTCAGTTTTCATTATTAGTGTGCTTAATTGTTACAATGTCAAAAAGCAAAAACAACGCTGAAATTTTACAATATTACCGCCAAATATTTAGCTAAGCAATATGGTGTATCTCAGTCCACAATCTCTTATATAAAAAAGAACAAGGAAAATAAAGTAAATTTAGTGAAACTGCATATGCCTATTAAGAAATTAAAGCGGCATTGAAATCGGAATATATTGAAAATGGCAGAATTTCCGAATATGGACGAAGATCTTCATAAAAGTGGTTTCTTGAAGATATGCAACTATCACCAAAGCAAATAAAATTTTTAGAAACCTATATAGTTCCCAGAATTTTATTGTCCGCAAAAGTCAGATAAATTAGATTTGGGCGTAAATATGGGATTTTCCCGTTGAGAACTACAGGTGAAAATTAATCTAATGATACAGTAAGTATGCTACTTCGTTTAAGGAAATTTTTAAACTAAAGATAGGCGAATTAAATGCATGTTTGCAGCTATAACTTTGCTCTAAACTTACATCTCATTCGCCATACTGATGAGATGTGACTCTGCTGGAAACTGCTTCCTAACAAAATTCTTTTGTATTCTAAAATAAAAAAAAAACAAGTAAAACAGCTAGAATTGGTCTAAGACCAATTCTTATGATACCCTAGATGAATGCCCGTATTAAATTTCGTATGGTCACCGATGTATTCAAGTATTGATTTTGAAGTTGCTTTTCGCATATATTTCTAGAACAGTTTGGAAAAAATGGTACTAACCAATTTTATAGGATTTCGTATTCTGCAGAAGTTGTTAGTACAATAAAAATGTATTGGACTGATCGTTTTCAAAGTATACGTAAAAAACCGAAATTGTTATATGGCAACACCAAGAAGGAGTTGCCCGATTTAGTCCATTTTTGACATTTTATTTGCTAATATAGTAAAAACATCATGTACGAAATTTCAGCTCTCTACGTCGATGCGTTCTCAAGCAGTGTCCAAATATATAGCGGAAAACGAAATTTTTATATGGCAACCCCACGAAGGAGTTGCCCGATTTGGCTCATTTTCGAACTTAATTTTACTTTTTTTTTAAAGTCCGTGTACAAAATTTCAGCTTTAAGTATACGCGTTCTCGAGTTATCGTGCGCACAGACGGACAGACGGACAGACGGACGGACGGACAGACGGACGGACATGCAAAAATCGAAATAACTTTTAATATTATGAATGGGTGTCCAATCCATTTTGCTCTACAAATGGAATGACAAACTTAGTATACCCCTATGATTTCATCTAGGGTATAAAAATGCTTCAGGTCGAAAATTTAGTAAGGAACGAGTCATCACTTTATTATGTGTTAACTCAACGAGACGACATAAACTAACACCATTAGTTATTGGAAAAGCAAAAGCAGCCTCGTTCATTTGCTGACCACCGAATACCACTGGAATATAAATCATCAAAATATGCTTGGATGACAACTCAGCTGTTCAATGAATCGTTTCAAGAGACATTTGTACCTGAAGTAAAAATGTGCCAGAGAACGCAGTTCTTCTCATCTACAATGCTCTAAGCAGTCTAAATAACGAACGTTTAGTAAGTCATGTTGGAGAAATCTTCGTACCGTATTTTGTACAGAACTGTACAGCACTTATACAATCTGTCGATCAAAATTTCATAACTTTAATTGATAAAACTGTTGTTTTTTTTCATAAGACTAACAAAAAATGTTTTATAACAAGTGCTTACTTTCTGATATTATAACCAACGACAGCAGGGATGGTAATTTCCTTAAATCTTTAACACTTCAGGATGCTTTTATCTTCCTTCCGAGTGCTTGGCAAAAAGTACCCACTGAATCTATAAGAAAGTATTTGAAAAATTTGATGTCTAAAAATGAGTGGGATTTCGAAAATGAACCTCGACTTCATATTGTTTTGTTCGGGATAGTTGCACAAGAAATTACAACAGCACAACTTCTTTCATGGCTATAAGTTCTGCCGAACTGGGTTATAGAGTAATTCTAAATTGGGTCCAAAATTATACAAAAGTGAATAACCGCCAGTAAAGATAGTTACTGTAAACAACAGTGTCGAGGACATCACAATTGCAAATAACTCTCACGAAGATGACTGTATTGAGAATTTAACAAGGCTGTAAGAATCAGTTGATGCCCTTTTACAAAGTGACTAACGACAATGATATTTCCATATTCTATAGTATTGTAATATTGAAAAATTGAAAGAGAAAATAATATCTAAAATAATAAATTAATTCTATTTTTATCTAAATTTAAAAACAGAAAAATTGTTACCTTTCACTGAATATTACGTTTTATTTAATTAAATGATTAAATTTAAAATATGATCTCCAAAATTCGAATTAGAGAGACTTTACTGTATTGTTTTGTGTCAATTATTCCCCAGGAGGTACTTCATAATTACTTGCACATACCTTCTTTTAGCCTTATGTAGAAGAACTATCAATTAAATATGGACAGATCAAGTCAATTCAATGAATGTTGGGGGGTTGATTCAGCAAGCAACTATCTACAGATTCATTTTATAGTAGAGCTAAGAATTAATTCTTCCAGGTACTCTCTCATAAATTCGTGAAAAAGAATTATATTACCAAATCAATAAAAGAAACCACATTTTTATAAAACTTCCATGATTTACATACCTCTCGACAAGGATTAAGCTGTGAGAAAAAAGGAATCACTTTCGAAAACTATATGTAAAACGAATCTACTAAACATAAATATTGGAAGGAATTTGTTGAGCCAAGCCTATATACTATACATGTATCTCATTTCCGTAATTTCTCATGAATTTTCTAGCAAGAAGAGCTTTCTTATGCAGCCCATTACAGTATATGGAAATCGACGTCTACCAACCTATAAGTTTCAGCCCAAAATAAACAATCGATATGGGATTTCTAATATAACACGGGTATTGTAAATAATGAAACCACGGATGTACCACGCTTGGGTAATCAACTGAAGTGAAATGACTATCAAGAAAAAGAATACAAGCGAGCCTCCATGACTTCATTGTTCTCCAATCAAAAAATCAGTTTCAGTGGTCATTTATCAATCCACGTCGAATCAGTAAAAGGTTATAATGGGAACCGTTCCTTGAAATCCAAAAATGTTTCTGCATTGGCTTTATCTACAAAAACAATGTGAGGAATACACAAGGGAATAGATTCTCTCGCTTAAGAAATTCTCGATTTGTTTTTTTTTGTTAAGAGTTGTTAAAAATCCAAAAGTTTATGAAATACTGAAATCACAGACAGGCGACGTAAAAGCTATTAAGAAATTTAAGTGTTATTGCTATTAGATAATCCTTAGAGAAAAAACAACAAAAGCTCTAAGAAAATATAGTACATTATTAAATCATTTATTATTTTATGAGCAGGGAAATGTCGAGGTCACTGCCTAACATGAACTGTTTGAGTACAGTGTTGAATTGAAAACTTTAAAACCAAATTTATAAAAAAGCTAAAAACTTACAATTCGTCCTTGATTCAAAATTAGTTTACATGGTGGAATTCAATGAATAAAAACTCGCTTAATTTACAACTTAAAAAGATTTTGTTTTCCTTAAATTTCATAACTTTTGCTTGTAGTGTTTTTGACGGTTTTTTTTAAAACAAAATCTAAGTGATTTAGTGCAACAATTATACAGCATTTTCTAGAAAGTATTCTATTGGTTATATCATCATATATTTTTCAGTTTTACACATTTTCGTCAAAAAATGCAAAACTAAAAGAATTTTAGTCTTATTCAGGGACCTTCGGAAATAACCTAAAATTCGATAGTTCTATATTATAGGAGAGATCCATTCTTTGTTTATTCATATGCCAATTTTTTAAAATGTCGATGTCAAAGGCAGGCCTGTTATTATCGGAGATATATATGGAAATTACGTTTTATATTCATCGATGTGAGAGTGCTATCACGGAAAGAATTTTTTACTAATGTTAATTCTTCGATTTATTAAACACAGTAAATAATGTTTTTTTTTAATATCAATTCAAAAAATGATCAATTTAATCCAAATTTTCTAAATATGAAAAAATGTTGTCTAATATCGAGAAAGATGAAGTTTTCAAAATTTATTCTATTGTACTAAAAACTATCAAATTCTTCTCGAATACACTTTAGAAAAAGTTTTCTGAATTTAATCAATGATTTATTAAATATCTCTTTCTGTATGAAAATATGATAAAAATTGAAACTTAAATGTTAGCATCAATAATTATTTGCTAGCACTCAATAAACATCATGCAGTTATTAAATTTCAGAAATAATTTCCTTAATTTCAATAAATACATGATATAAGTTTTTTGTTGTTGGGATAAAATCAAACGGGTAATTTACATGTATAATAATACTTTCAAAAATATGCACGTGTCAGTGGAAATAGTCAGTAGCATTTTACAAAACATTTAAAAATATTAAGATGAATACTTGTTGACTTGAAAACAAATTGCAGCAAGTTGGTTCCTGAAAACGAATTTAGTTATGCGTTGTTCTTGTAAACTATTTAAATAAAAACAAATCACAAGTAAGTTTGTTTTCAGGATCTAACTGCATACATTTATTTTGATTTGGACACCGGCTTTATGCAAGTAAAAAAGTTATAGAATTGTGCCAAATTCATAAGTTATGCTGTTCTTCTTCGCACTGGGGCAAAATATTTAGGTTTTTGTTTTAAACATATTATGTGTATTTTGTGTATGTAGTGCGTGTAATATATTGTTTTTTTTTTTTTTTAATATACTGCAAAATATGATTGATTTATATGGAAACAACTGGTTTTCATTTTTAGATATTCCCCCGATTTTTTTTTCAGCAATAAGATTTTCTTCAGTTTCAAATCTACAGTGCGTATCCGCTCTACGGTGCTAATAAGCCAGCCGCGACAACGGCAACAATCGCCACAAGGGCCCTCTTTTAATTTTAAATTTAATTGCATTTTTATTATTTTCTGTTAAAGCGCCAATAGAAATACACACTGTGAAAATTTCAAATATCAAATTATATGAGATATATCCCGCTGACAGACACACGGACGAAAAGCAGAGGCTTAGTAATAGAGTCCCGTCAGCACCCTAAAAATTTGCGAGAAGAGGTGGCGCGTAAATTTCTGCAGAAGGAGTGAATTCCTGCTAAGATGTAAAATAAAGATGAAGCAAAAGTAAATATCTGCAGCAGAAATAAATTCCTGGACGGAAAATTAGACTTTGAAATGGATAGGAAACAGATTAAATTCCGGTGGAGGATGTGCTCTGAGTAAATTCCGAAACATGAATGGGTGATTTTGCTGTATAACTTGTCGTCTTTTTATAGCTGCCGTGAACCGCTACGTCTCTGCACTGTGACGGGTTGGCCTGGAAACGCTGATTTCGTTTATTCGGACAAGGGCAACTGGCTGACATAATGATATCTTGACATGTAAAACGTAAATAAACGGAGAGAAGTGGGATTTCTTCGAGAAATGTTAGGTTTGTGATATTTTTAGTTCATTTTCCTAATTATTAACGAGATTTTATTTATTTTCAGAGCCAATAATACTCAGGGCGTCTATAGGCACTGATTGAGTTGAAGGATCTGGTACAATTAGATAAGTATATTAGGGGTATTCACGCAATGTTGTATCAAAGAGTGTATCGTTGTAAAAGATGTATTTGATTACAACCCAATAAAATCATACAAGGATTATGCATATAAAATGCAATACAAGCGTCTTGTATTTTTACATTCACAAATTGGCAGTGTAAACCGGGTTGTATAGTTCTACTTAGGAGCTGAGATTGAACGTCAAATTTCAGCGGGTGCAGCTGGGGAGGGGAGTGTCCTAGGAAAATTTCCAGTGTGCCAAATGAAAGATCCTTTTGAGGAATATCGACTGGTGCACTCGTATATTTTCTAGGTATTACTCGGCTGATTTAGCAGGGTGTTCAATTTGCATCTACCCGCATCATGGTTTTCCCCCACAAAAAAAGGTATTGCAAATTTGTGAGCCAAAACATCAGTAATGGCGCATCAAAGAGCATGAAACTTTCTGGAAAACTTAATGAAACATCGCCGAAAAACAAATTGGTGCGATCGATTTTCTTTTTTCGCCCTAAATTACTTAATAATAGTATTTGAAGTTCAGAAATTAGCTTTAATTATTTTCAAAATTTGAAGCCTTCTTGCGGGATGAGGAGGGGACCGTTCAAAAATGAACTTGGTATTCGTCTTTATTTCGACAAGGCGATTAAATTTATCGAAAAAAGTGTTTCGAGGGGGGGGGGGAATTTGAGGGTGCGGGGTTGTTACCCCCACCTTCCTCAAACCGCAAATATGACATGTAGGGCGTCTATTTAAAGCTTTCGCTGAGCTCTATCGAATGGCCTTTTTAAATTTCAATCCGGTATACTATTTTTTCCATCCTCTAAAACTTGATTACGTTTTAACTGAAAACCAGTTTTTTTACTTTGTCGGACCCTGCATCATAAGGGATGCCCCTAGAGAAAAAACTTTGCATCTAAATTAAAGGTCATAAAATTTTCTATCTATTAGAAGGTTTTTATTTTCAATTCGAGATATTTCCACGCTGAGCTTTAACTCCCGAAGTTCACTGCTTTTTACCCATCTGGGTCCCATATACGCCATTACATATGAGTTATTTTTCTAATTTTTTTTCAATCATAGGCATAAGTGTTTGATTACGAAAGTTTTTTATCTTTACAAAAAAATTCCTCCGAATCACTGTTATTCCGTAAAGGTAAATTGTAAATTTTTACATTTTGTCACTGTAAAAAGCGGCAAAGATTGCCGTAAAAGGTAGTTGTTGTACTATTATTAACATTTCTCCTAAACTATTAGCCTGAGCTGAAAACTACTTAGAAATAACCGTTCCCAACAAAAGAGGCTTCATTTTACCCGCTGACGTTATACTGAAGTAGTGTATAATTAAGTAGTAATAGTAGAAATAACAACTTGGGAAACAACCCAAACGGTTAAAAAATTCTATGAAAAACCGGCAGTTCCTTAAATTTAAGCTGTTCCTTTCATAAATAGTTGAGATACTTTAGTTTTTATCTCAGCTATTTTTAACCGGTTCTTCACAATTCTTTCTTTCTAGTATAACTATGAATTCTAGGAATTTTGAAGACTTTCTCAATTTTTCCGGGGCCGGGGAGAGCTCCTACGGTCCCATTTTATCATCCTGTTCCCATAATTACATTTCGAAGAGTAAGCTAAAGGCTAAAGAGTGTGTTCAATCTTTTTTGTAAATTCTTGTTTTTACATCGGTTATGCTGATACATTAAAGAGGATATACCCCTATTGTGTTTTTATTAACCTAACTTGATATTTTGTGGTTTTTTATGTATTTTGTTTTTTATGTATTGGGGAAGAATTTCAATCGAAACATGCGGATTATGTATGTGGATGTAATTATTTATCCTGTAACTTTTCTTGTTATCTATAAGTCAGATTATATATTTACATATGTTGGTTAAATAAATAAATTAAATTTTAATAATGAAATATTGCTTCCCTTGCATGGAAAATGTATTTTTGAATGATGAATTTTCACAGTCAGATAATTGATTTAGTAGTAACTATTAGTAGAAATATGGATTTGGAACTTTCGCTATATTTTTACTTTGAAGTATGACTGGTTATTTTGAATTTAAGGACGTATGTAACAGTAGTTAATATCTCTTCATATTCTGTTTATTGTTTTGAATTGCTGTTGTATTATATAATTAGGTGTACTCTGCTATTAATATGCCTTAAACTCTTATCATTGCAATTCCCTTTGGAGGGTTAATTTATTTATTTATTTTTTCGCTAAAAATGCTAGCTACAATGGTCAAAAAACAGTATCCAAGTAAAAGCTATAAAACAGAACAATTTTTAAAATTTTTTCTTAATTAGGACTTATTGATGTGAAAGTCAATCGAATGAAAATTTAAATTAAAAGTACAGCACATTATAGACATTGGCTCAAAGTGTCCCTAGTTGGTGTGATGGGAGCACAAGTAAAGAAAATCATTCGATCGTAAGTGTCAAGTTCGTGAATTGAATTTAATTTTATTAAGCATCAAAGGCATGTCGATGTCACCCGTCATAAGTTGAAAAATAAAGCTTATATCACATATTTTCCTACGAGTTTCTAGAGTAGGAAGGTGTATTAAATTTAATCTTTCGTTATAAGGAGGAAGATGAAGTCTATCCCTCCATTCGAGACCTCTTAGGTCAAAAAGTAAATATCTCCTTTGCACGCTCTCAATACGTTCTGTGTGATTTTTGTACGAAGGAGACCAAACAGTACTGGCATATTCCAAAATGGGCCTGACAAGAGTGGTAAAAAGAGCTTTACTAATGTAGATATCATCAAGTTCCTTTCCCCAGCGCTTTACAAAACCTAACATTGAGTTCGCTCTACTAACAATGTGATCAATGTGTAGGTTAAAAGTCAGTTTAGAGTCAAACAATACCCCCAAGTCAGATATTTTATCAACTTTCGAAAGCAACAAACCATTCATAACATAGACATCGTTCGAAGGAACTCGCTTACGAGAGAAATTGGTTAGCTAGCATTTATCAATGTTCAAAAAGAGAGAACTCTTAGTACACCATTCAACAAGTCTGTCCAGGTCCTTGTGCAATTTAAGACAATCAGAATACGAATCGATAGATTTATACAGTTTTAAATCATCTGCGTAAATTAGTATATCAGATTTGTTGACTACATAAGAAAAATCATTTATGAATAATATGAAGAACAGGGGCCCTATATGGCTACCCTGTGGAACACCAGAGTAAGCCGTTATTTCCATAGAAAGAGCAGAAAGAAAGTGAATGCTAAGCTTATGATCCTTAAGATAGGATGATAACCAATTCAACAACCAAATCGGGAAATCCAAGGATTTCAGTTTAAATAACAGAAGAGAGTGTGGAAGCTTGTCAAAAGTCTTGCTGAAGTCTGTATAAATACAGTGAATTTCGCAACCATGCTCAAACAATTCGATACAAGTAGATGCAAATTGAAGCTGATTTGTTGTTGTTGATATTCCCTTCATAAAACCATGCTCTACTACAATGAAAAAACAGAAATTCATACAAAGAAGCTTCAAACAGTTTGGGAATACAAGACATTTTAACGATAGGACGATAGTTGGTAACAAGCTCCTTTTTACCGGACTTAAAAACTGGGGTAATAAACTACTTTTTCCATAATTCAGGAAGTTTTCCCAGCCGGAGTGATAGGCTAAACAGCAATGTTGACGGGTAAGAAAGTGTTCCACTGCAGTTCTTTAGCACAATAGGTGGTAACCCATCTGGCCCAGCGGAATAACTAGGGTTTAGCTTGGAAATGGAATCCTCAACAGATTTCTGATCAATACTGAAGCATGGGATATCAACTTTGGGAAGTGTCGTTAAGTAATTAAAATAAGCAAAATCAATTTGAGTGTCATTAGTTAAAAATGATTCACTAAAGTAATCAGCGAAGAAATTAGATATCACAGACGGATCATGACTAGTATTATCCTTAAATACTAAAACAGGAGGAAAATTATTGGATTTCCTTTTGGTATTTACAAAACGCCAAAATTGTTTACGATCCGATCTGATTACATTCCTCATCTTAAACAAGTACGTATCATAGGCATGCAAAAGAGCAATACGAAATTCGCTCCTCAATAGAAAAAATTGTTTTAGGTCTTCATAAGACTGAGACCGGTGAAACCTTCGCCAAGCCTTATGTCTTAGGTTGCGCAAGCGTTTTAGCTCGGCATCGTACCAAGGAGGACACGAAGAGCAATTCCTTATACAAGAGAAGGGAACACAATCTTTCAAAAAATCTAACAAAACACTATAAAAATGCGCTGTAACTTCATCTACATTATAGTTGTTTAAGAAAAACGACGAGTTAATGGAAGATAAATTAGAATTAAGTAGGTTAAAATCAGCTTTCTTAAAGTTAAAGGTCAGCAAGTTTTCAATCGAGGACATACCAATACTCTGGCAATCAATGCCCACTACCACATCCAAAGTTGGATGGTATGCATCAATACGGTTATATTTAACATCATTTACCTGAGAAACACCAAGTGCGGCAATTGCATCCAGGAAGATATGCGCATTCGCACAAGATGTACTGGGGACCATGGAGACATCATCATCAGAAACCTGCCATTGAACAGCAGGAAGATTAAAATCACCAAACAATACCATCTTATCGGAGTCCCACGCCAGATCGAATACATATTCTACAGCAGCAGCAACAGCACCATATGAAGCAGAAGGGCTACCAGGAGGAATATAAACTACTAGAATGTACAGTATTATAGCCCCAACTGTTAAACTGACGCACGGAATTCAGACAGGGATGGATTGGGAATATCGATCCGGGAACAACTGTATGAAATTCTTACCGCGATCAGAACACCTCCACCGACCACAGAACCATCATCAGGATTACGATCTCGTTATCTCTTTGAAAAACTTGAAAGTCATTGTCCAATAATTCAGCATCCGAAAAGGAATTGTTAAGCCATGTCTCCGTTAAAATAATAATATCACGAGGAATGTTAAAAGAGTTTAAGTAGAACCGATGTAATTTAGAACGTAGACCACGAACATTCAGACGAAGTACGAAACATTTTACCAGTAAGCCATCAGGCCAGAATTTAGAACCTAGCAGCAACATCTCGAGGTCATCGGGAACTAGCAACTTGAAACACGACACTGTACGATTTGAAAGGCCCTCTGGGGTCAAACATGTTTCAGACGAGATAGAAAAATAGTCTTTGGGGAAGCAACAGCCTCAAGGACAACATCTGAGGTATCAGACTGCTCTGAATTGTGTTGTTGTTGGGGTCGTTGCTCATTCCGCTCCTCAAGCAACTGCTGTACCTGCAGTTGGTTTTGTTGCAACTGCTGCCGTTGCTGCAGCTGCTGCTGCTTTAGTTCTGGCTGCTGCCGCAGTTGTTGTTGTTGCGGATCTTCATAGTGCTGTTGTGGATGCTGTCGATACTGATTTAGATGTCACTGTTCCTGTTGATGCTCCCGCTGATGCTGCCGCTCTTGACGTCGCTGCTGCTGTTGTTGTGGTTGTTGCTGCTGCGATTGTTGCTGTTGTTGTTCTTGTTGATGTTGTTGTTTTTGGTGTTGCAGTTGCTGTTGTTGTTGTTCCAGTTGTTGTTGATGTTGTTGTTTTTGGTGCTGAAGTTGTTGTTGTTGTTGCTGGTGCTGCAACTGCTGTTGTGGTAGTTGTGGTTGTTCATTATCCTGTTGTACTTTTGCTGTTGCTGTTGCTGAGATTTTTGCTAATACCAAATTAAGTTATGCCGCATTGCCTAACTTAAAATATTTTTGATCATATATTCCATAGTAGTGGCTTGGAGGGAACTGGCACTAGTATAATTTTGGCTAACATCTTTAACTCACAAGCCGCAAGTCTGAAGGCTTATCTTATGAATGCAAGAAGCTTGTTTCTTAACATTAATGAGGTATGTAAAATCCTTCGCGATGGTGGTATGGATGCAGTTCTTGTGGGGAGATCTGGTTAAAGCCTAATCTTGGTGATCAGCTAGTTTATATGTCTGCTTTTAAAATTTTGTGAAAGGATAGGTCTCTACGTCGAGGTGGTGGCGTTTCTACATGCATAAACTCGAGTATTTCTTCCAGACGGTTGATATCTATTGGAGGGTGCATATATGTTTTGTGAGTTGGATAAGGTATTAAAGAAATGCTTGATTGGTTGTGTATATAAACCGCCGAATGCAGATTTATCGAACTTAATCAATGATCTGACACATATAGTTTCACAATATAATAATATCGTAATTTTCTCAGTGGAGATAGTGCTACAAATCAATTTAATTTTGTGTTGGACTCGCTTGATATGGATCGAGTTACTGAACATCACACTCACTTTTCAATGCATTCTTCATCTCTTCTTGATATATTTCTCACATCTTGTCCATCTAAAATTAAATTCATGAATCAGATGTCACTTGCGGGTATATCTGATCTTGATATGATAATGATGACTTTGATTTTCAACCACATTATATTCAGGAGCCTAATACCTTTTCATTTTTTATTTATAGTACAGTACGTTTAGATAACCTCCATAATGAAGCTCAGTCTTTTCCTTCGAATAATGTTCACACTATGTGTGACGCTGAGGATCACACTGACTCCCGATCTTCATGGAAAGTATGTTTCATTGGTCACTAAAATTATATATAACCTTGTCTGTCCATGGTTTTCTCCTAGAAATATGAGACTCATTCGTCTTTGAAACATCTCAAGACCAATTGGATAAGCTGAAGATGGTGTTTCTTGAATAAATGATGATTTCCATTCTATTTATTTGTGGACTATTGACAACATGTTACACTTGAACCCTACCAGGAACAAATTAAGAAATTATGTACAAAACAATCTTAGACACTTCTTATTTCTCACCTGTGGTAATCAATGGGATGCAAATTCCAACTCTTGATTCCATTTCTAACTTGGGTATTATCTTCAATAGAACTCTTTCCTCTTTCCTCCAGCGTAAACAAATTTAAAGCTAGTTAGGACATTTCTCTTAACTATGGGTCTATTCGAAAGTTAAATACTGCATTCAACGCTACTATATTGTACGTTTCTGGTCTCCGTTGTTTTGACCATGTCTCTCCTTACTCCAACTCCATTCTTGGTTGAGGCCTTATGATCTATTTCAAATATGGCGGAGTTGTTTTATTGGATAGGACTCTTAATTCTCGGAACCGCAGCTACTTGTATGATATACTTCAGATTGCGAGATCAAATCGAGTTACAACTGTAATAGTGCCTAGACATAATTGTCAAATATTTAGGTGTCAGTTCTTCATGCAGTCCATAATTATTTTGAACCCTCTGCCAATAAATTTGAGATTGATGTTTGAGTCAGGTATTTTTGGTAATTTTTAATACAAAGTTCTCGAGCACTTAAAATCAGTCTAGTTTTTAGTTTTGCATTGCAAATAAGTATAAATTTAATTTCTTTTACCTTTATGTCTTAGTTCTAATTAATTAATTAATTTCTTACTTCTTTCTTCTTCTTGTTATTTTTAATATAAGTTATTGGATAATGTACCTATTAATATCATACTAAAACAAAATTTTATATCTTTTTGTACAATTCCACATATAAGAAGAATAAATGAAAAATAAACGATCAGTGTATTTATGAATTCTTTGACGGTCAGTTGTTGGAAAAATAAAAGAAATAGACATGCAATAGATCGATATTCATCAATATGCAATTAACATACAATTTTTGCGTGGGATATATTTCCTTTAAGCTCTTGGAACAAAATAGAAGTAACTCGAAATTTTTTTGTGTAAATTCTTGTGTTACAAAAGACCATCGACAAGTTAAATTTTGACGTACAATACTGATTCTTTCTCTTCGGTACTTTAAAAAGGGCACATTCATAGTTATATATTGAGCAATATCATCCGGACTGTCAGCCAGGAAACGAATTTGTTGATGGTATAAAGGTATATTGAAAACTGAGGTTAAGGGACCAATGATAAATGGAGTAATTAGTTTTATAAATCTCCTCGTATTATCGAGCCCACAGAAACTAAACCTCGAATATTCATTAGAATTTTTAATTGAGTAAGGGATGGTAGTGCATTATCGCTTGCATCAGGCTGTCCAGCAAGAAGTACATTTATGTACATAACTTGGTAGAGTTAGGTCTACATAAGTAACATCACAACAATATACAATAGTATTGTGAAGATTACCTTCCGAAGGTAAAGTTGGATTTGGTATGCTTACATTATATTGTGCTATTTCATGAAGGCTATTTTTGGCGATTTTTGTTTGTTATTTCATCACACAATTTATTGATTTTGGGTAGCAAGTTCGACTCTTCAACAGGTTCCAAATATCGAAATTGAGTGACTTGAAAAAACAAATTAAAGAAAGAAATCTGAAAAGAAATGAAAAAAAATGAGAAAAATAGAAAAAAATGTTTTTTGAGCATTTAAAAAAATCAGATTAATTCGAACGAATTAAAATTATACAGTTACACAGTGGGCTGAAAAAGAAGAAAGAAAAACAACCGTTTCGCATGGCAGAAACTTTATACTCATCAGTACGGTTTGGTTCCTGAACCAATATAAAGTAATAAATCTTGGTAGTAAAACGTACTATGTTGAGGTCAACGAAAGTTCGAATACATTTTATATTACAACATTGATTAAAAGCAGTTGGAGTGAAAAATGAAATATGATGGAACGAAAATTTGAGAGTAAGTAATTCCCTTAGTTAACTGGAAAAATATTTTGGTATTTATGTAAAAAAAACCAGATATTCCTAATTGCAAGTTTGACTAAAAAAGCTCCTCTCAAACTATGCATATTTCGAAACTTCCGTCCAAGGATTTCCATTCCATACATTCAGCATATCATATACTTTAGGAGCGTTTTACTTTAGTAATGAGTTTATGAAACTATAGAAATACTCCACATATGCATGCCGATAGTCAGGTTAAAATATTCAAATGCTCACAAGTTCAGGAATTCACTTTATAATTATGCATGTCATAAGGTGAAGACCCAGATATGTAGGAAAAATGTGAATCGTTGCCGGAACTGTAGTGAAATTCCAGCTCTCAAACTGTCGTAAAGTTGTCGGTTGCTTCTACTCTCTATACTCCACTTTGTTCCTTCGAAGCATTAAAACACAATGAATCATAAAATCTGGTGGAGTAAACTTCTGGCGCTAAAAGTCTAGATAACTTCCATAAAACTACGCTTTCCTGGTGTCCCTAATCTTTCATTCCACCTGTGCTGGGGAATCTGTAAATCATTGAATATCGTAAAATCCGTTCTTTGTTCCACATCGTACTTGCATTACCTGGCCAAGAGACTCACTACACTTACTTATCGTCACAGCAAGTGGGGATTGTAAGAAATTTTAAATAATAGAAATATGATAAAACTGGAGGAGTTGTAATATATATTTGCAGACATCGACATTGCAATAGGTACATTTTACGGAAATCATATTAAACTTTGCTGAATAACAAACTATTTGAAGAATTGAAATATTATATGTATAACGAGTCAGGACTTTGTATAGTAGTTAAAATAGTAACATTATCTCGATTTAACGTAATTCTTATTAAATCTGCTCAAAGCGATTTCTGGCTCACACTCACATATTCTTATGATACCCTAGCTTAGACGAATGCCCATATGTAATTTCGTATGGTCACCTCTCTGTACAAGTTTGATTGTTGAAATGATTTTACGCATCTATTTTTAGAACGGTTCGTCGGACAGTAAAAATAATTATAACCAATTTAATAGGAATTCGTTTTTTGGAGGACTTTTCAGTATAATAGAAACATCTAGGACTGATTGTTTTCATAGTATATGTAAGAAGTCTACATAAGTTTTGATATGGTAGCATCAAGAAGAGGTTTTCCGATTAAGTCCATTTTTATACCCTAGCTAAATGAAATCACAGGGTATACAATAAGTTTGTCATTCCTTTTGTAACGCATAGAAATAATGCTAGAAGAGAAAGTGGTTTGGACACCCATGCATAATATTAAAAGTTATTTTGATTTTTTGTATGGCAACCCCACGAAAAAGTTACCCGATTTGTCCCATTTTCGAAATTAAATTTACTTTTGATTTAAAAAAAAAAGCCGATATGCTAAAGTTTCAGCTTTCTAATGTTGAATTATTTTCAGCGAGTTCTATACCAATGCAGTGCAGGATTACGTGTCTTTGTTGTTGTATTAAAAAACAAAAACACGTAAAGCTGCACTGCACCGGTGTAGAACTCGTCGAAAAGAATTCGACGTAAGTGACACATTTCCTAGTTATCGTGAGGACAGACACACAAACAGACGGATGGATGGACAAAAGGACATGCAAAATAGCTTTTAATATTATGCTTGGGTGTCCAATCCGTGTGTGTTACAAACGAAATAACAAACTTAGTTTACCCCAGGATGAAATCATCAAGGGTATAAAAACTTATGAGCAAAAGGTTGAATTAGTCGAATATTCCACACAGAAGCACATACAATGAAGCCATGCAATCTCCTTGATCTGAGCTTATTCGACATTTAATTGTGGATAATGGTTATATTTAATTATTATTATTACTAAATGTAAACATTTTTCTCCTATTTTTGTTACTGAATTATTTGTGAAAATTTAGCACGTCGCACACTTATTATGACAATAAATCTTAACTCAAAAATTTAATATAGCTAAAAATAATTTGGTAACTTTCTTCGCTTAGTTTATTCTATAGGCAAGTTAGAGAAAGAAATAAAAGCGAATATTGCTCTAGTTACTGACTTATATGTTTTTACTGCTCGTAAATATAAATTTGTTCACAGACAAGTGAGATCAATTTTTCGGTTATTTCCCTTTTCCTGAAAAACACTTGTTCCACAAACAGCAAACAGCAAACTTTTTCCGTTTTAAGCACTTTTTAGGGTATGTAAACTAAAAGTGATCAATTTAGTTAAAAAATATAAAAAAATTAATCATATTTGATGGTCCGAATCACTAGTTTTCAGTTAAAGTAATAACTTTTAACCTTCATGTTCACGGCGGCAGAATTGTTCCATTTTCGATTTGAATGCCTGATTTTAGCAATTATAATTTTTTTTATAGTATTCTGGAACATTTTCCAAGGGTCAAAAATGAAAACATTCAGCGAGATGTTACAAATAAGTCATAATTCTAAAATGGAATTTTTGTATTTACATCCTTATGTTCTCAGTATGGCACATTTGTGCCACTGATTGTATGGCTCGGAAGAAACATGTATGTGGATAAAATTATATAGATTCTGATTTAAAAAAACAATATGAATATTGTTGTACGATAGGGTGGATAAGAATATGATTTCCGCATTTCTTTTAAATGCTCAGAACTGAAATGTCGAGCGCCAGCCGTTATGAGTACTCCTAAAAATCCTTCAAATTCCTCTTGAGTTGGCGGTGTCCACACTTTGGGTATTCCAAGATTTTCGAAATTCCACTTAGAATATGTAGGTACTGTTTGCTTTTCTTCTTGTTTCTTTCAGAATTATCATCGAAAAAGCATTTGAAGTGGCACGCAAGGAGAGCGTATATGAGTCGATCTTCATGGATCAGATCATTGTCGTAGGATATTGTAACGCAATGTTTAACACATAGAGGTAGGATTGCCGTGCCATATTGTGTTGTCTTAACGCGAAAAATATCTTGATCAGATGTCCTTCAGGACACATATCATTTTCTTTTTATACATACCGTCCTGTGTCTCTATGAACATCTTCAACATCTAATTCCTTCTATCCAAGTTTGTTCAGTTATAGATTGTGGAATCCACTTGTTCTCAAAACCATTTTCTTAGTTGATGTTATTCTGTAATAAATTTTGCGAGCTATTTTACTCGCTTAATGACTTAACCAAATTAACAATTTTTAATTGTAATACATTCTACGAACGAAAAAATTACAACATATTCCAATAAAGAAAAAAATATATGAATATATACATTCTAAACCCAACGCGTTTATTTCTTCTTCAGCCATCATTATCACCAGCAAACAAATTGAATCGAAGACAAATTGAAAGTAACTTGTCATTGGCAAGCATAACCCTCGAAAACGATATTGCCAAATGCTCATTTGTAATTTAGGCGGCGGACTAAACGGACATAAGAAAGGGAGTTAAAAAAAAATTATTTATAAGTATTTCGCCTATTCCTTACCAAAACTACGTATATATATTTTATATACTTGTCAAGCATTGCTAAAAAATTTAATAAGAGCGAATTTGATAGAAAAACATATTTCAATTTTTCAAATGTGTAGAAAAACAATTTCTAATTTATTCAAATTAGAATACCTACCAAAAATATGACAAATCAACCATAAAAGTATAAAAGGAAAACAATTATTCTTCAATAAAATCAAAACGTTATATCCTCGATATAATACCAACTAGATAACCAATTCAGTAAAAAATGCTTCGATCAAAAGAAAACCTATAGTGACTAAGGTTGCATATTTAACCGAAGTAGTTTTCTCTTGTCTGGTACGCTTTTGCAGTCGACCCTTCGTATATCGGAAATGCGATATTGCAGCCTTATCGAATATAACTTCACTCTGGTTTTTGAAAACTTCATGGAATGCACTGAATGAAAAAAAAAATGATTTTTTACATACTTACATATATAATTATCTGAATATTCAAAACCCACTTTTTAAAGCAAGTGCAAGTTAATATCCTAATAGAAAATTTTTTTGAAGTACTTAGCTGGCGAGCTAAATTGTTGAGCCAATGTATCTGCGAATAGTTTTTTGTAGCATATTCGGACAAATTTAGTTGATCCGTACACTTGGTTGTTCTTTCGAAAAATGTTTGCTAAAATTATATAGAAGATTTCAAATAACATTTTTATTTAAATTAATTAGAATACTTACAAGATTATGAAGGTTTACCGGATTATCTTGATTTTTTTTTTTTCATATTTCAAAACCTCTTCAATTGCTTCAAACGGAGTCAATAATGGCAATGGTTTCTGCGACCAATTTTCCTTTTCAGGTTTTAGAAATCTTACTTCTATTTTTAAAGTTACTACTGCTTCAGTGAGGCGAAACCATTCGTTTCTTCTCTCTGTTCCATTAAAATTTTTATTAATCCTTTATAATTACAACTGATTTAGAGATAAATAATTTTGAAAAGCTGTTTTCTTCTTTTAATGTGTAATTGCCTTTAGTATGAAGTTACCGTTAATATAGTCGTTTTTTTTCTTTTTTGGAATGTTCTATGATAACTCTGCACTGCTATACGACTCAAATAAATCATTTTCATCACCGGGGCTTTCAATAATAAGATTTGTATCATTATTAATTAAGGTACAATGTGACGGAAGCGGTACATTTTCTAAAGCGCCTAAATATTTTTCTGTTGGCAGAACACTCTGGAAGAAATCTTCATTATTTTGAAGATATTCAATATTCGGTTCTGTTTTTTCATAGATAGGTATTGAAGTTATCGGGAACTCCCTAGCTAATATACAATTAGAAGTTAACCTCAAGGAGGTATCATTAAGAAACGCTTATATGAAAAATTTTGTGTTTGAGTATTTCCAAAAGGCATCCACTACCATTAACTATGAATATAAGGAATGAAGAAATAGATGTGCTTTTTGAAATCCTCTAATTATAAGACGGTGACTTTCGTTAAAATATTATTGAGGTTGTATTGTTCTACTTCGATGGAAACAGAGAACTCATTCGCCTTATATATAAGTATGTATTTAAATTATTTGAATTTATTGGGTATTCAAAAAAATATTCTTAATTGCCAATAGAAGAATCCAATATAAGTATTTCACTTAATTGGTTTTTAAATATTTTTTGAACTATGTATACTTTATCGTCTATAGCGTAGCAACTATTTCGAGCTTTAATTGATAATTAAGAACTTTCTATTGTAGAGCTAATGTATGAATCATTGAATATTTTCCACATTTTTCAAATAAAACTCTTTCTAAACTGGTAAATGCAAACTTATTTTGCCACATTTAGGCCATATATGTTAAAATCTAATACAATATGCTCTTCATTCCACTTTTTCTTAACCAAAAACTCCTTGCTACCATAATGTATGTAACCTCCGTTAAACATCGGTAAAGATTGTACTTCTGTGGGAGTATTCTATATAATCCTAATATCTCTCGGAAGCCCGAGAACTATTCTTTTTAAAATTGATAAAAGTTCATTCATTGCTACATTACTAATATGGTATTTACTAGCCAAATTTGCTAAAAGCTTAGGTACGTCTTTAAGTTCAGTAGAGGATAAAAATTTCTAAGCTCTGAATCTGAATCCAAAAAGCTAATACCTTTGTCATTGGCATGATTACTTAAAAATTAAGAGTTGTTTAGTATAGATCCAGTTTCTTTTATGAAGGTCTTTACCAAATACCAAATACCAAGTATAGTAACTTGGAAAAAAGCATAGAGTTAATAATTTGAATTAAATTAAATTTTAATTAATTTTAATTTATTTTAATTTTAGTCGAAGGCAAATTCTTTTTATTAATACATGTGGTATTTCTTAAAGTTTCTAAAAACAACTGGCTCAATTACCTATGCTAGTTTTTTTATTTTTCGCATCTCATAGAATGCTAATACAAAACATTTTAATATGAATACAGTGTTTTTCAAGAAATCTTTTGCAAAGTGATTTATTCTTGTTATACAGCTCGAACAGAAATAATTATGTGGTCAAACATTGTTGTTGCTGAAAACTGTCACGTCCATTCACTGAGAACTAAAAGATGTAGTAACCGCTACAGATGATAGCCAAATTCTCTAATAAAGAATTCGAAGTTGAAGGCTCAATTGAACTAAAGCTGTTGTTACCAACCAGGTTTAAACAATACTTATGTCTTTGAATATTTGATAAATTGGTATTCATCAGATTATTTACGAGATTTTTAGACTGCTTCCACGATGACGAAGTTTTGAACTCAGGTAATGTTGATAAGAACTTTATATTAATTAAAAAAAGAAGGTACCTAGTAACTAGTTGCTTTCAGTAGATGTATTGGGAAAAGGTTAGAAATTAAATAATTTAAAAGTTCACCTCATCTTAACTTTAACAACTAAATAAAACGCTACTTTTTGAAAAATTTTCTTATTTAAATTTCGAAATGTCTTTGCACTGCGCTTTCCTCTTACAACAAAAAACAAAATTTAACTCAGAGCAAGTGCAACATGAACTGGCGGCACACCTGTAAAATAAATAAACAGAAACAAAAGCTTACCTAAAGCTTATGTTTTCCTTGTTTTTTCTATTTCTTGCATTGAAATTGAACAAGGCTTGCTAAAAGCGACAAATAGGCAATAGTTAAAGGAGAGGCAATCAAATACACACTTTATTGCAATAATGCTGTCCGTGTTTCACAACTATATTGCTCATTCTTACTTTTGGCAAAACCTCGACAAATTGTTTGCTGGGTCACTTCTACAAAAATTTTTCGTCAAAAATAACCGCCACTATTACAAATTAAAGTTCTTTCACAGAACTGTATATGTCACTAACAAATTTAACAAAAAGCTCAAGCTCACAATCCTACATAGCTGGTGTTAACTTGCACAAAATCTTTTGAACTGACTTTAAAAAGGCTATGTCATAATAATCCTCCATAGAACTAACATAGTTAACCCTTAAGGCTGGGTCGCTGTTGTAAATAGGACAGCTCGGTATAAATTTGGAACATGGGGTGGGCGTTAAGATTTTTGAATAAATCGCAAATTGGTTAATGGAATATTTATTTAAACACATAAGCCAACAAAATAACGTTTTCTAATTTTTAAATTTGTCCCCCAATTTTAATTGAAAATTATGTAAAAATTAAAATTCAATGATTTTTTTTTTAATTTCTCTGGTTTGCGGAGCGGGGCTGCCACAAATTTGAACTAAATTACATAAATTTTTAACGACATCTAACAAAGGCATTTCTACTTCCAGAGGATGTCGGAAAAACAACCCCCAAGAACATTATAAGCTTCATTAAAGACCTTAAGTTCGAATGCGCGCCCTAGGGAATTTAGGGGTAATGTTACAAAAGATCTTATAGGTCGCGTTGACAAGATGAGAGGCGAGAATCCTGTCTGCATCCCCCGGTATTAATAATAAATAACAAATAAAAATGTCAACGTATGCCGGTGACGATGAAGGAGAGAGGGATTTGCTGACGGCAGACTACGGAACTGTATATAAAAATCTATATTCAAATTTATTATATACAATCTAGAGAAAAACACACAAATAACAGTGGGCAAATAAAAGTTGTCCGAAATGATGAAATTCTCTGTTAAGGCAATAACATGAACATTATGTTATTCAAATAAGTCAAGTCAAACAGCTGATATTTTCATTTTTAGAAAATTCAGAAAGACTGTAAAAATATTTCCAGTTTCCTACTTTGTTCTCGAATGATTGCAGAAATAAGAATTCTTTTTGAGTTTGGGAAATAACCGATGAAATAACGGCCAAAAGCGATAAGTGAAATAAGACTCAAAAGTTCCATATAAATTTCAACGTGTCAAAAGTGAAATAATGTCCCATGATTTTTGGGTGTTATTTCACACTTTTGGGTTATATATCACTTACAGGTTTTGGGCATTATTTCATATCGATATAAAATCCAAAATTTGTAAATGAAATAAAGCCCAAGAAACAAAATTGATCCTGATGAAATAATGCCCAAAAATCATTTAAGAAAATGAAGGAAATATTTCCCAACGATGTGTGTAAAGTAAAAACGCGTCGCACAGTTATGGGGGGACGTTGGAGCGGCGCTTTCTCGCGTTGGGACGGCGCTTTTTTGCATTGATTTGATTTAAGAAATAGTCGCGTGGGGTGAGCTTGGGGGCACCGGCATAAATCATAAGCACATTTATTAACTAACTATACATATATTCATATAGTTCTTCTGTGGACAGCCATCAAGTTTATTAAGCAATGATCCAGGCTTAAGTTTTCAGTGAGCTGAGACGTATGTCATATATATCCATGAAATTATGAATTTCCCTTGATTTTCATAGCAGAAAAATTAGTTAGTCAGCACAAAAACATAAGGCATTGGTTACCACTGTTAAGAACCCAATGAATAGCCTCATTTGCCGTTAGTAGATGCTTCGAGGCAAGCAATTTCGAGAGTATATATATGTATACTAACTATCTCCCAGTGAATAAACTGTACAGTTTAGTAGTAGGTACAGGCGGATAATATCTGATTCAGCTTAAATTATAAGCTTATAATGTCCGAAACTTTCGTTCAGCGCTCATTATACGGATCCTTGTTTGTTAAAAACGAAAAATTGATCAAGTGGGATTCGAAGGTAATTGCGTTAATTCTTCTGAAATTTCGTTACCTCGAAAATGTTCAAAGAAGGAACGTTTTTCAATAAATTCCAAGAAAAATGGCCCAAAAAGGGCCGGTTTACTTTATCTTGCTAACGAGATGAGAGTAATTAAGTGAGTACCTCACTACAAATCTCATTACATTTTAAAACTGTGACTGTAAAACTAATCGCTATGTTAAAAAAGAAAATAAATTAAATTGCGATTAAGTAATTTTTATTCATTTATTTCATCCGATAAGGGTTTCATTTAATTTACAAATGCTATGTTAGAACCCGCGTATGTTGTGTATGGCATTTCAAAATTTCTTTATTTTTGACAGGCTTTAGTGGAATATTGAAGATGAGTGATATTAGTAAAACAATTATGAAAAAGTCAATGATTCAAAGAGAAAATTAAAGGGAGAAACGAAAAACACTTTTGAAAAAAGGCGCGAAGAGTTCCCATACAAAATCGGATTTGTTTACTGCGAAAACAAATAGTAAAAAAAAAACAACAATAAGCAAAAAACCTATAATTGGTCTAAGTCAATTCTTATGGTACCCTAGATGACTGCCAGTATATAATTTTGTGTAATCAACCATCTGTACAAGTTTGATTTTTGAAGTGGTTTTTGGAATATATTTCTAGAACCGTTCGTCGGACAGTAAAAATGATTATAACCAATTTTATAGGATTTCAAATTCTAAAGAACTTTTCAGAACGAAACAAACATCTAGGATTGACTGTTTTCACAGGCGTTGACGCCCTCTCGGACAGTGTCCAAATATACAGTGAAAAACGAAATTTTTGTGTGGCAACCCTCCGAAGGAGTTACCGGACTTGTCCCATTTTCGAACTTTTTGTTTTTTTTTTAATTTGCTGCTACTTTGTTCTGCAAAAATAAAATTTATATGCTGAGGCATACCCTAATCTAGAAAAAGCATACAAATATTTATTAAAACTTCCTATTTCACATCTTACACGGGAAGGTCCTTTTCTAAATTAAATTTTATTTTAAATAGAGTAAGAAGCTGTCTCTCTCAAGATCATTTGGAGGCTTTCATGTTAATGTCTTCCGAAAAAGACATTGTAATGACGATTGAAAATGAAGATATTTTGCATAATCTGACAGATAGGCGTAGCCTTAATACTGTATTTGTTCCTTTTCTTAATTTTTGCTCCTTTTTACTAATTATCTGGTTATATCTATGTGTAATAAGAATTTGCTAATCTGATGTACTTTTTTATATTTTGTGTATTTATATAAAAATGGTTTAAGTTTTAATAAATATTTTATTTTATGTCAAATGTATTGTTTTTAGGGTTCCGTTGCCAAGGGGTGCCAACGGGACCCTATTACTAAGCCTCCGCTGTCCGTCCGTCCTTCTGACCAGTTGTCAGTCAGCGGGCTGTATCTTATGAACCGTAATAGGTAGACACATAAAATGTTCAAAGAATGAGTAATACTATAGCTGCTATAACAACAATTAATGATAATAAAATTAAGTTAAAAATTAAAGGGGTCCCTATACAATAAACTCCTGTTTTAGCTTGATCTAAAAAGTACATAGTGTTAAATCTAAAACTAAATAAAAATGCCTGGAGAAGACTAGATTTGTTTGGTTGCAATTCATAGTGGACCGGGGGGGGGGGGGTGATCCTGATCTGTTTGTCGTCGCTTAGACTTGTATTTTTCTCAGATATTTTGACAGTTCACCTCAAATTTGTCGTATTTTTATATTCACTATATTAATTTTGATTTATCCTTTTCATCGACCACAACATAAACTAGAATGAATTTATGTCGGAATATAGATACGACTAAAAGTAAGACAAAAATGTTATACTGTGTGTGTAGTTAACAGACAACAACAAGTAACAACTAGATTAAAATTGCATTATTAAACCCACAATTAGTTAAGTAGTTTTGAATTAATCTGTACATAAATTTTGAATTAATCTTCACATAATTTATGAATTAATCTTTACATAATTTTCGAATTAATCTTTACACGCTTGAAATTTATTTATAGTAACTACTAACATAACACAACAAGCTTCTGCTCCTGTAAGTATAAAAACATAACTACGTGCGTACGTGCGCATAGTTGATGTTGGGTTCCCACATATTGGGTTCCCACATATTGAGAGAAATCGACAATACTATAATTATTTAAGGGCTTTTAGCTCAATTAATGCCATTGCGACAAATACAAGAGAATAATTGTTACAATAGTAATGTTCTTATCAAAATATGAATATATCTATATCGACATACTATGTAGTAAACCCAAAGTAGCTGAGATATAAGAACTCACTGTACTATCCGTTAGTAGAACGTACACGCAAATTTGAATTTAGTGAAACTGAAATGGATGCACTGGTAAATTTGGATCAAGGTCAGTGGTCGAATCTCTTATCAAAACAAACACTATTCACTTCGTTTTAACTTCCAATAAACTTTCACACCTGTTTTTTAAGATTACCCACTAATTATATTAAGATCAGATTATATAATAAGGTATTAGGTCAGAGATCAACACACACTATAAAACACTTATTACCACAGACTTAGAATATACGATTATCAAGAAAAGTTGTATTGCGATAAAACTCAATATATAAGTTTTGGGTCAGAGAATTTTGTATCACACTGAAAAACACTTATTGGCAAAAATTGCAATATAAGATCGTCAATATATATATATGTAAAATTAATAGAATAAAGTCAAATTATGATATTAAATAAATATGCACCAAAAGAGTATAAAATGTAAATATATATATGAGTAAATGTATAATAAACTAAATATATGATAAATATTATATTGTTACAAGTGACTGGTACTCACCGATCTATAACTTGACGCTTGAGGGTTGGCTTTAAGCTAATGTTAAGACCCTTTGTTCTAACCATGGGTTAAAACAATTCTTTATTTCCGTCGAGACCAGAAATAAAGTGTTAATATTAGTAAGATACTATCTCAGTCGAGACCCGAGATAATATTCTTTAAGTCAGTCGAGACCCGGCTTAAAGTGTTATCTTATCTTCAGTCGAGACCCGAAATAAGATGCGTTTATTTCCGTCGAGACCAGAAATGATTGTTAGTAAAAGATTATCTCAGTCGAGACCCGAGATAATATTCTTTAAGTCAGTCGAGACCCGGCTTAAAGTGTTATCTTATCTTCAGTCGAGACCCGAAATAAGATGCGTTTATTTCCGTCGAGACCAGAAATGATTGTTAGTAAAAGATTATCTCAGTCGAGACCCGAGATAATATTCTTTAAGTCAGTCGAGACCCGGCTTAAAGTGTTATCTTATCTTCAGTCGAGACCCGAAATAAGATGCGTTTATTTCCGTCGAGACCAGAAATGATTGTTAGTAAAAGATTATCTCAGTCGAGACCCGAGATAATATTCTTTAAGTCAGTCGAGACCCGGCTTAAAGTGTTATCTTATCTTCAGTCGAGACCCGAAATAAGATGCGTTTATTTCCGTCGAGACCAGAAATGATTGTTAGTAAGTATCTTATCTTCAGTCGAGACCCGAAATAAGATGCGTTTATTTCCGTCGAGACCAGAAATGATTGTTAGTAAGTATCTTATCTTCAGTCGAGACCCGAAATAAGATGCGTTTATTTCCGTCGAGACCAGAAATGATTGTTAATTGTTAAAAGTGAAATATCAGTCGATACCCGATATTAATGTTAGTCCCTATACAGCCAACTTACCCCAAGCGATGCCAAGTACAAAAAGAGATCGAGATCAGTCAGCTTGTCGTTTATATAGCCCTTGCTTGCACACGACACCACTGATGGAGTAGCAGAGGCGCATGATTGCAAGAATTGGCAGTGCAGCTGTGATCTTACGGTACTAGCGATAAAATTTGCATAGCAACGAACAAAAATGCATAGCAACAAGAAAATTATAGTAACCCATGCTGCTGTGTTAAATTGAATTATGATTGTAAAAAATATTCTCTTTATCACGTAGTGTAGAAATCCCCGTTGGATAATACTTGCAAAGAGTCGCAAATTGATCGGCTTGATCTGATTATATTTGTGCCATGCATTGTATGCTACATGACAATGCTTTTGTTATATGTTTTACCTATTGTAATTAGATTGAATTTATTGTCTTTTTAGAATTCAAATTTAGCATGGTATATTTTAATATGTTCCCTTTTCAGGAATTGTTTTTTATCACGAATCTAACAAATGGAAATAATTTTTATTTGATCTGCTCGTTGAGGTTATAATTTTATGTTGTATTTGTGCAATATGTTATGAAGATGACAAATACATGGCTATGCTGGGTGGTGTACATGTTTTTTGATTAATAGTAATCAAATTAGAGATATGTTTACTAAGAATTTTATGCTTTGTTTTCAGCATGCTTTCTTTCAGAAGTTATCTGTTAAGAAAAATATATTCGAAGCGATTTGGTTCGAACACTCACTACATACAATTGTCTAAACATTAAACAACTCTTGTAAATTAATTAAATGAGCAATTGTTTCATTCTCATGAGTACATCAGAGCATAGTCAAGATCAACAATAGGCATCAAAATGCTTTGAAGTAATACATCAATTATATCGCTTTATCGTTATCGATCAGCTTAGGACAGAGAGTTTATCTCGGCTGGGGCAGAGGCTGATTGTCGGAACCTTGAGAGGTCACTGGTGTTACTTAGCTCGAACTCGACTTACATAGAGATCAACGTTAACCATGGTGATAAGTAGTTCTGTTACATTTTTTATCACTAATTAGAATTTTAAATAGTTTTTTAATCGTTGTCACTAGCATAAATAGTTTATATTGAATATCGTTCATTATATACAAATTAAATGTTGAAGTTTGAGTTTAAATATTGCCCGACATATTTCTTCACTGTGACAAATGGATATTCTACACCCAATTAGAGCATTAAAAGTGCTTAAATTCGAATTTGTAATGTGAAATGTCATTTTCAGTTCGTTCTACCTAATGGAAGGCTTGATGAGCTGAATAAAAACACGAATAAATCAGTAGAAAAGTTCATTTCATTTAGGCGTATACTTTGATATTAAAGTACGACAAAATATCAGAATCACCAAGGCAATACGAGATAAACTGACAATAAAAGTTTTGTTTTATATAGCTTGGAAAATAGAAGCTAATATTAATATTAATTATTAAATATTAATTAAAATTCGCACTTACTACTGATACTTATTGATTGAAAGTTGCGACAAAGCGAATATCTACTAACCGGTGTCAATCACACGTAAAGAAAAGTGTGTTTTTATTTTGTTTGGCTTACTATGAAAGCACTGATATAAATGTGTGGTATTTAGTTTTCCAGACGACTTTTCTTCGATTGGCAAGCATTTTAACTTTCTTTTGCTCGGTTCAAAGGGAAGAGTTCCATTCGGGCCACACGTATACTGAGTGTAAAAATGACGTGCGAATAAAAAGGTCTATCTTAATCTACTTGTGCTGGGCTCAGTGGAAAATCAGCTTAACAATCTGAGTTGTTTGCCTTAGAAAAGTCATTTTTGAAAATCCAGTGGGGCTGTAGATGGCGTGTAGATGGCGCATGCGTCAAGTTTATTATGCGATCCGACCTATTTTAATGAACAGTTAATACACTTGGCAGACCCTTCCACCGCAATCTTGAAGAAACTAAGAATATACAGATTAACGATTATTTACCAGCTGCAGCTAATCTTAGATTTATCCAAAATAGTTAGGTACATATTGACTTAAAATAAATTTTTTTTTATAAAAACTGGAAACTATAGACTCACCTCTTTAACTTTACCTAGTACACCTTTGTGTAATCTGCATCCGTTACAGATTTATTAGCTCACAACTTATTCAGGTCCTACCGAAATTAGCCGATATATTTTTAAAATGACGTGTTTTCAGTTCTCACGCCGGCGTATGTTTTCGTGTGTGCCTGTGTTTGTGTGTGCGTGTGTTTATGGCTGGCTTACAAGGCTGGGCGTGACCTTCCCCTTCACCGCTCATCGCCCTATATATTGTCATATCAGTTGGTATTACACTATCGTCGTAAAGGCTTGTATCATTTCATGAAGTGCCTAAAAATTTCACCCACTTCCTGTAAAAACGTATTAAGTGCAAACTGTTATTTTAGCTGCTTACATTCCATGAAGTGTAGACTTTTCGTGAAGTGCTGAGTTACATCAAGTGTCTACGACATATACAGGAGATGGAATGTTATGTGTAAACACCCCCAAAATACTCTCTTGTATAAACCAAGTGAATTAGTAAATAGTATTATGAAATGTATTTTTATAAATACTTTCATTTTTCCATAATTTATTCCTTTTTTAAAGTTCTTGGCATTTACTCTATGATTCAAACTTCAACACAAAAGCAATAGAAGCCCCGAAAAAGCAATATTTCTTACCTACATACATCATTTTAAGGAAGACTATGAAAATTCCAAACAATATTTACAGACACGACAATACCAAAAGGAAAACGTAAAATGTTGTATACATAAAAAAGCCAACTTGTAGAAATCATAGGAATTATGTAATCAAGACACGTTCTATAAAAAAAGACACATCCCTTATTCCAACACTCAAGCTATACCACTGACAACCATTATGACGCCAACAACTCCTTGAGTCCTATCCTGTTTATATAAGATACCTATATATTATTCTACCTTGGACAAAGACTGTAAAGGTCCCAATGGAGAAGGATGCCCAAGATAATGAAGTCTGTATGACTCTTTCCATTTGTCACGTCTCAAGCGATAAACATTTGGACGTTTTCATGCTGTGGTTTTGGTTCATGTTTTACGTTTGCATCAATAGGCACAACTGGAAGCGTGTAACTGTTTCAGTTAGCGCTGGGAAGAATGACAAGTTTACACGTCAAATAGAATAATAATTTACTCACACACCTTGCTCAGAGATGATTGTGGTAGGTATATGATATGGAATAACACTACGATATCTAACTGTGGTCAAAATAGACCCGGTTGGATCTCATAATTTGTACTTATTTATTACTCTTGTTGTCTAGACAGACTGTCACCATAACTTAATTTTAATTAAATTGAGTCCAATAGGCATTATGTCACACAAAGTCACAGAAAGTAAGAAGCTGTAGGGAATTTGAGGATTATTGGGGTGAGTCAAAGAGGTGACGGTGTACATTGCGCCTGAAATTTTTGCGGCCCATAGCAAAGGGGGAAAACAGGTGATGGCAAATTGTTCCACATTCGTACTACCCTTCTTATGAAGAATTGGCAGAATTTCACGATACGACCGAATTTTATTTCAAGGGTGTGCGGGTGAACTCGGTTACAGCTTGTGTGGTGCTCATTGCAAGAATTCAACAAGGGATCAGGCTAGAGATTTCGTCAGAGCAATAGCAATAGAAGAAGCAATAAAAGATAGACAGGCTGCCATTACGCCAGTGCTCTAGGGAATCAATATTTGCTATTCATATGTCATCGCCAGTAAGCCGGAAGACCTTCTTTTGGACCTTGTCTAATGCGGACAATGCAGTACGTCCAGATCCTGTCCAAATATGGGAATATATTCTAATCTAAACCTGATATGAGATTTTTAGATTTGCGCCAAGTCTGATGGAGTATATTATTTCTAGCATCTTCGCATGCAGCCCAGTTTTAGATTTGCGCCAAGTCTGATGGAGTATATTATTTCTAGCATCTTCGCATGCAGCCCAGGCATTTCATCGCGTTTTTGGCAATACTATACATCTGATAACAGATAACATTGCGTTTTGGAAGAATTAAATAAAACCCGATTCATTCTGCCTCAAGCGAGTATTGTTGAAAGGTTATGGTTTAGTGAACTGAACATGTGGCTTCGTTTGTCAACTGGAACACTCCCACGGCGATCAGCTATAGAGTCGAAATCAAGGGTCCTGTCGTAGGCAAAACTATGATTAAGATTGAAAGTGAGAGCTAGCAGATTATTAATAAAAATAAGAAAGAGAGTAGTAGAGAGCACAGAACTTTGCGGTACACCGGCATGGATTATAAAACGGTCCGAGATAACACCGTCCAATATAACTTGAATTGAACGGCGGGAAGGAAAACTTTCAATCCGTTTTGAGAAAAGAGACCTAATGCCTGAAGATTAGCTAAAAGAGCAGGATACCAGGCTCTATCGAAGACCTTCGAGATATCGAATGCGATGATTTCAGATTCACCAAAATTATGGAGACATTGATTCCAACGGTAACTGTACTTGCATGTCGGTGAAGAGGGAGGAGTTTGCGAAAAAGGTGGTAAGAAAGAATTCACAGGAAACTTAACTGCAAGCAAATTGGCTTTGTCCAATGATTCCGTGTACACATCATTAATGGCGGTACCGCAGAACTGGTTCAGCTCTTCTTGACTGTTTTAACAAGGGACCTAAAACTCTTACCACCCTTTCGGCTAGTAAAGATTTTCTGTCTGATACTTTGGTCGCATTGTAACTTCGCTCGCTGAATAACAAACTTACAGGTGTTGCATGCCTCTCTATAGATCTCTCTCAGTTCTGCTGAATGGCACAGTTTCTATGCCTGAAATGAAATCTTTTATTGCTGTATAACAGTCATTGTTAAACCGAGATGTATGGCTAGGTTAAATATTTTTGAATATGTGCGGAATGAAGCTGCGCATCCCGAACCATGGTTTCAGAACAGCACTCAACATCTCTCAAGGGAAACCACTTAGACCAGTCTAACTCTCATGAATTTATTGAATGAAGCCCAATCAGCTACATCATAGTGCCACACCAGTCGCTTTTGCGAAGGTGACTGGCGGGTTTCAGTGATGATATGATGATTGGTCCGAAACGATACAATGTTCCGAGCTCCCAAGGGTAACTGACACTGACGTTGAGTACTTGATAGGATGAGATGGTAGAAACATATCTAATAGATTAGCACTATATTCAATTATATCAGGGAGACGAGTTTGACTTTCAACTAAATGCTGATTGCATGAAAAGGAAACTGAAATCTGATATGCCTGTTGTTTTCGTCTTAAATTATTAATTTTAAGACGTCAAGAATAATTGTATGTATGTATAGTACATGCAATTTCTATAGCAGGAATTAATGAAATGTATGTACATACGTACCCAGTTGAGAGGAATTAAAGCGCTATGTATATATGGAAGAAGACACCGTATGTAGGTAAGTAGGTATATGTATGTTATAATGTGAGGGAGTGATTTTACGTGAAACTTAGATCGAATTATGTTGGTTTAAATCATTTTTTGTTTTCAGGAGCAAATTGTCATACATCAATATAAGACAATATATTGATGTATCTACCTTATAGTTGTGAATCAGAGCATTGGGCACCTGAGTCACAACAAAATGAGGTGCATCAAGCACCTTTTTGCAACATTTCAGTTTAATTTTAAATCCAGAAAATTTGACTTCACATTATTAAAATTGAACTAAAAGCGTCATTAAAATCTTTGTAGTAAATTACCTTAATATCCTTTTATTGAATTATTGAACGCTACCATGTGATGTCAATGACATTTCTAATGAACTAATTTTCATGCGTACAATTTGTCACCTCTTGTTTTCCTTGAAAAGACTGAATTTAAAATTAAGTTATTATGGAGACAACCTGTCTAAGGTATAAGGTTATGGATGAGATGGACACTCAAAAAAGATAGGCGTTTTAAAGAAGCAACATGGATCCTATACCATTAAATCATGGAATCACTTTTCTATAGTTATCCATTTTTGGTTAAAATACTATATTCCGCTAAACTTGAAATAATAAATTCTATACAAAATATATCAACAATAAAACTTACCAACGTTTCCAACGATAATAAATAATTTCTAACACACAATTGACACAAATATGCAATTTAAATTTTGTGTTCTAACTTGAGAATTTCGAAATGTTTATTTTCAGACATGTCAATGAGTGCGTTCAAACTCTCCGCTATAGCTGATTTTAATTCATTTCTGTGCCTGTAGATGCCCCTACTTGTATTCTGCTTGATATTTTCTATTAGTACGAAGTTTCAATAACTGGATACGACTATTGATTTTGTTTATTGCTATTTATAGTTTATATGCTTGGAAAGTATATTAGTACCGTTAAATAGTTGTTTATATTAAATTTGTATAAAATTAGCTATATTTCCTTCCCAGCATGGCATGATTAGTTATATATGATGTGCCCATAGTCATTGACGTGTTGGAAAGGAAATTTCCCTAGTTAAATTCCACTTGTTATTAACTTACATAAAAAAAATTTTCATTGACTGAACGTGTACGCTCTGGCTAAGAACTACAGCCATTATCTTCGTCTATAAACTGTAGTAGATGTCTCCAGAGTCATTTCTGTTTTTATATGAGATAGGACTACTTGCAAAAAATATGATAGCCACTTTTATTTAACGGTACAAACAATTTTCTCCTGCATATAAAGTTAAAATAGTTAAGAAACAAAAGGGGCGTTGCAGTATGCTTCAGTTTTAGTTGAAGAGTGGCATTCGGGAGGGGGAAACTTCCATACTACCACGTTGCGAACGGAAGCGCGAACAGCATACCAATACTACTCCAAGCAAATGGCTTCGAGAATTTGGAAATTGTAGAATTTCTGATCAGAGGGCTGTGCAGTTCTTTACCAGCGATTTGATTCTCACTACATGCTGTGAATTTGTGACACAGTTATAATTTATATCAAACTAAATTGAATACGCACACAACTAAACTCGGTAATCATATATAAAACTACTGTGGAGCAAAATTTCAGGCGCACATGACACAAATTGCGCGTGCTTCATCCTGCAACGTGTGGAAAACTATCAACGCAGAAAACGTGTGGAATCTGACAAATGCGTTTTCAACTCGTTACACGCTACGTTTCCTATCGAAAAATGCAATCTATTTCCGTCGCAAGTGTAGATTAAATTGCAAGTGTTTTAAAATTATAATTACCCTATATTAAAAAAAACTCTGGCAGATAAAAAAGCAGCTACAAATCAAACATTTGATGCGATAAGTTGGGAAAGAGAGGAAAAGTAATGTAAGTACTTAAAAAAATAGAATTTATTGTATATTTCTATGATTAATATATATTCAATGATAATAACGAAATATAAAAAATTGCAGGAAAAATAAATTGAAAAAGCAATGGGAGCAATAGTGATTCCATCAGAAACATTAACAGGAACCCCAACAGCAGAAAATGGTGCAATTCAAGCAGCAGCAACTGAAGGAGCAGCAGCAGTAGCCGGAGCTACAGCTGTAGCATCTGGAGCACTAGCATTTATAACCGTAGCAGCAACCGAAACATCACTATCCGGAGTAAGAGCGGAACAGAAAAATAAAAACAAAAAAAGTAAGAACGAAGAAACGGAATATGGAGGAGCATCAAATACAATTTTACATATAAAACAAAATAAAATTATAATCATGAAAAAATAAATGTTGTACTTTTCTCTGTATCTGTTTTAGTAGTTTTAATCACATTGAAATACAAAAACAAAACATTTTAATAATCAAAGTTGAACAGAGATAATACGAAATGTAATATAGGCATTCATGTAGGGTATCGTAGGAATTAATTGATCTCATATCTATTGTAGCTTTTTCCTTCTTGTATTATTAATATATTAATATTAATAAACTTTCAACCAACAAAGAAGTAATTATTTATTCGATTTTAAAACAAATATGCGTCTAACCGGACTAAATTTAGTAAAAAAAAGAAAAGAGCCTCCTGCAAACTTCACCAAATGGCTTGAACCGTATGCGAAAAAAACTGGTTAAAGCCCTGGTAATACTTCATTTTAAATATGGTTGCAAAATATTCTCATGTTTGGAGTGTGTCGTAGAAGACTCCTGGTTGCATACAATAATGCGTTACGCTAAATACTCAGGCTGTCTTGGACTAGTCACATATCGCGTTACATACCGACCTTGCTTGGTTGCCTTCTAGAAGCCTACTTAAAGCAACGCAGATTAAAAGTTCTACATAAACTGATATACATTCGGAAGTAATCGTATCTTTTCGAGAAACTGAATTTCTTGCAATCGACTTAACTAAAGAAACTCTTGATCCCTCGCGGCAGGTCGCAGTTCTTACTTCTTCCAAAGCATTCGCCAGTGGAATATTTTATCATGTGATGTTCAATGCACGAATGTCGGCAGAACTTTTGCAGAGCTTATTAAATTATCAAATATTTGTTAAAAATCATTGGCAGTTTGAGTGTTTCTCAGTTTTTAGTCTATATATCTTTCATCTATCTTCTTTCTAATCTGTGTACAATATTACTTTCTCTTCTTTTTCTTACAGTATTAGTTTAGTGTAGTTTATTTAACTTTTGTTCTTGCTTGTTTTTTTGTTTTTATTATTTTTAAACTAATTAATTTTTTGCTTTTGCTTTTTATTTTTATTTAATCTTTGTTTTTTTTTCCATTTTATACTTTTTCTTGTTATAATTTTTTTTTCAATACACTCTACACAATGAGAATTTCTAAACTTTGTACGTAAATAAATAATTATTGTTATTGCTATTGTTAAACACACTACTCTGAGATTAAGAATCCAAACTAATGCTTTACTGACTGAGCCAAGTGATCTTATGCATATTAAAATAAAATTGTGTTTATCCTCACATATTCATATACAATGCTTACACAAAAAAAGGCAGTAAGTTAAATTATAGTCTTTAAAAAGTAAACATTAATAAAAGAGATATTGGGAAATGTTATTTATTATAAATAAGTATTTCCTGCCTGCACCTTAAAATACAAAGTAAATTTCTATGGTAAAGAAATTTACCTCGGCCACACGAATATCAATTTCTGATATTTTTCTGATTGTAAAGTGTCACAAATTCTTAGAATTTCCAATTTGAAGTAGCAGTCGAATACTCAATTTTGATGTATGTAAAATAAAAAAGGAGTAATAAAAAAAAAACAGCTTAAAGAAAGAAGCAATTTGAAAAACTATTCTGTGGCATCTCCTCTTGAATTTTATGGAAGTGTCATGAAATAAATACTACGAATCAATTATTAATGACGACCTCTCTTTTTCTGATTTGTTCGCTTTGGAAAAAAAATTAACTTTTTATACAGCGCGCGGCGGTCCGCAAACTACAATATCAGGACACAAACCCATGGAGGAGAGCTGGTGACCGACTGTCGTGTACGTATACTGTTTTCCCAGGAATACACAGCAGCTCATAGGGTAGATTCGTTTACAACGAAAATAAATGGTAAATAATATTGGTGCGGACTCATAGGCCACGCGCCACTTCCTGAAAGTTAATTTGACCTATCACACTAAGGTGTTATTAGCTCTTCCAAAAATAAAATAGATGTCAAAGTGAAACGAAGGTAAGGAAGCCCGAAATTTTTAGTATAGACCGCAATGTGAGAAGAGAAGAGTATGGAATTGCTGTAACAGTCGTTGGAAAGAAAGGCGCTCTCCTCTCTGAGCTCTTAAGTGTGACCGTTCACCCTGTAGTTTTTAAGATGCAGTGTGTTTTGTGCCAACAATTTAAATGACCATTTGCTACTACTAAAAAAAAATAAAAAAATAAAAAATAAAAATACAATAAAAAAAAGAGAGAATCCTGTTCTAAGGACGGGAAACTTGCTAGTTTTTATATAAAAACCCTGCAAAATAGCTGCCCAATTTCGCCCATTTTCGAAGTTAGAAGTGGAAATATTACGAGAAGCCGTTTATATAGAAATTCTATGAGATTACCTTTTTCATAAAATATTACTGTGTGTGAAATTACAGCTGGCTAGTTCACTGCCCTTTTCAGTTATTGTGTAGACAGATGGACAGGATTTCATCATATATGGTATAAAAAGTAAAATGAAAACCATTCCGGCAAAAGCAAAAGAAAGCCTGTGCCCCTTGATAACGCATAGTATTTATATAATTGCGTAACAGATATGATGGAGATTAATTTCAATGTACCATCCGTCATCGATTACTTATCAAAATTTTGCATTCAAATTAATATTTCATAAAAATGCCACAAAAGTTAGTTTCGACTGTCAACAGTTTCTGAGTCACTGGCTCAATAATTCCGGAATAATTTTCGCTTTTACAAAAGTGGCAGAAAACTCTAATAAACTATGTTTGGCATCCGTTCGGAATTGCTTCTTGGCAAAACTTCCTCACGACGGCCTCCCTATATTTTTTTAAAGTTTTCTTTGAATTTGTTTACTCCACTTTATCTCTTTTCTCTTTGCGAGTGTGGATGTTATTTTCCAATCCACCCAAGTTTTTCCATTCCTATCAGAAAGTCAAAAGACAAACTTCTAGAGATTATGTTCTAAATCAATTCGGAAAGTGATCAAAACTTTAATCGGGAATTTCTTATAAGAAAAAAATGATATGAAGTCGGAATGGGAATATGGATAATTGTGTACATCTGTGGGGTTGTTGAAACTACGGATATAAAGTTAAAAATGGAAACAAGTTTTGTATTAAATTATATCTAAGAAAGCTGTGGCTACATAACTACATAAGAATTTCGCACAATTATTTGAAGTGAATCTGACTTCAAAGAGTGCTATGGGTTCTTCTCAAGTCCTTCGTAGGGTGGCGTTTTTTAGTGTTTTTTAGTAAATATTTGAACATGCCTGAAAACGCGTCTACGTAGAGAGCTTCATAGTAATAGTAGTAAATAAAACTGCAAAACTGAACTAAATCGAGCAACCCCTTCTCGGTGTTGCCACATTAAAATTCAGGTTTTTTCCGTATACTGTAAAAATTATCAGTCCTAGGCGTTTTTATTGTATTGAAAATTTCTTCAGAATTTGAAATTCTATGAAATTGCTAATAGTCATTTTTGCTGTCCGACGAACCGTTCAAGAAATATATGCGAAAAACCACTTCAAAATCAAACTTGCACAGGGGGACCATACGAAATTACATACGGAACTTATATTTACTGTTTTTATGGAAACATCCTGTACAAGTTTCAGCTAACTACGTCGAAGTGTCCAAATGTATAGTGATAAACGAAATTTTTGTAGGTTTGTAAAAAATTTGATAAAAATTGCGAAAATACATAAGTGCATGGTTGGTGGTATCATGTATCCAAAAATTTATTTTGGGTAAGATGACGAAGCTTTGTACGAAATGGTGCACCATTATCCACAGTCGTGAAAAAGTTTAACCATCAGGTTATTTATGAAAAATTGCAAAATTACACAAGTATGTATCCAAAATATTTGTAAAAAGTTGCAAACATGTTTGTAAAAAATTGCAGGAAAACGCGTCGGTTTTATAATGTATACAATTTTTACAAAAAATTCAACAAATTAGTTAACGTTTGCCATATATAAGACAGATATGAAATGATGTGGTATAAGCTGCGGACAGCTCTATCAGTGATACCTTTAATAGCTTAGAGTTAAAAAGCTCAATTGCAAGAATGCAGTGGTACGAGAGCTAGGCAGCTCTATTTACCTTTGAGGGTATCCAATCTTTAGGAGCAGAGGGAGCTCGCTTTCAAATAAAATGCCGTGTCGGAGTAAAAATGAACTCTAATTTTATTCGACAAATGATATTTCTTTTATACATTGTAAAAATCGCTTACTTCATAAATATGCATAAAAATGAAAATTGCATGATCGATCACCTGAAATCTGTTAATACGCTCAAAGTGCCGAGTAAGTTTGATACTGCTATACTCGAAGTTCATTGTACATTCATAATGTTTGTTTACCCATGATGAGCTTATTTGTTTAGCTATTATGCTTCGCCATATGGACAATATATGTAAAAAAGCATTGCTTTTTTTTCTCTTGCTTGTTTACTACTGCAATTTCATTCATGTAGTAAAATTCGAATTTTTTTCCTTTAATATTTTGATTGCATATTTTGTTGTGTGCATTTGTGTGTACTATGGATCAATATATTTTCTTGTGAATGTTTTCTTGTGTGCATTAGATCAATGCAATTATGCTCTTCGTAGTTCTCGTTGTATATAAAATTACTTTAAATAAATAAATTACGTCTTGAGTGGTCATTAACAATTCTTAATAAGGAAATAATGAAGTAAAATTGAAAAGATCCTGATCTGTACGTGCGTTTTTGTGCGGCTGAATGCATGGACCTGCGTAGGCACATGAATGCTATTGGGTACACACAGAAAAATATGCAATAGATTTTACAAAAAATGTAATTAAATCGATTAAAATTGTAATTGATTTTCAGACTGTTACAGTGTAATAGATATTACTATATAAAGTATTACACCGTAATGAATTTTTCTATTACAGACTAATAACTTTTATTGCAGTCTGGCAATAAAACATATTACGGAAAAATAAAATATATTGCTTGGCTGTAATGAAAATAAAATACACCAAAACATCTCTCTACAAATTTTATTACATATAATACGAAAAACCATATCAATATTATGTAGCAAATGAGATAATATTTAATGCCTTATTTTTGGCAAACATCGTTATAAGTACAAAGTGTTTTAAATCTAATTGATACATATACACGCATTCGTTGTTATAAGGCCTATTATGTAATATGTCTTTGTATACTCTTAAGTTATACATTTATGAACTGCTACAAAAAGGAATAAAAAACTGATCATTTTAATTTTTAATTCAATATTGTTGCCATAGAAACATCTATAATCAGTGCTCGAGTTTCACGCTTGTATTAGAAAATATAAAACAAATAGGAGGCTGGTATACGCATATGTTATTTTTTTATAAAACTGAATGTTACTCCTTTATAGACTACTCTACACTACAGTACAAAAAACCATAACTATTATGAAGCAAATGAGAAAATATTTCTGGATAACTTGAAAGGAAGTTGATATCGATGTACAGGGATCCCAACCTGAGTACGTTAGATCATAGTAAACAAAATACAAATAATAAAAACAAAAACGCAACAAAGAAAGAAGTAAAACCACCCCAATAGTGGCGTACAACCTAAACTTAAAAGATTTGCTAAAAAAAAACATTGATTTACTATGTATCAATAGTAGAAAATTCCTCTTCAAAAGAATTAATAAGAATATAATGCATATTCTTCTAACTAATCTGCATGATGATAAGAAGACACTAGAACTCCTAAATTGCGAAAAACTTAGTTACTTCTCATATACTCCCAAACAAGAAAAATCTCTAAGCGTAGTACTAAAAAATCTAGACCATTCCTATGATGGCGACGATATTAATTCTGAGTTCTACAGAATATTTCCTAAATTGGAAATAGTTCAAATCTCCCCTCTTACGCGGTCAACTCCCGCCAATAACACAATATATGCATTATGGTTACTACAAATAAAATCTGGATCTGATATCTCTGAGATATTCAAAACGAATTATTTTCTAGGACAAAAAGTAGTGTTCTATGAGTTTAAGCCTTCAATTATGACGCAATGTCGCAACTGCCAAAGATTCGGACACGTTGTAAGCAACTGCTCAATTGCTTATAGATGCGTTAAGTGTAAATGTAGCGTTAAGTGTAAATGTAGCCATAAGCAACACGAATGCCCTAGGCTAAGAAAAACGAGTGAGCTAAACGACCAGATTATTCGAATGTTATTCGACGTAAATGGGTATATGGTAACCCAAAAAGGAGCAACAGCGGAGTGTGTCAACTATGGGAAAAGTAGCCATCCAGCGAATTATAGACAACGTGAGAAGTATTTGGAGATAGTTAATAGAAAGCACGAGAAAATAGAACTGAAAAACAAAGCTTACAGCAACTACGTCAATAAAAATATAAGCTATGATAGCTATTAAAGAATCAGGCTCCACTAAATAATACCCTTGCTAAAATTCAGCTAACTAGGCCTCAAAGCAATAACTCCCACAACGCCAATAGCTTAAACTTTGTCAATGATGAGTGCAGCATGCTTTTTGGTATGAAAGTGTTTGATTGTTTCAAAAAGGTGGACGCATTTCTCCCAAAACTATAGACAGCTAACTGACTTAAATAAAAAAAAAGATTCTCACTATTATTATTCTTACCTGAACTGTTAATAAACAGCCAAGTATGAGCGGCTTAAATAAATTAAAAATAATCACAATTAATGTAAACTCATTAGTTTCATACCACAAACGACACCAACTTGACCGTTTTATGGGAAGAGATAAATCAAATATAATATTAGTATCAGAAACCAAATCGAGACTACATCATAAGCCAAATTTAAATAATTATGACTTAGTACGAACTGACAGACCAACAGGTGGGGGAGGCATTGCCATACTAATAAGAAGTAGCTTAAAATACTACAGCAGCATTGGCATCCCTAATAATTTTGAACATATCGAAGCTACAGGGATTAAAATAACAGTTAGCAATAAGAGAACTATTGTAGTAATATCGGTATATAATCGTTCTGGCTTCAACTCAATATTGCATGACTTAAACAAACTGTTTGGTGGAATAAAATGTGATTGCTGTATTATAGAGGATTTAAATGCTAGACATCAACTTTGGAATAATGACCTTACCATAACAAATACAGCAGGTAATTCACTGCAGCAGTGGTATACGGATAACGGGATTGAGAAGTCATTATCTATAGAATATTCGGATAGGCCCACTTACTATAATAGAGATATTCCGCAACGTATGACAAATATCCAACTATATATCCAACTATATGATAAAAAGATCACCATCACGCCTTTATACCTTTCTAGCAAGCCTATCCAATCATATCTATCCCGTTAAGTCTAAGCACGCTACAATAATCCCCATACTCAAACGAGATAACAGCCAAAATTAGCCTCAAGTTATAGGCCAATCTTCTGCTCTCCTGTATAAGCAAAACTTTTGAAGCCTTCATCTTAAGAAAGATAAGATTACACTGCGAAGATAACAATATCTTTCCGAATTTCGAGTTTGGCTTCAAACCACTACACTCGACACATTCACTAACAGTTCTAATGGCACATGTTGCCAACTAGAATGAAAACAGCCACGCTCGCCTGTTCACTTGATATTAAAACGGCGTTCGATACGGTTTGGTCCTCTGGTCTCATTTACAAAATGAAATGCCAATTCGGCTTCCATAATCAAATTTGTAGAGTAATGCATAACTATCTCGCTGGCAGAACATTCTCAGTTTGAATTCAAATAAAAAGGTCCAGGCCAAAGCTGGTTACCCCAAGGTTCATTTATTGGTCCTATATTATACAAAATCTATACAGCCGACATTTCTAGGCCAGAACAAAATGATTCTAACATTAAACTGATCTATTATACAGATGATATTCTTACATACGTATCACATAAAAAAAAGATAATATTAAAAGGACAGACCAAGAAGTATCTGAAAGTCTTGGCTGAATATTTAAAAAAATGAAAGATAAAAGTTAATACCTCTACATGTGAATCAACCATTCTAAAAGGCAGAAAAACGGACACCTTTCCTAACATGTGGAAAGGATTAACTAATTTTAGTGTGGATTATGAGAACTTCAGTATTCTACTTAAGGATAGCATAAGCTATCTAGGAATTCTCCTCACGGGTAATCTGTTGTTCTACAATCACACTGACTATATACTAAAAAGAGGTATGAAATGCTTTTTTAGTTTAAGAAAAGCATTGAAACCAGATACGAAACTAACAAACAAGCTTAAGATTGTACTTTACGTGCAAATGGTAAGACCTATATTAGGTTACGCATTCCTAACCTGCACGGGATTAGTTCGGCCCGTATGGACTTAGGATATTCTAATCCCAAAATTCTCAGAAACTGTGTATCCACGCACAGAAAAAGAAATACATATCTAGGGACTAGCGATAAGAAACTCTATAAAAAAGCCGAAGCTATAAGAATTGACACATTCCTAATAAAAACGGCAACAGAATACCTAAATAACATGGAATCCATTGATATCCCCCTGATACAATAAGCAACCCAACCACACAACCTATACATTAATATCAAATACCACCCTCCCTCCCACCTAAAGTTACTAATAGCATAGATGGAACAATAACTAGATGTCGCATGGCATATTGAAGCAGAGTATACAGATTGTGAAATGGGTAATGCATTTTGAAATCGACCATAAGATGTTTTACAGCATGCCGAAAGTAAATGTTTTTGTAATAGCATTTTTGTATACATTTGATCGACTACCTAAACACTTGAGATATAAAAAAATATGAATCACTCGACGTACACATCATTTCAAATGTTGTGGTCCATTCCGGAATGGACCACCCAGCCATATAAATTTTGTATACTTTTTTGGTACTGCATGCGACATCTAGTTCTTATGTCATCTATGCTAATAGTCAATAACTTACCACAAGGGTCACCGAGATGTAAATAATACGGTGTATAACACTGAGCAATTCATCACTCAATAAAATTGCAACAACTCAGTATTTTTACTCGCTTGTGGAATACTAACCTCATGTACAAATTAAGAATAAAAAAATAAGCTAATCAGTAGGTATAAGTTAGCCGAAATTTAGTTTTTAGAATTAAAAAAACAAAAAGCACACAGGCTACAATGTAGCCCTTAACAATAGTAACAGGTTTACCTAAACCCCCACTAAATTCAGTTAGCAAATAATTAACCAATATGTATGTATTTAAAATCTAAACCAAATGTACTATACTAAAATCAAACACACACACACACACACATCGGCACACCCACTATTACTACATTTCTTTTTTAGCCGTTTTTAGAGAAACTATATAACGCACAGAAAGAAAAAAACTATCAATTCTACCTAAACATGCTGTTAAACTACAAACTAGAATTTTGTTCTTTGGTAAAGGGTCATTGAATGACCCTGTAAAAAGCAAAAAGTATATTATGTTAGTACGTTAGTAAAAAAATACTGTATTGATTGAAAAAAAGAGCAATAAAAAATTGTTTACTAAAAAAAAAAAAAAACTCTCAGACTTGTTTTACAAGTCAGTATTGCGGTGCTAAAGTGAAGTGAAAAGTGAAAATTAAAACGTGAGAAAATAGACAGAAAACAAATGAGTGACAACCGAACCGGAATAGTTTATATAGCTGGTATAAATAATTATTAGTGGCGAGTTATAAATACGAAATTTTAGAAAAAAATTAATATTTCAGAAAAGTTAATAAATATTAGCAGATACGAAGAGACATATGTGTAGGCAGAGTCGTCACAAATTGATACATAAAGAACTTAAAATAAAAAAAAAAATAACTTACAAATGGATTGACGTATGGGAAATGAATCGAGTAACGTTTTTAGCAAAACCACACAAATAAAAGATTAAATAGACAAGGACAAGACTACAAAAAGTAGAGGGTATAGGAAAATAAAAGAAAGAAGAAAAAAAAATGGCCAGCATTCAATTGTTGTTTTATTTTAATAATAAATTTTTAGATGCTGTATATATATATATTTTTGAGGCCAGCCCGTCCCTTTAACTCGTACACGAATTCTGTATATTCTGTATATTTATTTATATATTTCTTTTTTACTATTTTCGACACTCTCGTAGACCCACTTTTCGCCATCATATCGAGCTGAAATTTGGCACACAGGTTCATGTCGCGTGACAATTAAATCTATCAAAATTTGAATCGGAAATTTCCATGGAAAAACCGGAAAATCGGGAAAAGTCATTTGAAAATTTGGTACAAATTTGATTAGTGATAAATACGTTTCAGGAAAAATGCAGCTTTCCGATTTTTCCGAAAAAATTTCCGGAATTTTCCGACTTTTCCGGAAAATTTTCCAGTAAAACAGTTTTCTAAATTATGCAGGATCAAGTTCCCTATCAACTGGCATCATTACTTTCTCTCCGACAATGGTAAAAACTTGCAGAGAAAATCGAGGAAAATTCATGTAAAATGCTTTTCCGGAGTTTCCGACCAAGGAAGCGTATGAGCGTTTTGCAACCTAAGACAAAGTTATAGAGCGAAATGAGTTGCATAAAGTTGCTTTTGTGGGAAACTCCATGGAAAACCCGGAAAAGCGAGAAAATCATCGAAAAAATTTGCATCGATACGATTAGTGATAAATCTGTTTCAGAAAAAATGCAGAGTATTCCAATTTTTCTGGAAAATTTTCCGAAATTTTCCCGGAAAATTTTCCGACAAAAAAGTTTTATAGGCTATGCGGAATCATTTTTTTCCGTACTACTGGTATCAATACTTTCTCTTCAACAATCATGAAAACTTACATGAAAAATCGAGGAAAATTCATGTACATTTTTAAAAAAATTTCATAGCAATAGGAAAAGCTGTGTAAAACATGGAAAATCGGGAAAATTCATGTTATATGGTATCAAGTTGGAATACAGCTAAAAAGCGCTGTTTAAAACATAATTTGAATTTCAGAAAACCATTGCAGTAATTCAACGATTTGATACTCGTATCAATTTTTTGAAAAATTGGTAAATCAGTGCTTTTCAGCCGTCATAAAATTGTTTTCAAATATCTCCATGCAGCACGTAATAACAATTTAGTTAACGTGAAAAAGGCAGAAAATAAAATAATTAAAAAACAGACTCAGATTTTATTCGCTGACAATCACCGATATATTTCAGTATGATCAATCACAGGTAATAAGTGATTTGGTTCATGTAGAGAAAGTATATTCATGAGAAATGTCCCAATCAAAAAATCTGAGTCAACCTCTGTGTGTGAAGAAAAGTTTATTTTCTACTTTTTCATGCGGCTTGGCCTCAGTTTTGTTTGAAAACTCGTGTTTTACTTATTTTATTTGATATATGTGGTTTATTGGTATTGCAAAATTTTTGGTAATAATATGTATTTTTTTTTAAACTATATTGGTATTCATATTCTAACTATGTGAAAAATTCCTCAATTATGTTGACGTGTCATGTAGTGTAAATAAGGTTTGAATAACATAGGCGCTAGAGAAATGAAGATAACGAACAAACTAGTTTATGTGAATTTATTAAGAAGAAAATAATATCAAAGTAAAAAAGGTTTTTATCAAAATCAAGCAAAGAGTAAAATTAAAAGTGAAACCAAAAATAAATAAAGAAAATATAAATAAGAAGAAAAGGAATGGAAATAAAAAACTACCTAAGTTTTTTAAAATAATTAAAAAATTAATTAACCTTGTCAGTGCGATATGAAATGATGTGATATAAATTTGATTCAAAATAGTGTTAATACTGATATGTGAAATTGAAGCATAACAGTGTGAACTGACCCAATGTGCGTTGCATGTGCATGCATGACTGCACTTGAGCGTGGGATATATACAATGTGTGGAACTGCATGCTTCGTAGTTCTTTTTGTATATAAAATTACTTTAAATAAATAAATTACGTCCTGAGTGGTCATTAACAATTCTTAATAAATAAATAATGAAGAAGAATTGAAAAGATCCTGATCTATACGTGCGTTTTTGTGCATCTGAAAGCATGCACCTGCGTAGGCACATGAATGCTATTGATAGGTGTATGTTCGTAGCTGTACATAGGCATACGTATAAGGAACTGTTGCATCGTTAGAACTTTCATGGATAATAAGTAATTCCTAACTAATAAGATAAAGTAGTTAATTCAAAGTTAATAAAATAAGAAATAACTAACATAGAACAGAAAGTAAGAATATACAACTAGCAATATATTAGCAACTGTTTGAACATTCAAACATATGAATTTCAGCAAAAAATTTCACATGTTGACCAAAATAAATTAACATTAGGTTATGCTGACCTATGATATAAACTTGATGAAACACTGGCGTTGGTAATGGGCTCAAAGAATAACAAATAAATAATTGGCATACGTTAACCATAATTAGTAATAAAATGTACTGATACATAAGAGAACAAAATAGATAAGATGGATCCTTGGAAGGTCATAAAACGAACAAAAGAGACCAACCAAGAGAACATAATTGCTGTATATGTGCGCGTATAGAATAACGCAAATGCAACAAGAAGTTTGTTTCTGCAGAGTGATAAACAATCATATGCCAGGGAATACTGAAAATATAAATAGATAAACAATAATGAATGTAAATCAATATAAATAAAAAGCCTGAAATAAAAACATTAGATTAGAGTTTATGTACTAGCAATGTACACAAATATGCAAACTGACGTTTGATAGCTGGTAGGAAAACGTCTGATGATCTCCGTGGCGCGAGCGCAACGTGTTACGTATCGCCTAGTAGAAGCATTCACGGCATTGCTCCTGATAAGAAAGTACCCTATTTTTCTTTTTGTTCAACTATATACCAATGAAAAATGCATAAAATTGATACTCTTATTGTTGTTGGTGATTATTATTATTTAAATAACGCACTTCATTGCCAAAATAGGAGTAGAAGAAATAGAAAACACAGAACTATGAATATATAAATATAATAATGATGAAATAAATTTACTTTACTGAAACACAGACGAAGCTAACAAAGTTAGCGACATTCTCAAAGACCAGCACAACCAATAGAAGAAGGAGGAATGGTTGGGGTCATTAATATAGAATTGAATTCCCAACTATCCACAGTGCAGACATGTCATTCCATAATCAATATAAAATATATTGTTGAGTCATACTCCAGTGAGAGGGAAAGATTTTTTAACAATAAAACTTCGAGTAATGTTCTTCAGATAAGAACGTTATTCCAGATTTGAGAAATTTTCACAACATAGATCATAGTAATAAAATATGATGAAAACAGAACAGACGAACCAAAAGCAGAGACAGAGATAAGACTAGACATACAAGAACGAATGAAGAAGCACTAATAACATAAACATATCATCCATACCTCCTTATAGCGGAAAATCCTGAGTGGCTAAACTTTTTCACGTCTGTGGATAATGGTGCACCGCTATATCGTACAACGCTTCGTCATCCAAACCAAAATAAATCAGACCATGCACTTGCGTATTTGTGCAATTTTTTACGAATACTTTTGCTATTTTTTACGATTTTCTGTGACCTGATGTATTGAAATTGTATTAAAATTGTATGGCAGAAGACGAGAAAAGTAATTTCGTTGCGGCATAGCTTTGAGTAATGTGTATGATACTAGTAAAAATGAGACGTGGTATTTATTTTCAATATATCGTAAATGAACCATACCGCATGTAGTAAGGTCACTCTGGAAGAAGTGAAGTCCAAAGCCTATGATGTATGTATTGTATATAAAAATAAATTGTGAATTGATTGTGTTTCTTATTTCTCTTGTCCTGCGTCATCTTACCTGCAAGCTAGGTAAAATGACGAATTTTACAGCAAGTCGAACAAGTGAAAAAGCATTGCCAAGTTTATAATTTATGAAAATCAGAAAATTAGTAGCTGAAATTATACTTACTAGCGATTGATCTAAATAAATAACTAAGAATTAAGGTCGAAGCCACGAGGATATAAAAATAATCAAAGCGTACTATCGTTATTTTACACTCCCTTCCCCTAGGACAACCCTAGGAAAGAATTACGTGTTTCGTCAATTTTCGAACTTAAACCAATGTTTTTTTTAAAATGGGCTTGTGCAAACTTTCAGTGCTCTAAGTATACCTATGCGTTCTTGAGCGATCGGAAGGACAGACACACGAACAACAGATAGATAAACCAACTTAGTATATCTTATTATTACTTATTATTATTATTATTTAAACTCTAATGATGTGCCGTAATTGTTATTTCTTTGTGTAAATTGGGACCATCGTAATGAGCGTTAATTTTCTTCCATCAAAAATTTAATTTCTAAGAAACAATTTGTTGAGAACATTTTTTCCATTACAATTATAAATATTTTGGAGTTGAATGGTGAAAAGTATGCTGCTTTAGAAAACTTCACCTTTCGCTTCCTGAAGGTGGCTTCTCAACGTAATGAATGCTCTCAGAGTTTGTGCACGTAAATACTTTAGAGCGAAACTGGGTGTTAAGAGCACATCTTTGATTTTAGCTTATCATCGATTTATTTCAATGTCCAACAATGCTGTTACTTTCACGGTTATAATTATTGTACATTTTCTTTATTTAAACCAAACTTTAGGTAATAGAATCTCCAGAGATAATAATTAATATATGGGCTACAATAAATTTAGTCCTTTTAAATTCATTCAATAAGTATTTAAGTTTGCCACTAAAAGAAAGGTAATTACCGGTTATTAATCTAACTATGTATCTATATTATGTATATATATAATAATCAATTGCTGCATGTAGGTTACATCATCATGAGAACGGCTCGACCGATTTGGATCATTTCTTTTTGTTGTGTTCGGAATTGTCAGAACAAGGATTTTAGGGAAAGAAAAATTTGAATCGGCAATCCCTTCTTGGTGTTGCCATACAAAGCTTTGGTTTTCAATATATATTTGGAAACTGCCTGAGCACGCGTCAACGTGGAGAGCTCAAAGTCTGTACATGGCGTTTTTTAAAAAAAAGCTTAATTTTGAGTTCATAAATGGAACCAACTCCTTCGTAGGGTTGCCATACAAAAATTTAGTTTTCAACTATATACATATTTGGACGCTGCCTGAGAATGTGTCGACGTAGAGAGCTAACATTTTGTGCGTAGTGTTTGCATAATTATAGTAAACACGAGCCCAAAATGGACTACATTTGGAACCCGTTCTGGTGTTGCCATGTAAAATTTTGATTTTCACTATATATTTGGACACTGCCTGAGAAGGCGTCGACGTGGAGAGCTCAAATTGAGTACACTGCATTTTCATATAAATTGCCAATCCAAGTTCAAAAATGGACCAAATCGGTCAACCCTTTTTTGGTGTTGCCATACAAAACTTTCGTTTTTCACTATATATTCGGGCAATGTCTCACGCGTCAACAAGAACTGAAATTATGTACACGGACGCTTTTAAAAAAAGGGAAATTTAAGTTCGAAAATGGGACCAATCGGGAAAATCCTTCGTAAGGTTGCCACAAAAAAATTTCGTTGCTTAATATATATGATGGCATTGCCTGCGAACGCGTCGTCGTAGAGAGCTACACTCTTCCACACATATGAACGTAGGCATGCACCTAGTTATACGCATCGTACATAAGCGAACCAATGGGAATGTACCAATCATTGATAGTGATATGAGTAAACACATAATTAAGTTATCCACCATCATAATACTGACCTAATTAAATAACTCATACATAGGAACAATGCAGTAGCATCTGAATTGTACACTAGCAAATATGTAACAAAACCGGCTTCGCAAAAGTTACAAATCGCATGCTATCTACCTAGAAATTTATAAAACAATAAAAGCACATGAACTAATCCACCCAATCTGACTCACACGTGACATACCGGCTTACGGCCTGGCAGCATTTATAAGCACTATACTGGCTAAAGCTCCTGGAACTACGAAATATAAAATACCAAAATCCTACACTTTCAAGGAATTCATTAATAATAAAGACATTTCACCTAGCATTGTCTAATCCCTTTTGAAGTAACACAACTATACACATTTATTCCGTATGACCAGGCGTTCAGGAGTGTGTTACAAAGATCGGCCATGATAAAACAAGTCCCCCATATCACCAAATGCATGTTCACAGAGGCTTTAAAATTCTGCGTTTTGGAAAACAATTTTTTCATATATCTGGGAGCACTCTACAACATGGACTGGCTATGGGTAGCAACCGTTTTAGATGATCTACTTGAACACATCATATCAGACCTACCTCACAAACTGTCATTGATTAAAAAATACGGGGATGATATCCTAAAAGTGTTACCCACTAATGCTACAGATCAGACATTAAGGATTTTTAACAACAAGCACCCCGCCCATAAAATTATCTGTTGAAAAGCAAAATATATGGTACGCAAAGCAATCAATGATATGTTACAATAAGGGTTAATTATCCAAGCTACTTGCCCCCAATAAACTAGATGCCAGTGGCAAACAAAAGTGGCGTATAGTCATTAATTATAGAAAACTAAATGAAAAAACCCATTACCGACAGATACCTTCTTCTAAAATTAACGAGAGCTTCGATGAACTCGGCAGATGCAAGTATTTCTCAACACTTGATCTTGCTAGTGGGTTTCATCAGATCGACATGAGCTCGACATATATCCCAAAGATAACCTTCAGATTAGAAGGGAGGCATTATGAATACTTCCGAATGCTCTACGGATTAAAAAATGCACCGTCTACATTCCAAAGATTAATGGGTAATGTTTTTAAATATGTTCGAGGCAAAATATGCCTGATATAACTCGACGACATAATCGTCATCTCTACTTCCC
>OZ002744.1:58473884-58535837 GCA_963924295.1 Dioctria rufipes | reverse complement strand
TAGCGAGTACCGATTTCAAAGTAACGAGTAACATATAGATATCCGTCCCATGTAATGAATTGGTGCAGGTACCTAAATGTAAAGATGTTTCACATCACTACCCGCAATGACTTCACAGACAGGAAAAGCAAAACCGTTTTTATATAATATCTCCATCCCACTTTCGAAGGTTTCATGATGAGAAAATGGTGAAGAAGAAATCTGATGACAATCTGAAGAAATCATTTAAAATGCAAAGAAAAAGTCTTACTATCTCAGCAAAACATAGAAGGAGAAGCTATCCAAACGCAAGAGAAAGGAGAAAAACAAACGAAACAACTAGAAACACCAATGTTGAAAGTAAGAGCAAGGGAAGAACAACGCAAGAATAATTAGTAGCAAAGGTCAGCAAAGGTAGTATGAAAACCTAATAAAGGGGAAAAAACACAAGATGCAAATGAAAACAGTCAGGACAATGAACATATACTAGAATTACGCGAAACCACCAACACGGTAGCAGAGAAGATATCACAACAGAAAGCGAAAAAATGTTAAGGATTTACAGGAGACAGTTGACGAAATAGAAAATGTAGAAACAATACCACCAAAGTTGGAAAAAGTAATCAAAGCACATCGGCAATAATTGACAATAAGTACTGCATTACATAAAAAAAATATTAGATATGTATAACAAAAATAATAATTTTGCGAGTTGGACTCGCATACGAATTGTTCCGTACCCTCGTCCAAAATTTAACACTTTGTGCTTTTTAAATCGATCAAAAAGAAAGGTTTATTGTATGGGAACCCCTTTAATTTTTATTATCCCTTATTTTCATTATTTGTTGTTGTAGCAACAATAGAAATACCTGTGTGATAATTTCTACTGTCTACCTATTACGTTTCATAAGATACAGCCCGCTGAGAGACAGATGGACGAACGGACAGACGGACAGACAGCGGAGACTTTAGATTATATTTAGATCTATGGAGGGGTGTACAGGCGTTGGCCCCGAATTCACTGCAACCTGAAAGATCTATTGTGAGTTCCTGTTAAATTTATTCCCTTTCTAGGTTTACACTGTTAATGGAGTCTAGTATCATTTTGTTACTTATGTTCCACACGTAGTTTAGTGAAGGAAAAGCATGAACAAGATGGAGTAATCTCAGCCTTGTCAATGCTTCGCAAATGCAGAGCAAGTGCTTCAAGGTTTCCTGAACACCCTTACCAAGAAATGGGCTGAGAAGGGCTCCATTATCATTTTGAACTCTGCTGTCCTAAGAAGTAGGAGTTCTGTCATTTTGCCGCCAGAGGTATCGGTAAATTATTTTGCCTGACGTAGTGCCTGCAGTGATTTTTGATTGTTCTCCCAGCTATTTAAGGTAGCTCTGAGGTAACTCTGGGAGGTGCCACAAAATGGCTCTGGTCCAACAAAGAGAGTTTTCGCTCAGCAATTTCATTACTTTTATATCACTCATATCCAGGTACCAACATAAGGATAACCTTGTTTCTCCTTGATATATTTTTAAAGGTTTGCAGCATTTATGGCTCTCGTTTGAGAGCATTTATGGCTCTCGTAATGCCGATATTGGCGCATTCTTCTATGACTAATACCTCAGCCGGCAATATGGTAGGGATAGAGCCCAGGGCATTTGATGTATGGCATCTGGGACCATAAACAACCACTCCGACTCCATTGTTCGTTTTGGAACCGTCTGTATACCACACCACGCACTCTAATTGCACCGGAGAGCGCTTCCTTTTCTACCTGCAAATGCAGGGGTGGAAGGTTGAATAAGGTTTCCATGACTGCTGTAGGACAGGGCGTCATGGCTCTAGTTATACATACACATGCAATTCGCTGGATTGTTTGAAACAGTATATATATAAGTAGGAGTTTACATATGTAAGAAAGTTGGCTAACATGACTGTAGTTAGGATGTCTGAAGAACAATAAACCTGATGGTGGTGTCACAATTACTAACACACTACAAATTTGAAAAAAGAAAATTTTGAAATAATATCAATTTATATACGTATTAAATGTATGATGTAGGTGTATTTACTTTTACATTTACCGTAATCTGAAAGCATTAAATAAAAAACCTTAACATTTTCCCATGAAATTTTGTAAGATGGATGGATGAGTAAAGCCAATAGATAGTTTCTTACAAGGCCATGGTATTTAAGCGTCAAGCATATTTGCAATTATGTATTGTTTAAAACTCTATGTAAAAGAAAAACATCGCTTTATTTAAATTTTTATTGAGATAAATATTTATAAATAATATTTTAATATGGATAATGATGTTCTAGTGATACATTCAATAGCTAATATTTTTTTACATTGATGAAATTCGTTGAAAAGTAATTTGCGTTATCTACGGTCGTCTAAGTTGATTGTTTGTAATACTTTGTGTTTGATTTTACCCTAGAATGTCCTGTGCAAGTACTTGCGAAAACTACTGTACCCGATGATTCGGTTAGTGACGATGAGGAATACAAATATAAATCTGGACACGCAGAGCAAATGCACCGCAGATGGATAACGAATTATTAGATGTCAAAAATTCTTCTGCGGATATTGAATTATTTGTCAAATGTAAAACAAGGATTGTGATGTAAAAGACGCGGAAAGTTATCCTGATCAGGAAAGTATAAGTCTTACGTGCCAGAGATAATACAGTAAAGAGCCGAACATCCGCTGATTTGCGCGCTATGACACAATTTGTATTCCACCAATAAGATCAACCAGTACTCTGTCTGTGCTCAATACATGTGTTAATGCATAACATCGCACATTAGTATATTCATATGAAGTTAAATTCTTCAGTTATCACATTAAATAAACTTTATGTATAATTGCTAAATTGTACTAGATTACTAAAGCAAATTTAGAAATTTATAATTGACATAAAATTGTTTCCTACTGTCCAAGCACAGTATTTCGAAATATTATATGCATTCTTTCAGTTGTAACTCATTTTTTTCACATTATCTTGAAACCGGTTTTGTTGTTATCAGTTAGTAAATCAGGCAGCCGGCAGCATCTCTTGATCTGCGAGGCATTAGTAGCACTCAGGAAGTATACTTGTACACAACTTAAAAATAAATAGTCGGCACATTAGCAAAAAAGAGTTTTCATTTATTGAACCTCCTATCAACTTTTTCACAAAATTCTGTGGAAATAACATTGGCGCCCGAGCAGGGACTCCCAACATACACAGTGATCATCAATAATAAATTAATTATTACTGCATTTTCGTCGTGGGATTCCATCTTTACAAAAATTTCTACTCGTCGTTGGATTTAATCTTTATCGAAGAATTATTCAACCCGGCTGTGTATCAGATCATACTCTATGCATCGAGGATTAGCAAATAGAGAACTTGATTAAATCTGAATAACAGAGTGTACTTTCTTGCAAATAGCGGATTAAGCTAAAGAATTGCTGAGCGATACCGTAAGTTGATCCATGAAGTCGAGGTAATTAAAAATTCTCTGATTTATCTATATGTACGTTACTATATTGATAAACTATTAAACATTCCACAAGGCACGTAATTTTAAATTTGTGTGGACTATGAACGTGAATTTATTTATAATTGGAAATGTGTTTTTTTTCCTTTTCTTTCTAATGGGAATTTAAGAATATACATACATACAGACAATACCAAACTATAGAGTGTAGACTAGAACAAGTGCATACAATACCTTGCAGTGAATGTTTGTAGATTTGTAGCTGAACTTAATCATAGATTGAGACTGTGGACATTTTATATACAATAAAGAGATTTCCTAATCGTAGTTAGCGTACGGTCAATATTGTTAAAGCTCAGTTAATTTCTCGGCTCCTTTCATATCAAAAAGACTTGTTAGAATGGCTGACAGTTTGAAAAGCGCACGCGCATCGACTAAGGGCTGCATTAGTCGAATAAAGAATCTCATTGACCAAAAACAAGATACACTAACTACGCCGGAGCTAGAGTGTAGACTCGGTATTCTTGAAAGTTATTTCAAACAACTTCTCGCGTATCAAGATCAAATCGAAAAATTACTTCCTCAAGATGACACACATGAAAAAATTCGAAGCGATCTAGAAGATCTGTACGTAAACACCAAATCAAAGATTCTTTCTCTCATAACAGCTCGTCGTACTAGTATCGCTGACACCTCAGCAACATCTTTTTCATTCCCACAACCAGTGGAAACCAATCTTCCAAAGGTGAAGTTACCTAATTTTTCCGGCGATTATACAGACTATACAAGCTTCATATCTGCATTTAGAGTACTTGTAGATGATAACCCCAGGTTAACTTCAATTGAGAAGTTTCGACATTTGCAATCTTGTCTGAGTGGTAAAGCGAAAAGTGCTATTGGTGAAATGGAAATCACATCGGAAACGCTCTCTAAAGTCTAGAAACTAGGTTCAATGTCAAAACATTGATGTTTGACTCACATATTGCCAAGATATTCAATCTTCCAAAGGCCACCAAGGGTTCAGCTAATCATCTTCGTAATTTAATTGATGAAATCAATACAAATGTTGCAGCACTTAAATCTATCGGTTCCGAAGCTGAAATTGTAGATTCCATTCTAATTTTTTTGGCAACTGAGAGGCTCGATAACGATACTACGTCCAAGTGGGAAGAGAACCGCGAGCTCGACAAGCTATCAAAGTGGGCCGATTTTGAAAAAATAGTCAATAGAAGATGTCAATTTCTAGAAGTTCATGCTAAAAAGGCTTTCGAAGAACATAATCTCCTTTCTCGAAATCAAAAACGTGTCAATGAGAGTCGTAAGGGCAAATTCCATGAAGGTCGATTATCGCCGTTTACCGCAGCAGCTGTGTCTGGCAATGTCTGTACTTTTTGCAAGAAATCTAATCATACGATATACAAGTGCTCACAATTCCTCGCTCTTTCAGTAGTCGATCGATACAAGGAAGTCAAACGTCAAGCTTTGTGCATCAACTGTCTGGCACAGGGTCATTCAATTAAAAGATGCAACTCGTCGAGATGTCGCGTATGCTCAGAGCCACATCATACCCTCTTACATCGCTTCTCAGCTCCTTTAGATACTGCTGCAAATCCGTCTGCTGCAATAGCTTCGACAGCAACAGTGGAGCCATTCAGTTTGGAGCAACATACTGGAAGTACCTTACTCTCCAAGCAAATTGAGCGTCCGTCTGGTAATGTTATCTTAGCAACCGCACTGGTTGAAGTGAAGGACAAGTCAGGCTGCTTTCACACAGTCCGTGCTCTACTTGATTCTGCTTCGCAAGTTAGCTTCATCACCGAGAATATGTCAGCAAAACTTCATCTCAAAAAAGGTCGTTTTAATGGTAATATTGGAGGTATTGGTGATTCGAATACCCGAGTTAGATTTACAACTAACACTGTAATAAAATCACGAATCAACGAATTTCAGAGGAACTTACATTTATGGGTTCTACCTTCCATTACGAACACACAACGAGAAAGACAAATTGACATCAGCAGCTGGAGCATACCTGCTAACATCCAGTTAGCCGATCCACATTTCCACCGGCCACAGAAGATCGATCTCTTAATAGGAGCAGAGGTCTTTTTTGAGCTTCTTTCAGTTGGACAGATTAGATTAAGTGATACTCTACCTACATTACAAAAGACACAATTGGGCTGGATCGTGTCAGGCAATAATTCCCTCTCTACAGATTATAAGACCGTCTGTTCTGTTGCATCAGCACAATGGACCGAAGAAAATGAGCCACTAGAGAATCTAGTTAAAGCGTTTTGGCTCATTGAAGATGCCATGGGTGAATCTACATTCTATACAGAAGAGCAATTGAGGTGCGAAAGATTATTTTTAGAAACTACTCGTCAGGCCGCGGACGGGCGCTTGACAGTAAAATTACCTTTCAAAGAGTCTAGCAATGCCCTTGGTAATTCACTGGTCATAGCTAAACAACGTTTTCTTAGCCTTGAGAGGCGACTAAATCGCAATTGTGAACTTAAGACCCAATACTCTCAATTCCTTCGCGAATACGAAGAGCTAAACCATATGGAGTTGGTTTCGGAAAGTTAAATCTCGTCGTTACGATACTTCTTGCCTCATCAGTGTGTGATCCGTCCAGACAGCTCCTCTACCAAGCTACGCGTTGTTTTTGATGGCGGGTGTCGAACTACATCGAATCGTTCCCTGAATGATATATTGATGGTAGGCCCAACTGTACAAAGGGATTTGTTCTCCATAGTTTTTAGATGTCGTTTTCATAAATATGCATTGACTGCAGATATAGTCAAAATGTATCGCCAGATAAAGGTCGACACCGATGACGCTAACTTTCAATGTATTCTCTGGAGAGAGCATCCAAATGAAAATCTTAAATATTTTCGCCTCACTACCGTGACGTATGAAACTTCACCCGCACTCTTCCTTGCTACTCGCTGTTTGAACTACTTAGCAGATAAATTCAAAGATATATATCCACGGTCATCAAACATAATCAAAGAAGACTTCTATGTAGATAACCTAATTTCTGGTGCAAATTCGTTGGAAGACATAAAGAAAATTCAGTTGGAAGTCGATCATATTCTGAGCTCTGGAAAATTTGAGCTAAAAAAATGGTATTCTAACCACGAAGAATTCTTAAGCGGAATTCCGGAGGATCGAAGAGAGAAGTTGGTGAGAATTAATGATTTGGAATTCATCAAAACGTTAGGCCTTATCTGGGAGCCGACAGAGGACTACTTTCGTTTCGTTGTTCCTGAAATCTCAACGTCGCTACGGATAACTAAACGCATAGTTCTATCTGACCTCGCAAAACTCTTTGATCCATTAGGTATCATTAATCCTGTCATTGTGAAAGGTAAAGTTTTTCTACAGGAACTATGGAAGTCAAATTTAGATTGGGACGAGTCATTACCGCAATATTTATATACCGAATGGGACTCATTTCGACAAGAATTACACACCTTGAATGAACTCCGAATACCTCGTTTCGTTTTATCTTACGACAAAGCAATAGACATTCAGGTGCATGGTTTTGGAGATGCGTCGATGCGATGTTACGGGTGCTGTATTTATCTGAGGGTAGTAGATGCTCAAAACAACGCCGCTGTCAAGCTAATTTGCGCAAAATCTAAGGTAGCCCCTTTAAAAACTCGGACATTACCGGAATTGGAACTGTGTGCATCCTATCTTCTGGCTACTTTACTGAATCTACCAAAGTCAGTAAGCAAGTTTTATTTGTGGACAGATTCGTCGATTGTGTTAAATTGGTTAGCATTGCCACCTTCAACTTGGACAGTATTCGTTGCCAATCGGGTAGCTCGAATACAGGAATTAACTGAAGGTTGCATTTGGCGACACGTAGATTCTACTTCGAATCCTGCAGATATTATTTCTCGTGGCACAACACCATCGAAACTCCTGAATTCTTCATGGTTCTGTGGTTCAAAGTTTCTGTACAATTCTGAGGAAGCTTGGCCAGCACTGACTAATGCAGACACTAAGTGTGTGGAAGGCCGAAGAAAATCGAAAGCTGTTTTACTGGCAAAAACTTCTGAAATTACAGATTATATCGTCGAGTGCAAATTCGTAAATAACTTTGTCAAACTACGACATATTTTTGCATATGTGTTAAGATTTATCGAGAACTTGATATCGTCAATTAAGAACAAACCAAAGCAGTCAGGCCCGTTGCTAGCTTCAGAACTAAAGAATGCAGAACATCTTATGGCCTATATCGCTCAAAATACTGGCTTTCCCGAAGAAAGAGCAAGACTCTCAAAAAACGAAGATATTAGCCCAAAGAGCTCTATCAAAAATCTAAACCCCTTCCTTGATAGAACTCTATCACGCACCTTGCTACGTGTTGGTGGGCGTTTGCAGAAAGCAGACTTACCTTTTGATGTAAAATTTCCAATCCTCATTCCTAAAAACCATCCTTTCATCCTATCATATGTTGCTTATTTACATAATAAATATTGTCATGCAGGTTCTCAGGCACTGATGAACATGGTTCGAGAAAAATTCTGGGCAACCAATCTGCGCGAAGTCACGACCAAGATAGTTAGAAGATGTTTGCACTGTTTTCGTTATCGACCGAAGTTACTCCAGCAAATTATGGGTGACCTGCCGAGTGATCGAGTGCAGCAGGATCGGCCTTTTCGAAAAACGGGACTTGACTTTTGTGGCCCCTTTTGGACAAAATCATCAACACTACGCGGAGCACGAATACTCAAGACTTACGTTGCTGTATTTGTTTGCTTCTGTACGAAGGCTGTGCATTTCGAAGCAGTGTCCGATCTCTCATCAAAAGCATTCATCGCTGCACTTCACAGATTTATGGGTCGTCGAGGTCTGCCCAATATCATCTTTTGCGACAACGCAACAAATTTCGTAGGTGCAAGGAATGAACTACGTGTACTTCGTGAAAAATTCTTTGAGCAAGATCTTCAGGAAGATATCCGTCGCATTTGTGCAGAAGACAACATTGAATTTCAACACATTCCACCTAGGGCTCCACACTTTGGCGGGCTCTGGGAAGCCGCGGTAGGATCCATGAAAAGACACCTCTGTAAAGCTTGTGCAAACATTACTTTCACTTTTGAAGAATTGTCGACGATTCTGGCACAAGTCGAAGCAACTTTAAATTCTCGCCCGATCACGCCATTGGCGGCTGACCCGAGCAACGAAGAAGCGCTGACGCCCGGACATTTTTTAATCGGGGCTCCACTGGTAACTAATCTGTCGCCCGACAAGTCCAATACAACACTTTCTTACTTGAACCGCTGGAATCGGTTGCAAGCCATAATACAGTATTTCTGGAAGCGATGGTCGCGTGAGTATTTGCTAGAACTTCAAAAGCGAACCAAATGGAAAGTGGCATTTCCGAATGTCGAAATGGACACATTGGTTCTAATTGCCGAAGACAATGTTCCACCACAAAAATGGTTGATGGGTAGACTAGTATCTACAATCAGCGGAACGGACAGAAGAACTCGAGTAGTGGACGTAAAGACCAAAAACGGAATCCTCAGGCGGCCTATCCAAAAGATCGCACCTTTCCCAGCGGAAGGTTGAAAGATCCTTTAGTTCTTTCAAGTCGGGCGGCATATGTTAATGCATAACATCGCACATTAGTATATTCATATGAAGTTAAATTCTTCAGTTATCACATTAAATAAACTTTATGTATAATTGCTAAATTGTACTAGATTACTTAAGCAAATTTAGAAATTTATAATTGACATAAAATTGTTTCCTACTGTCCAAGCACAGTATTTCGAAGTATTATATGCATTCTTTCAGTTGTAACTCATTTTTTCACATTATCTTGAAACCGGTTTTGTTGTTATCAGTTAGTAAATCAGGCAGCCGGCAGCATCTCTTGATCTGCGAGGCATTAGTAGCACTCAGGAAGTATACTTGTACACAACTTAAAAATAAATAGTCGGCACATTAGCAAAAAAGAGTTTTCATTTATTGAACCTCCTATCAACTTTTTCACAAAATTCTGTGGAATTAACAACATGGAAGCGCATTTTTATCGATCCAATGCGTGAAATTATATTGAGAGAGAGAAACAGGAAGGGCACTAGTTTCTCTGCTAAATGGAACTAGAAAAGTTGTGTAAAACTAGAAAAAGTTACGTAAACCGATTGTTGCTTTCTAGGAATATTCGCTACAATGTATATCCACTGTTCCGTGGTACTATGACAGTAAACCGATTTCATAACATATTCTGGTTTTTTCGGTTTAATAATATCAAAACAAGAGCTGAATGTTAAAAAACCGGACAAAGCTGCACTCAAGTATTACCAATTTATTGTTGATGTGAACGCTAGCTTTTTCGCAATTTATTCTTTGTTATGTTGTAGTTTATATATAATTATATTTTGATTCCGGTTTATTTTTAATAAATACTACTAATACTAATTTCTATTTCCAGATGAAAACTTTATTTATTGCCACTATCATGTAAAGTGCATATATGTATGTATATGAGGAGCGTTTTTTCAAAACTCGATAATTGAATATTGAAAATTTTTCCGGAGGAGGTTTTTTATGCTTTAAAGGGAAATAAATGAATATTTTGAAAGAAACACATTTTTTTCATACAGCTAGGTCGCCGGCAGCATATAAACAGAAAAACAACCAAAATTATCCATAATAACTAATAAGAAAATACTGATGAATTTCAAGTGATTTCATCAAAACTCGATAATTACAGTTTTTGTCGAGTTTTGCTAAAATCAACTTAAAAAACTGCTTTAAACGAAGCATCATCTTCTTCATATATTCTTCGAGAACTTTCATCAGAATCTTCTTTTTCATTCGCCTTAAATATAGCGTCATAAAATTGTCTGGCTTCATCGGGAATAGCAAAAAATTTAATAAGTTTCTCCCCATCTTGCTTCTTTTTCACAGATACAATGTTTTCAATTGGTATTTCTTGTAAAGTACGCATAGATTCCTCGAAATCTTTATCTTTTTTGAAAGGACAGACGTCAACAGGTGTTCCGGAGTAGGTGCAACTTGTATTAGTTGTAACTTTGGAGTCGTCTTTCCTGTAACCAATCACTCTTGTTTCGCTAATTTTGAAGGGCATTTTGGTTTTTAAAATCATTTTCGAAACACTTTTATAATCATGTAATTGCCAATCAGTGTTTAGTTTCCTGACCGTACCGAACTTAGCCAAAATTGTTAAATAGTCTGTAGGACTTAGAATTTCCTCCCTCTTCCTGTATTGTATACGATCAGGTGGCATATAGCTGTGACCTCTAATGGGAAAGAAGTGTTGAATATGTGTAAATATTACACTTCGTTTTAAAAAATTATTCAGAGCAGTCATCAGTACGGTGTTTTTATTTTGCGATGCACATGAATCTGAGAATAACAGCAATGTAGTTGGTCTGTCCTCTTTTGACTTAACAATCAGAGTCAACTCCAACTCCTCAAGAAAATTGAGTAATGCTGAAGCTATTTGATTGGCTCCGCGTTGTCCTTCTGTCTCAAGCCTTAGTTTGTTTCTCCCCGTGAATAACAATACCAAGATTGTAAAACCAAACTTGACGGGAATTAAAAATTTCGCCTACTGACAGCTTGGGCAACGGCTGATTTTGTTGCACATGAAAACAATAGTTATAGTTTTTTTTTTCATTATTTCATGAAATTTTTTGCCTTCAGTTGATGCAGGTTTTTTTTTTGTTCTATGTTCTTGCCTTTTTTCTAAGTCAGATTCGCTTTTAATATTCATTTCAAAAATTTTGCAAGTAGAACACGTATCGCTCTGGGGACTACCAAAGCCCAGATTAAATTGTGTATAAAACATTTTTTTTCTGCTCATTTTATATAATTCAAACAGTTTTCTCAGAGAAAGCTCCGGTGGTAAATATTTGCCCTGTATTTTTTTTCTCGGCAGTAGAATGACTTAATATGCATTTTTATATATTCTGTCAGTTTTTTATCTTTGACAGTTGAACGATCCCCGCCTCTTCTTTCTTTTGAGACTTCAGGCGAGTGAAAATTATATCTATATACAAGTCATATAAAATATTAGACCTTACTGAATATGTCGCTCTAGCTTATTTTAGAACTTACCTTGCACAGCTATCTTTTTTAAACGTGACTTCACACTTTGGAATGACATTTAATACTGCAGTTTCTATTATACATTTGAAGCACAAATGCAACACAAAGGAATAAAGGCTAACGGTAGAATGGCCAGCAGACAAATACTTTTATGACGGCTTAAGTAGCCTGAGTAAAGGCTGAGCTGGATTCGTCTAACTGTTAGAGTGAATTTATCGCTATTAGCTTGACTTTTGATGTAATTATCGAGTTTTGATATAACTTTTGCGTAATTATCGGCCTTTGAAATACCACGAAAATTTATGATCCCTATAACTTTGAAAAAATCGAGTTTTGAAAAAGACCAATGGAATAGGTGAATAGAGATCTGAATTCTGAAAAATTTAATGCCAATATCTCATTTTCGCTAAAAAGGGAGTTATTGAGTTTTGAAAAAACCCTCCTCATATGCAGATAGCTGCCCGTGAAGCAACGTCAGCATAAATGTTGTGCTGAAAATGTAGTATTTCTAAATGTAGTTTTCAATTTTTTTTTTTAAATATCTTTGTTCCATTAAGTTAAATAAAACATACAAATGTCTATAAAATAAAAGTCAAAAATTATACGCGAAAACGCAAGAGTTAGCTTGAAAATTAAAGCAGTATAGAGATAATTAGTGAACGAAAAAAACATGGAAAGAATTTTTTTAGTAATATTAAATCTTCGATTTATTAAACACAGTAAATAATGTTTATTTAATATCAATTCAAACAATCAACAATTTAATCCAAATTTTCTAAATATTAAAAAATGTTGTCTAATATCGAGAAAGATGAAGTTTTCAAAATTTATTCTAAGTTACTCAAAACTATCAAATTCCTCTCGAATACACTTTAGAAAAAGTACTTAATAAACATCATTACAATTTCGCAAACGGTTATTTAATCTCAGGAATCGTTTCCTTAATTTCAATAAATACAGATATAAGTTTTTACCGTTGGGATAAAATCAAACGGTTAATTTACATGTATAACTGTGTAACAAAACTTTCAATATACACGTGTCAGTGGAAATAGTCAGCAGCATTTTACAAAATATTTAAGAATATTAAGACGAATACTTGTTGACTTGAAAACAAATTGCAGCAACTTGATTCCTGAAAACGAATTTAATTATGCGTCGTTTTTGTAGAATATTTAAACAACAACAAATCAGGAGTAAATGTGTTTTCAGAATCTACCTGCATGCATTTATTTTCATTTGGACGCCGGCTTTATGCAAGTAAAGAAGTTATAGTGAGACAAATTCATAAGTTATACTGTTCTTCTTCGCAACGGGGAAAACTATTTAAGTTTTTTAAATTTATTGTGTGTATTTTATGTGTGGAGTGCCATTCAAGCGTGTAGTATATATATATTTTTTAATTTACTGAACAATATAATGATTTATATGGAAACCATTCGTTTTTGTTTTCAGATTTTCCCACAATTTTTATTTCAGCAATAAGATTTTCTTCAGTTTCAATTTTACAGTTGACAGCTGATGATTCAAAAGATTCAGTATTATTCAGCTATTAGCTTTAGATAATCATACCTGCATGAAGCATAAAGGTTCTGTCATGAAAAGCTATTCTTGATAAAAGCATACCTGCATAAAGCAACTATATTTGTACGTACTAATACGATAAATAAAATCTATCAATAGTTTTCTTAATCTATACGTTTCTTGGTATACATTTTGACAAACTAAAATTCAATTTATTGACAAAATAAGATATTTATAAAACATTTCGTTTAATATTTAATTCAAGTAAATAGTTCGCCGCTTGAATCTGGCATAAAGGTTTTCTCAATACAGGAAAGAAAGATAACATAAATATGAACTTTTGTCATTTCTAGTTTTATTATTTTAATGCTAAAAGTAAGAAAATATGACTCCTTGAATTTGGTATTATTTACTTGACAATGATACAACCAACCAAAACTTGAATCAAGACTATGTTTTTTAGAAAATAATAGAAGTTTACTTGGCGCAAAATCAACAGCTTTTTTACTTGATATTCATCAACATTTTCTTAAGATCAGTAAATTTGAGGGAGAAAAACCTAATCTTAATTTTCCAAGGTAGAGCTGTCCCTAATATTACCGAAAAATGCCTAAACTGTGTGGCACAAATTGTTGCCACTCACTTTAGGGAATTATATTTTACTGTGTAGTTGTGTTAGACAAGATTTACTTTTTGTTTATTACTAGCGATCTGTCTTGATGACCGCTCAAATCACAAGTGATTTTATGCAGTCAAGTCAAGTGTGTTTTGTACCGATTTTTTTTTATTTGCGTTGTCGTTGTTTCCCTCGATGTTATCTCTATTTGTCCCCATTTGTTCGTTGGGGCTCATCTTTAGCCCTCAGTTTAGTTTGTTGTCGTCGTTTGTCCTCTTGTTGATAGATGCAACTTTCCAACTTTCCGTTTCACTGTCGTCATTTGATTTACAGCTGATGGGTATAATCAGCCGTACCTTATGTCTTTCACCTTTTGGATTTTATGCTTCTAGCAGCTTGCCATTTATAGCTGCGAAAAGCATTGCGTAAATGTGAGCTGCGCGTCTCTCAGTGCCTTTAGCTTTGAAACAATACAAAAGCATATGGTTGGCAGGACAGTGGTTGTAAAACTTTCAGCTTTCTGTCAGGTTTTTGTTTGCTGGTGTCCCTGTGAACAAATTTTTCCTAGGTTGAAATGGTAAGTTTGTGTCATTGTTTATATTAATTATTATTTTGTTAATTTTGTTTCCTTTTCAGATAATAATTTAATAATGTTGATTCTGCGTTGGATTATCGGTGTATTAAGAATAAATTTTGTCTTTGGTTAAAATCTCAGATCATTTCATGACATTTCTTTAGATATAATCGATGGTTTTTTATTTCTTTTTTAGCTTTGGTGCTAACTGTTTCTATCTACGACATTGCGGGGGATTAGTCCATTGATATTATGTTCACTGTCACCGTGGAAAACATTGTATACGTGAGCTTTATGTTTATAAGATCATTTGTATTCAAATGGTGTTCCGCGACGGATCAAATTTATCCAGGCACATTATATTGACTCACCCTTGTTATCTCATTTAACAGATTTTCTCTAAACCTGGTTAAATCATCCGAAAGATAATGGTCACACCAACTCTTCGTGTTTCCAATTATGTATACAGTTTGACCTCGTGAAAATAAACAAACAAACAGGGATAGAAAACTCAATGCTCAAAAGGGAATATTTCAGTTGAGTGTCTACAGCCCTAGGATTGCCAGCTTTTCCTTAACTGTGTTTTTGCTGGAAACCTGAAATTCATCTAATAGTATCACATATATGTACAAGAAATATAAGTAAATGTGTATCGTACTACCAACGTGCTCATTTAATTCACTATCTTAGTATTAAAATACGAAGATGCTTAACATGGGAAATAACTACAAACTAATCTCGAAAAGCTTTTGGAATATAATGAGCTCGAGCTTTTTCTACGCATAGACTCGCTTCACCTTCTTTATGACTAAGTGGTCACACGTGCGCACAATAATCAAAGAGCATTTACTCATTTTTAGTTATTTAATGTCCCGCTAGACAGCCCTTTTCCTCCTCAAAGTCCTAGACCGTATTTGAAAACTTCACCGCTCTCTATCTTTTCACAAAGAAAAGTTATATTTCACCAATCAGTCTGCCAGCTATATCGACATCTCAAATTTGAAATTAAGGAACGTGAGAAAATATCTTTGAATTATAGCAGACAATAAACAGAACACGAACTCAGTGCAAGTAGAGCTTTCAGGACTTCTGACATGTGTCGAAGAGGACTGCGGAAGAAGTTGGGTCAAAAGCAGTCAACAGAGCAATTTTGACCAATGGAATTGTAGTTAAGAAATAAGCTGTAACTTTTGCTATCCATTGCAATATATTGGCCACGGTACGAATGAACCTCCTGAGCATATGAGATACATTAAGAACACTTGAGATTAACATCAATATATAGTCAGGACAACTTTATATCGGAAAGAAAGTTACCTAAAACGAGTGAAACAATCGTTCCATAAAAAGTTTAATTGTGTAATCGGTGGCATCTTTTATCAACAGATAGAGTAAAGCAGCTCTAATGGCTTTACCAATTCCTTTCTCACCTCAAAAGTGGTATTCGGTCAATGAACTATTTAATCTTTGGGCGTGGAGCCACAAGAATATCTTGTTTAAAGGAAGGCACGACTTGGATCAAAGTCAGATGATCGTTGCTTCGCAATTTGGATTACTGCAATACTTTTGCATTTTGACTTTAATCGACTGAGGATTACCTAAGATTGATCGAAAACACTCTTGAGAATAAACATTTACTCCTTAAAAATCCTGAACTCCATTATTTCTGGATAGTCTTCTCTTAGAGGAATATACATTGTATGCAATACACACTTAGCGCGATTTTTCTGGCCGCAGATCCAGCATGAAAGATGATACACGGATGATTAGCTTATCATATTCCGGAGAAGATAAATTTTATCGCGAAAGGTTATCATCATATTATTGTGGACGTCATGTCCTTCGGGAAGTAATGTATACCTAATGCAATACTTCTTGGTGAATTGCTTTCGAATCATCTAGTGAACATGAAAGGAATACCTGTAGAAAATTAGAAAAAGATATCGCCGAGGAATCATGTTGATGCATTGCCTGAAAGAGGGGAAAGTGATGTTGCCGTGATAATAGATGGACTTGAGATTATTTTTAAATAAAACTTTATAAATTAGAAAAGTAAAGTATTACGTATTATACGAGGATATGTAGGCAACTTCACTAAATATAATTTACTACTCCACCTAAGCAAAGGTGATAACTGGAAGATCACCTCCAATCATCGCGATGATGATTTTTCAACTCAATGTTTGCTGGGGAAAGGAAACCAAAACTGTGACAAACTTTCTTTGTCATTATTTGGCCCTCTCTGTTAATCTAGATGAACCCAAAATAATAAATTTATGCAAAACATAATTTATCAAAATTTCCCACTTCTTATATTTACAATTAGACAATTATAAGAAAAAGAATAAAAAAATCAATGTGCGGATATTTTCGTTTCCATAACAAATACCAAAAAAAAAAGTTTAGTTTAAGTAAATGCCGTTTTTAAATGAACAAAAGTATTTTAATATTTTCAACCCATTCATGATGCTTGCTTACGACATATGCGACATCATAATTGTTATTTTGTAATTTTAATCCAATATCAGATAAGTAAGAAAGAATGGGGTTATTCCTTCAACACTTTAGTTCCTTTCAAAGAAGCATTAACTATGTACCTATACATTACTTGTGGTAATCCTTTATTTAAAAATAAATGTCGATAGAAGGAATAAATTATGCTCTGGAAACACCATGAAAACGATATAACAATGTCAGATCACACATTAGTTTGTTATCATTCTCTTTGCCTTTATTTATTTATCCGTCGACATGGACGCACGCAGTAAGATCATTATTACAATCGGTAGCTGGTAGAACATTTTGTTCGTCCTGTTAACGGAATTTTAATATATTTGCAAATATTTTCTGTTCATACTTCATTATTTCGAATTATATATATATATATAATTATTATCCTTGAATTTTCTTTCAATTAATAAATGAGTTATATTAATTAAATCTGGCGTTATTAATCAAAGTCTCAAATATATACGTTATGTTCACAATATATCAGAACAGTTTTCACGAAATACATAGCTGCATTGCGTATCTTTTGCTGCCTTGTAGTAAAATTTTTGTCGGGAAATGGCATTCCCTTGTAGAAATTGCTCACAGTTTTTCTTTGGCCCTTGCCCCGCCAGGGACAGTTATTATGTAAACTATTACTAATTGAACTAAAAGCATCAAGGTTCATGCAGAAACATATAGAAAATTAAGTCATGATGAGCCTTGCGATGAGCATTCACTAAATCTCAACGAAGGGCTCATTGGACTAAATCAGAAATAATAAATATTCATTCTTGTCATCACCGTGTCACACGACATTTCTATTAGGAAAATTTGAATTGATTTTTGTGATTTATTGGATTTTAATAAAAATTTTAAATTATTCATTTTAAGTTAATTTTTTAATTTGTTCTTCTACGGAAAGACTATTGCCCATATGCTAAACAAGACGTGGGCATTACGCCTGAGCGTATCAGAGTTTGATTGCAACCGGAGTTTGAATTCAGAAAATTATATGAAATCAGTCAAATCATATTCTGATTTATGAACTCATCATGACACACGTTGATATGCTCATTAATAAGCTCATCGTGACACTCATTTACATACTCATTAATAGATTCATCTTGACACACATTACCCAGCGAGAAAATTGGAATGCCTGACTTAATTAATGTTTACTGTTAAAACTACCTGGGGCGAGATTCTGTAACTGGGAGAGTTCGGGAGTTTGGGAGATGGGAATTTTCGTTTTCTCCGATTAAAACTCCCTGACTCTCCATTGAGAAGTATCGCAATATCGAAGGAGGGCTAACTCTGTGTGGGAGGGTCGTAGAGCATTGGGGTTTTTTCCATCGGATTTAGGTTCTAGAATACAAAAACATAGATAAACAAATTTTTGGGGTGCGGGCTTTTGGGTATGGGGGTCGTACCACCCCCAATCGGGGGTTGTCCAAAATACGTCACATTTGGTACCAAATTAAAGACGGAGAAGTGGGTAATCGAGCGATGAAGTTTTTTTTCTGATCATTTTAACTTCATACCGCCGAAATACTGGTTTTTTGCACTTGGGTCATATATACGCCAGTTCCTATATTTTGCATATATTTCTTCTGTTCTTTATTTGACATCTATAAGTACTCTGTTGTAAACATTTATCTCATGGAAAGTGAATTTCCACGACTTACCAATTCTTCATAAAGATGAGTTGAAAATATGTCCATTTTTGTACCAAAAAACGGCAATTTTTTCAACTTAAGAAGGACTGATTCGCTTCTTTTGCAGTTATCTCCAAAACTGTTTACCGGACTAAAAAACTATTTACACGCCTAATTAGGGGAGAAAATGTAGATGCCATTTAATTCTACATACAAGCTTTAACGTGCATATTTAAAATTTTTATAGCATCTCTACTGGAAGAAGACCAAATTGACCATTTACGCTTGAATTACAATTTGTACCGGGTAACTCGAACCACAAAAATCCTTATTTCTCTGTAAGTTTTTGTTTTTGTAAACATGGCCAGGATATGCGGTGAACCCATAATTTAATTTCAAATACTTGTTACCTAGGTACCTTCACAAAATACAACAAAAGCAGACAATACTCTGAGTTGAGAAATATTCTTCTTACTTCTCCACACTTAACACAGCCGAGAGTTTTATCGAGTGCAATAGAGAGTTTGGTAAACATCCATACAAATTCCACGAGTTACAGAATTCCGGTTGGAGAGTTAAGTGGCAACAGAACTCTCATTTCCACAATTCTCCGACCTAGTGAATCCGGCCCCTGGAATGTCAACATTACCCGGTTTAGGAAGGCAGGCGTAAGCTGTTCATGCATCGTATTATTACGGATGTTACGTGCATTTCAGGGTTTGTTTAGAGAAGGTAGAGGTTCTTATCGAAAAGAAATAAAAATTTGTGCGGTTTTATTTGCAGAGCCTAGTACGAGGGAGTGCATGCAAATAGAAAAAAAAAGTTTTCTAGAGTCATTGTTTTTGTAAGAACAATGAAAGCAGGAAATGTGCGTAGATGACAAATATTCTGATTTGTGCATTATTTTCGAAGAAGTAGATTATTTTCATAAATACGAGATTCGAAGTGAAAACGTGTTTTGTTCTACATCTTTCTACAAAAGCAGAAAAAATTCTTACCTTTACCTCTCATTGAAAACAGGAGAGTGCTTCCCTCCACCACCTAAATTGAATGGCTCTTTTGAACCTTCCGGAAAATTCATGCTAAATGGTTCCGTTTACTATTCCTAAATTTCCTAAATAGCAAAATGAATGCTTCCACTGAACTTAAAAGGTTTTAAAATTTTTATTCTTTTCACCTTCCAAAGAACTGAAAAGTAATGCCTCTTTTCACTTTCCAAAAAATTAATAAGGAAAGCTTCCTTTTACCTTCCAAAAAATTAATAAGGAAACTTTTTTTCACCTCCCAAAGAATTAAAATGGAAGGCTTCCTTTTACCTTACAGGTTATGCAGAAGTAAGGTGTGCAAGTTAATATATAACCACCTTATATATCTTCCCGTCGTAGGACATCAATGCATTAAATTCAATGGACTGGGTATCAAAGCATATTACTTTCATACCTTTCCGAAATGCTTCCGTTTCCCGCTGGCTATGTACTCATCGAAGTGCTCATCTAATAATGTAAAATGCACAAAGGAGAAGCAAAGTATTAATTTTTAAATAAGTGAAAGAAATGCAATATCTCATGCATACTAACTGTGAATAAGTAAATAAATGATTTTTTCACCCGGTTGCAATTTCAAACGTAAATAAATTTCATCAGGACGTTCATCTGATGACCCATGAGGAGCTCATTGATGGGCTCATCATGATTTGTCTGCCAGGGTTATTCATATCAGTTTAGAAATAATACTGAAAAACTCCAGCTTTCAGGTAAAAGTTGGAGACACTCCAATCAGGTCTTCGCTTCTTTACCCGTGTGGCCTAAATCTTTGTCTAGAACGTAGGTCCAAAGAAATTTGGAATAGTTTTCTTTAGAAGGATTAAAATTCTTTTGCATCCCTTTTGCACACGTTCCTTTTTTTTATTTTGCTTTATGTTTTATATACCACTGGACGTACTTTATCTGCATCTGACAAATTGCATGTTTGCAGTTTATTATTTATTTCTGAACTTGAATGAAGGTAAGTAAAGGGACAAATCTAACTCCATTGTATTCCCCTAAAGTTCTCATCAATTACACATTCTATACCGTCTGATTTTGATATCGATAATTGATATCGTACAATGAATCAGTAGCAGTTGGTGTGGGTGCGGGAGGCTGCGAAAGTGGTAAAAAAAGTATTTTTAACTAAAAGTATGCCAGCTGAAACTTTTTTCTATAAACAGTTGACATCATAGCGAGTTGAAAAAAATTCGTCAGCTGCATCGCGGAGGGTGGATTATGCATCAGCTGCTCGTATGAACTTGTAAATAAAAACACGTAAAGTAAAGTAATAGTAATAGCCTGAGAACGTTCCGACGTAGAGAGCTGAAGTTTGGTACATGGTTTCTTTTAGCAAGTAAGTGAAATTCCGAAAATGTACAAAAACGATGGTAAATCTTGGTGTTGACATATAAAAATTTTGGCTTTTACGTATACTGTTAAAACATTCGTCAGTCCTAGACGTTTTTACTGTACTAAAAAGTTTATCAGAACATGAATTTCTATATAATTCTTCATAATCATTTTTATAGTCCGACGAACTGTTCTAGAAATAAACTTACACAGGGAGGTGACCATACGAAATTATACATCTAAGGTATCGTAAGAATTGGTCTCAGTACAACTCTAGCTTTTTTAATTATTAATATAACATTGTAATATTGACAAATGTTTGGGAATTCCCAGAAACAATGCGCAGAGTAATTTCTAAATCGTTCTGTAGGGCACTCATATTGCTGAGCATTATGATACAAATATCCGTGTCTGGTCAATTCTTATGATACCCTAGATGAATGCGCGTATGTAATTTCATATGGTCACCCATCTGTGCAAGTTTGAATGTTGAACTGGTTTTTCGTATATATTTCTAAAACAGTTCGTCGGACAGCAAAAATTATTGGAACAAATTACATAGGATTTGATATGTGAAGAACTTTTTAATACAATAAAAACATCTAGCATTAATTGTTTTCACAGTATACGTAAAAGACAAAAATATTTATATGGAAACATTAAAAAGGGGTTGCCCGGTTTAGTCCATTTTAGAAATTTCATTTACTATCGCTATGAAAACACCAAGTACCAAATTGAAGCTCCCTACGTCGGCACGTTCTCAGGCTATTACTATTAGTTTATTTCATGTGTTTTTGGTTTTTTTTTTACAAGCTCATGCAAGCTGCTGACGGATAATCCACCCTCCGCGATGCAGTTAATGATTTTTTTTTTTCAAGTTTAAAGAAAAATGTTTCAACCAGCATATACTATTACTTAAAAAAAAATAATTTTTACCACTTTCGCAGCCTTCCACACCCACAATCACCACGAGTGCGCAGCTGACGCTTGATTCGCTTATTAGTCATACCAGATCTATCGAAAAATATAACAATTGATCGGCATAAAAACACTACCTAAAATGCAACGCTACCTCCCGGACTATAATTTCACAATAATTGAAAAAAAAATGCAAATTTTAAATAGTTATTGTGGACATCTCCATCATTCCATTTATACAACAGTTAACTTAGGAAATATTACAATAGTATATAATAATTTCAAATTAAATTCAAACAGAAGTAGCTTAATGAATATCGATTCGACGTACGCGCCCCCTGAATATATTCATAAATATTCCAAAGATTGCGTGTAGTGCAGATAGAGTTTTGCTTTTAATTTCTTTATTTTGTTGATTTATTAATAGAAATAAATACATATAAAATTACAAAGAAAATATAACAATATTATTTAAAATGATTGAGGAATGGGATAATCACAAATGTTAATGTATACATCACAAAGACGTATTATTATGTTTAGCGTAGGTACAAATATAATTATGCTTCTAGGGTTAAGAAGTAAGTAATAAAAAATGTAATTTTAAAAGTGTACCCAAAAATTTTAGAAAATTGATAAAATTACATTTTGCATTCGTTGTTTATTCTATCATAACAAGTGAATAGCAAAACTGCAGCGCATCAGAAAATAATCTGTCGCTTAGTGATGAATCAGTGACGATCATACCTTTGGGAAGGTCACATCAGGTATAACATAATACATCGTAATAGAAACTATTATGCTTATCTCTGGTCACACCTTGTTTATCCATGGTACAAGAGTACATTGGTATAAGTAAAATAACAGAAAATGTTTGAATGCATGACGGTAAGATACATTAAGTTTCCTTTAAAGGCGACTTGCAAAAAATAATTACTTAAAAACTTTACGCACGAATACTATAAGCAGCCGGGCGGATTGCTTATAACAAGCTTTTATAAACGATATAAAATCAAATCGGCTAAGCTATTATAGACTATATTAAATCAAATTGCCTACTTCCGAAATCGTTATTTCTGAGAAGCATTGGCTCATGTTGAAATATGGACAAATCCAATTTGTTTGCAGCTAGGTTTGCTGTGAGGGAGGCTTTCAAAATGCTCACGAGTCTCAATGTGTCTAAGGCTGCTGACCTTGATGGTATTTCGCGCCTCGTACTCAAGTACTGTGCGTCGTCATTAGCTAAATCTCTACGCAAACTATTTCACCTGTCCTATTCGACAAGAGCTTTTGCTTTGGCATGGAAACTTGCACATATTCAGCCAATATAAGAAAAAGGAGAGGCAAGCGATCTCTCAAATAATTGCCTTTACTTCGATTTTTTCGAAGATTTTCAAAACACTCATCAACACCCAGTTGATGCAATATCTAGAAAACAATTACCTTATTTGTAATCGTCAATATGGATTTCGTGCTGGCCGCTCTAGTACAGATTTACTAACATTCCTTACTAAGCATTGGAATCAATGTCTCCATAATTTTTATTAATCATCGCATTAGATATCTCGAAGCCCTTTGGTAGTGTCAGATATCCTGCTCTTTTAGCTAAACTTCAGCCATTAGGTCTAGACCCTCTCTTCTTAAAATGGATCAAAAGTTTTATTTCTCGCCGTTCAATTCAATTTATGTTGGACGCTCAACCCATTTACATTGATTGAGAATCTTAAGCTCGTCATCTCTTAATATCATAGGAACTGAAATATTCAACAATCTTAGTTGGTCCGAACACATTTTTCTCTTACCAAAAACGCGATGAAATCTCTGTGCTTTTTGCAAAAATGCAAGAAATATTTTACTCCATCAGACTTACCGCATATTTACAAGTCTCATATCAGGCCTAGATTAGGAAATAATTCCCATATTTGGGCAGATGCTGGACACCCTGCATTGTCTGCGTTAGACAAAGCCCAAAAGAAGGCTTTCCGGATTATGAGTGATAACATATTAATAGCAATTAGACCTAGTGCATCAGCATAATGTCGGATATCTGTCTCTTTTTTATTGTTACATACTTCTATAGCTATTGTTATGACAAAATCTTTATCCTGATCCGTGTAGAATTTTTCCTACACGCACCAAACTATCTGTAACCCAGGTTCACCCTCACACCCTTGAAGTCAGATTCGGTCCTACTGTGAAATTCTGCGAATCCATCATAAGCAGGGCAATGCGAATATGTATCTGTTTGCCATCCTCTGTTTTTCCTCTGTAGCCATAAGTCGCAAACTTCCAAGTGTTATGCACACAGTCGCCTCCTTGACATAACCCAATAATCCTCAATTTCCTACTGCTTCTTCCTTTCCTTCCAAGGCTATGCTATGGCATCACAGGATATCGCCTGAGCTTTGAAAATATCATAAAACAAAATTCAGTGGTAAAACTCACAACTAAAATGTTTAACAAGAACGAAAATAACCATAAAATGAAATACAACGGGATTTGTATTTTAAACTTCGATTGTTGAGCTTTTATTCCGAAAAAGCGAGGAAGATGGGTAATTGGAAAAGTCAAACTATAATTTATTTTAACTCATCGTCATAGAGTAAAAAACAAAAAATAAGGAACAAGATTTCCCCGCCCGTAGTTCTTGAGCTGTTTGTTCTTACTCCCATAAGCCATTAAATTTTTTGGTTGTCTCACCCAAACCTATTCCTAGCTGTCAAGTATTTGTGAAACAACCTGTATAGGTAGACTATAAACATATTTAGGTTAACCTGTCCTGCATATGAAATATCCTGAATATGGCGTTTTCTTTATACTAGATAAATACTGCGATTTTTCAATTGAATAAAAATAACTCACAGACTGCAAATCATAAGATCAAACTATATCCAAAATATGTATTTCCGTGAGAAAATACCACATACGCCCATCGTTCAGGGAAAGTGTTAAAATGTTTCGGCAATAGCTGTGTCAACCGGGAAGATCAAACTAAAAGTTGCCGCATTAACCAGTGTAAGAAAAAATATACACCAAGGCTGTGGAATTTTGTTGTTCACTAAACTGTCTTCTAAATCTCAGGATTTTAGGATAGAAAAAGCCTTATATATTTTAATGCAATCGGATATTTTCTCCCTTATAAAAAGTCATCATTTTCGAACCCCTGTAGAGATATAAACGAAGGAAAATAGCATTGAAAATATAAATCTAGGGTTTTTTAAAAGAGTTATGAATGATAACATGCAGTCAACGGACTTAACAGCATTATTTCAAATAATAAAAAGAGAACTGCTTCAGAGGAGATAACAGCTGAGCTCATAAAGTAAGGCAGTAAAAAGGGATGACATAAAAACCCTTATGATTTTTTGTTGTTTCTAAAATAAGGGTGCCCTGAAAGCGAAGTTACCAGAGCATGATTTGAATAGCACCAGATAATTATCCTTATCATATTTGAGCGCAATATGCGAATGGAGGATTTCAAGAGGGAAAAATGTAAAAAGGTATGCAAAGATATGAAAGTGGCAAATTTTCTAACGTATCAGCAAGACTGGAACAGATATATACATATATTAAGTATGTAGATGCCGAGAGCAGGGTTGCAAGGATTGAGAGGATTGTTGACAATTTTATTTTATCACAAAGTTTTCACTGAAAATGACATTTTCCCCACAAATTCCTTGTTATACATGTACATAGTATGAACACATTTATGATGACGATTCTGATTTGATTCGCGCAATCATTTGACTGACATTTTTTTTCTAAAAATTATAAAATCTTACTCGAATGAAGTTCATGTGAATATAAAGATTCAGGTAATACTGAGGTCTTTTTATTCATTCTGAGAATTATTGGGAGTTTCTTTTAGTTACACAAACATCTATTTTTAACTTTTTTTTATTTGTCATAAGTTTTTCAGCTTGTAGCTTCATAGTCTTATAAATGGTTTTCCAATAAGAGGAGTTATTTTAATTAGCCCGATATTTCGGTAGATGTCACTTTTGGAGCTGTAATTTTTTGACATTTGACAAGTAGGAACTACGCCATTAATAAAAATGGAACGATACACGATTCAACTACGCAACTACTAGAAAAATGGTGAAAATGTGGCAGAGACGGTTCATAAAAATCGAACATTTTTGGGTCATCGTGAAGCACCTTGTCGGACCGTAATACAGAAATTGGTGGAAAAATTCGAGCTGACGGGACAAGTTAGTGATGTGAAGAATAAAACGCCGCTCAAGAACAGCCGAGAATATTGCTAGTGTAGCCGAAAGTGTTGAAGAAAACCCAGGTTTGTCCATTCCTCGTCGTTCTTTGGAATTAGGCATTCCACAAACGTCCTTGAAATGCATGAAAATGATCCGGAATTCCATCGAAAACTCATCTTGAGTGATGAGGCCCATTTCCACCTCGATGGCTTCGTCAACAAGCAAAATTGTCTTATCTGGGGCTCGGAAAACCCAAGAGTTATTGTTGAAAAGCCCCTCTATCCTCAACGTGTGACTGTTTGGTGCGGTTTATGGTCCCGCGGGGTCATTGGACCTTACTTTTTTGAAAATGAGGCTGGAGCAACAGTTACGGTGAATGGATTGCGCTATCGACAGATGATTAATGATTTTTTATGGCCGGAATTGGATGGTATTGATCTGGACAACGTTTACTTTCAACAAGACGGCGCTACGTGCCATACAAGCAACGAAACCATTGATCTTTTACGGGAAAAGTTTCCGGACCATGTTATCTCTCGAAGAGGTGATCACAATTGGCCACCGAGATCTTGTGACTTAACACCTTGCGACTTTTTCCTTTAGGGCCACGTGAAAGAGAAGGTCTACGCCAACAGCCCAGCGTCGATTCAAGACCTGAAAGATGGAATTCGTGAGGCTATCGAGGACATAGGGCAGCCACTTTGCGATTTGGTTATGGAAAATTTCATGAAAAGGATATGGTCCTGTAGGCGTGGTCGTGGTGGTCATTTGGCTGATGTTATTTTCCATTATTAACGGCATACCTTCCTCTTTATAATGAAATAAAGATCCGATCATTTGTCTCAAAAAATGGCATTTTTCTTTGAATATCCAAATAACACCTCTTATTGGAAACCCTATAAATTTTATTTATAGCTTCCTTTTATGTCTAACTCCACGGGAGTATTTTTATACCCCATATGAAATCTATAGGGTATACGAAGTCTTCCACTTGTAACTCATAGAAATATACGGTAGAGCAGAATCTATTGGACACCCACGCATAATATTAAAAGATATTTTGATTTTTGCATGTCCGTCTCTCTCTCTCTTAAACAAAATAAATTTAAGTTCGAAAATGCTACAACTCCGGCAACTCCTTCATAGGGTTGTCATACAACAATTTTTGTAGGTAGCTTAGGTAGGTAGGAAGCTTAGGTAATTAGCTTAGGTAGGTTGGAAGGTAGCTTAGGTAGGTAGGTAGTTTAGTTGTGTTAGTATCTATGTATACATTTTAATACTGCTTGATGACGTGTAAAAAATTTTGAACATATAAACTCCCCATAAAAATGGCAAATAAAATTTCAAAAATGGCTTAAACCGGGCGGCTCCTTCTTAGTCCTACCATACAAAACTCTCGTTTTTACTATATATTTGGACACCAACTGAGATCGCGTTTAGGTGGAGATCTCTAATTTTGAACACGACGTTTCATAAAAATTGCATTAAAATGGACTCAATCGGGTACCCCTTTCTAGGTGTTCTCATACAAAATTTTGATTTTCGCTATATATTTGGACACTGCCTGAGAACGTTTTGGCGTAGTGAGCAAATTTTGTACACAGCGTTTTCATAAAAATTGTGAAAAAAATTTCAAAAATGAATTAAATGGGGTAACCCCTTCATGGTGTTGCCATATGAAGCGTTGGGCTTTTACTCTTTCTAAGTTTTGTTTTAAGCTAGAGTATAATATTATTGGTCTTGGATCAATTTTAACTTTTTTTCTTGTTAAAAAAATTTGTGATTAAATTTCAAAAATGGCAGAAATCAGATAAGTCTTTTGTAAAGTTCCCATACAAATATTTTATTTTCTTCTTATATTTCGACACAGCCTAAGAACTTGTCGACGCATGTTTGAAAATTTTGGAGTAAAACTTAATATTTTTCGTAATTAAATTATCGAAATGTCCCAAGTAGCAATCTATCACCGTGGTTATCAAATAACTACGATTTCTTTCAAAAAGTGGTAGCTTCTCAGTTACTTTTTCACTCATTCAGTAAACGGAGCCAATTTTATTGTAAAAAAACCTTGTAGTATATGAAAACATACATTGAGATTTCAATGTGCCTTAAAAATAACTGGTTTGGAATTTTTAGGTTCTTTACAACTTTAAAGTGACTGCAAGTGACAAACTGGTCTCTTTGATACTAGCTTGAAATAGTATTGCGAAATTCAGTCATATTTTTCAAATATTTACACCAAATTAAAAAAAAAAGAATCTTCAAAATGGAATAAAGACCCTACTCATTCGAAGAAAACATCAACGAGTAGTGCGAGTAGTGACGAACAACTTAGACCAAGCGTAAAAAATTACTTTTGCTAATTCCACACCTTAAAACAGAATATTTAGATTTTTATTGTTTTTACTCAACTATATATATTTAGTATCTTGTTGAAAATGATTTATTTTATAATACTTGAAGCTTTGTCTTATTGATTTATTTAATAATATTATGTTAGTATTATCATGTTGTTCAAAATTATAATTAACATTAAATTATGCCATTAAATCTGCTATAAATAATATTACTTAGATATTTTACGTTTTGATTTATTTATATTTCTGTAACAAGATGCACGCGAACATAGAAGCTCTACAAAAGACTATTATATCAGTCTCACTAGATTTAGCCCCTTCCCGTATCTTGTGCATTCCGGATTATTCTTCAGATTGCTCAACGAACTGTTATGTGAAGATGGACGTCAGCGTTTTTATTTAGATCAATTTAGACACAAGAGTTTACCCGTTGTTTGCTTGGTAATTATTCCATTGGTCAACTGTGGCTCTCTTCATGAATGAACGCGTACATTCAAATTTATTCAGTAATTATCGTCGTGAAGCTGAATAAGCTGAGCTGCACGCAATCATGCATTTATGTACAATAGACGCATTATCAAGGACTAATTCAAACTTTTTAAACATCTTGCGAAAAAAAAGAAAACGTTGTGGTAATGTTGATAATAATTCTTTTATTTATCGTGCGGATTATGTTACATTTACACCAAAGGAGTTAAAATATTCCACAGCAACCCTTATGTCGATAGTTTCTTTACCGTGGCGAATTGGTTATCGTTTCACGTAAGTCACTGAAAAACGTCATAGTAACATTAATACCACTAGTGTTTTTAACACGGTTTATAGGTTCGATATTCATCGAAGTTGTTACAAACCGTACAAATACAGTTGAATACATGTTATACACACGAAAATTCAACTAACTGTTGGCTGTATGCAACCAAAGTGATAAAACGGTTATATGGCGGGTTTTTCAATTCAGTTTGCTACTTGGGGTATTCTACTATATTACTACAGTTTACTACAATTTAATTTTCTTAGCTAATAAATTTCATATAAACTTTTTTTTAAATATAATACATTAAATTTTAAAAGAGTTAAAAATATTTGAATTAATTTAAAATAAGTAATTTCATTTATTTGAAATAACATGTTTTTTATTAAAAAATAATTTTATCAATATAATCATAATTTAATGCATAATAATTAATATAGGGGGATGTCCATAAAGGGTGTAATCTCAGGCAGAGCAATGTGAGATAATTCGGAGAGAGAGGATTCAATAAGCTTTTAACCCTTATCACTCCAGGAATATTTTAGGGTATGTGCATAAAGAAGCGAGACGAAGCTTCAAGAGTTATGAGATAAAATGATTGCACGCTAATTCTATGAGAGTTCTCATACCAACGATGTGGCAGAGCACTACGTGGCGTAACGCCTCGAGGTAGCTTACTGGATAAAAAAATTCTTTATTTTCTCGGAGCTGGAACGAGATAATTTTACACATGACACATTCTCATATACTAGAAGAATTGAGCAGGATCAGTACGTAAATATCATACAGATTGAAATTACCAGAATTTTGATGGCTCCTTATTTTTATGGTGATAATAAAAACTATGAAAAGTACACTTACATATTTGTTAAGTGCTATATAGTTACACTATTTGTCAAACACCAGATTGCTTCTTCAGAATCTGACGATGTACTACGAATTTAAACACCTTATTGTGAATACTACAGGTATCTCGCGTTGTATCTTCACTTCGCACAGCATATCGATTCGTCTCATTGAGCACCTACCCGTAGAATAAATTTCAGCTAACTTCAAACAAATTTTGGTAATATAAAAGTTCTAAGAATAGTTAGTTTTAAAGAATCACAATAACTTTGGAATTCTTCAATATAAAACTGATCTTCACCGCTGTGTATTTCTTAATATTCCCAGGAAATATCGTTTGAAATAAATAACATAGAAATGAATGAATTACTCAAAATTGATTGCAGAGGCACGACAGCTTGAAGTGCACTAAATCAAACATTAATAAAATTTCGAAATTCTCGTATATACTGTCAATTGTAATACATTGTTGGATTGAGTTCAACATCATGTTTTTTTGTGGTGCTACTAAATAGTAACTTTAGTTATTTTCAATGGGGGGAAGGTCTGTTATCGTGACGCTCTATCTGATTTGGGTCTGGTTCTGGGGAGGGAATGAAATTTACACAAAAATAGCGTGACGTATTTTATGGACAGACCTTAGTACATTGTTATGACAACAATATTAACCTAAGGGCACATAGGGTCAGAGCAATTTTAGCCGTCAAAAAAATTTAGAACGCATTCTCTCTAAAAATATTTCATTAATTGAGTTATTTGAAAAAACATGTTTCTTATTTTAAATTCTTTTTATTTTTATAACTCAACTTCAAAAAACTATACAAAATATTTTTATTCCAAAACTTAAATAAAATTAAAATTTATTTCAATGAATATTATTGTATGCTAGCGATGTATGTGTATATTTTTTCTCAGAATTTGGGTTTGGGACCCCAACTTTGGGCGATCCAACACCCTCGAGAAACACTTGTAAAGCCACGAAATAGACTGCCTCATTACCACATCAGAGCACTAACTTAGTTCTAACTCCTAACATTCTAAGATATTCGCAGCATTCTTATGTGCAGCCCCTGACATTTATAATATAGATTGACAAAGTCCATAGAAATACTCTGCAGAAAGTGGGCTCACTTCTATATAGCGTTCTTTTTCAGTCTAGCCACCAAGTACCAACCGAGAGAGAATTATAAATACCATAAAAAGTGGGTACGTCGAAATAAATGTTTTTAAATTAATTATTTGGGTTAATTAATAATAAAAAAGTTTTACCAAAAGCAATATATTCAAATATAGTCAACAGAAATTCGAAACGTTTTATTAAAATCCCTTTTAAATTTCCCGCAAATTGTTTTTTCAGTGTTGGTACCGACGTAAAAACTATTTTTGACACAAAATATTGTACCCGCATGAAAGCATGAAACAGCAGATCGAGCAGTCCATATTATATATGCCAGAGTGTAAAACTGAGAAAACTTTTGTTTGAATGACTCTTGCAGTTTCCAAGAGGCGAAAGAGATATAACTGGTTACAGCTTACAGCGGCTATATAAAGCCGACGAAATTCAGTAGATGTCACCATTCTTTTGATAGAATTGATCTGTGTCAAGCTACTCTGAGTTAAAAAGAACCGTGCTTCCTACGAAAAAATGAAAACAAATCTATAAAAAACAATTCTTTATTTAGGTAAAGAGAAATACCAAGCAACTATTCAGAGTTTTTTTAATGATACCGGTCTTAAGACTAAATTTTACTTCATTTCCTACAATACAATAATTGTCTCATAAAAAGTACTGACGGATCAGTTTTCAAGCTCTAAGGCGGAGGAGTTACTTCAAGTCACGTTCGCTTGTCACATGAAATGTCTAATTTTATATGCTTGAGCGTTTTACTTTTTAACACAGTGGAAAGTCTTGGTTACTGTTAACGTCCACTATATTTGCTTCTTTAGCAATGTTTTGTGGGGCAGTGAGCTTTGGGGAAGAAACTCGTGTACTTAGAGTGCTGAAATTTTGCACACGACCTTAAAAAAAAAATATATTCCTTAAAAAAGTCTCGTTTTTCGCAATGTATTTGGACACTGCGTGAGAACACGTGGACGTAAATAGCTAAAATTTGGCACATGGTGTCTTGATAGCAATAGTAGCTAACATTTCCAATATGGACTAAATCGATGAGCCTCTTCTTGGTGTTTCTGTATAATTACTTAGGTTTTTCTACGTATGCAGTGAAAATAATCAGCCCTAGACGTTTTTGTTTTACCGAAGTGTTCTTGAGAATATGAAATCCTACGAAATTGATAACATATAATCATTTTTACTATCCGACAAACCTTTCTAGAATAATATATAAATTCCTCTTCAAATATCAAATAGGGCTACGAAATTACGTGCGGGCATTCATCTAGGGTATCATAAGATAATTTTAGCTGTTTGGCTTGTTTTATTAGTAATTAATAATAATCATAACATAACATGTATGTATACCAACTGCCTTCCATTTTTTTTTTGCTTGGGGATTACACGCATACAAGCTTTAGGTACTTCCGTACTTCTTGCGCGTGTAATTCATACTTCCATGTACGGAGATCATCTTTCACCGCAGTTGCGTGCTGCAAAATGATAGCAGTTCAGGTGATAGCAATTGGACATTATACAGTTTTCATAATTGTGAAAAAAAAAAAATATTCGAGAGCGGAGGTTTATAAAATTTATAAATTTATACGGGTGAAATGAGTGTTTTTTTCCGATGTTGTTACTTCCTCTATTGCTATAATTGCTAATATTCAGAGAATTTACGCCTCAATTCCCTTTTTTTAAATGACCTTGCATGCAAGGTAATAAGTCCTCAAGTGAACTGTCTACTGCTGTCAAATGTTATTCTTTTTGAATTGGAATAAATCCACTAGCAGATCCCTGTCCCTTATTGTAAATTTATGTGACCAAATTTTAGGAAGAACTGTCAAATAAATGATCATAAATGCAAAATTGAATAGAAATAATTTATATATTAAGAACCAAATAAGAAAATTAACGTATAATACATTTTACTTAATTACTTTTAACCAATTTTACCAAATTTATTTAAAAATATTAGATAATTGAACTTCTACTGTAATATGCTTTATTTACTTAAATCTAATTTGCTATGACCTTATTACTGAAGTGGTATTAATTAAAATAAATCCTCAAATATTTTATCGTGCGTAGAACGCTGAAATTTCCTATACGGCGAAGATCTGGATGTTCCTGTAAGCTGATGTCGCAAATGTTTAAAGCCATATAGAGAAAAAAAAAGTCATCCCTGCTAGATGTATTAGAATCTTATCTAGCACCTCATAGCAAAATTGATACCATAACAAACATTATACATTGAATACGCTCCAAGCAAGGTGAACAAACATTTAAACTTAGAACAAAAGAAACAACTCAAGATTTCTATGAATGAAAATAATTCAAAAGTAGGTACATATAGTTTCCAACATTAAAATATGCGGGAGTAAGTATAGTGTAACAAATTTTCCCAAATACGTTTATTATTAACTGCTTACTTCTAATCAAACTATCGTTAATAAGATAATTCTATGTTATAAAAGTGAGCTTGAAGAAGTATGCTATGAAAAGATAAATTTGCAAATAAGTGCAAGAACCTCAGTTTTTTTTGCTTGTAATTTTGTTTTATTTCCACTATATCCGGCCATCAGAACCAGAAAAACTACAGCCTTGGCTTACTATTATATTAACCCTTGTGGGCACACGAGAAAAATCTTTGAAACGGGCATACCTATGATACCTGGGTACCTGATACATTTTCTTTGCAAAATTTATTATTATTTGTTCACATAGTTTATTTTATCATATCTATTGATTTTAAACTTGTTTCTTATTAATAATAACCAAGTGTGTGTGTTTATAATCACAAAAGGCAAATGCCAATTATTATTGGCTTTTATGTAAGAGAAATAAACAACGAACAAGATTCTATGAGCAACAAGATTGATTTACTGTATTTCGTATGTTTTTTATTATGAGGGATGAATTACGAAAACCCGTTAAACCGCAGTCTTCATATTCAGATACGAATAAAATCCTATGAATGTGTTCTTGTTTTGGTATTGCGCCATAATACGTGAAAAAGTTTAAGTTTTACTTGGAAATTTCCTTCTAAAGTGCATTATATTTGTGAAAATTCCTATTTACTCTTTTACCTCTTACATATAAAACTGATTTTCGTACCTACTATACGAAGAACACTCATTTGAAAAGGCCTTAAGAACGTCTAGCTAACGCCATATCTACCATGCCTCCCACCTGAAGCAGTGATTATATTACATATAGTGTAAATCTGAAATACGCACAACATAATATTATCAGAGTTCGATGATAAAAATCTAAGAAATTTAATTGTTTTAATTTTCGATATGTATTTCTGTTGTTATTTTATTGAGTTGCTTTAGCGCACAAAATAAATTTCTAATACTTTTTCACAAAATGAAGTCCAAATTGAATGCAGTGAGGTAACCGATGAAGATAATGAAATGTATGCTGAATCCAGAGAAGAAGCTACGGATGACGTTGTCCATATTTTGACTGGCAAAGATAAAACTAGATGGAAGTGCAGTCCTCTACAAAATGTCAGAATTCCCAGGCATAATATCCTCTATCATAGATATGGGCCAATCCGATCAAATCAAACATTATCAATACGTGAGGGTTTACAGTTGTTTTTACTGTTTCCATTCCGGGTCGCACTAAGTTTACCAAATATATGCCATCCAAGCCAGCAAAATACATCAGAAAGGTTTGGTAGGCTTGGGATACCAAAAACGTATTTCCATTGCAAGGCCAAGTCTATGTAGGAAAGACGGGTACGACAGGTGAAATCAATCCAGAAGAACGTGTGGTGGCAGATTTGTGTTTGCGGCATAAGGGTACTGGTCCAAATATTGTTACTGACAAATTGTTCACATCGCTGCCACTCGCACGGTTTCTAATGGCATGGGAGTTTTAGTGGGGACACTGAAGAATAATAAAAGTTCTGTTCCGCGGCAGATGCCATATTTATCATGCAACGCGAAGTACATTCCACCCATTTTGGATTTATTGGCAATATTACTACATGTCTCTTATGTTCAAAAAAAGAAGTAAAGCGGTCGTGTTATCGTCCACGGTGCACCACACTGCTGAAGCATCAGGTGCACACAAAAACCCTGAAATAATAGAATGCTATAATAAGACGAAAGGTGGATTGGATCTTTAATAAGCTAGATGTTGCAGCGCTGGCTGCATGCATTATCTTTTTGGGATATAATCCAGGGCGTACCAATCCAACTGATTCCCGCCGATCTTTTTTGAACGATTGTGGGTAATGCCGGCTATCAACATGCACTGTATTGAAATTTCCGCCCGAGATATGGAATCGAGGGCGTTCTTCGCCATTTTATAAACCTCCCAATTTCGACAACAAAAGGAGCTGCAGTTCCTGCACGGGATGTTCTCAAGACGTCTGGCAGTAGTTAGTAACTGCCATGTATGCATGTCATCACTAAAAAGGAGATATCGTCATATATAATATGCAAACGTCCAATTGTAACTTCCATGTAATAAGATTGAGTAAATATAGCGGATACCACTGGAAAGTAATTTTGCAAAATATTATAGGAAAATAATCAATGCAATAATTTATATTTTATAATTACAGATCTATCAACGCCAAGGCCAGTTAATCGATTCGCAAATTAAGCTTATCTTCGTACTTACATGCAAATTATCAATAAAAAACATTATTTACAAAATCATTTCTTTAAGTTTTTAGTAAATGTTGCCCTAGTTATGAACAAGTTTCACTCAACACGTGCATACTAAATATTTAGAAAGGTACTCGGGTACCACGGGTGTGCCTCTGAGGAGAATATTTATAACTGACGTTTTTCGTTCATCTGACTGAACACTTTTAGTAGGAAAACCGGTTAATTGTCTTAGAATTATATGAGTTAGGATTAACTAGAAGATCAACTTCGAGAAATTTTTTTTTTCATAATGAATTCGCTGAAGAAAGTTCTAATAGTTATCCGGGTATGTGGGTATGCCCACAAGGATTAACAACAACAAAATACTGATTTTTAGGTTTCCGCACCTAAAGGGTAAAAACGAGAAACTCATTAATGATTTTTTTCAGAATGGCGGCATTATATCTTCAAATGACGCCTACTCTCATTTGAAAAAATAAATAAAAAGTACAGTGTAAAATTTTGTACGTTGGTACGGAACCATTCGTGTCCGAGTCCGACTCGCCCTTGGTCGAACTTTTAATGCCAGTAAAGTTTTCTGAAACTGATTGCATATTTCTTCACTATTAACAATCGACGTTGACTTATTCTGATACTCGTCTCCCGAATATTTAAATTACGTCTTTTTAAAAAATTGGGAAAACATACGAAATTTAGTGATATTGGTTCGCTCAATTAGCAAAAAACAGCCAGCAATGCCCACCTACTAAAGCACTCCTACTGATATTAATGAAGTTGATATTGTACATACATCATTAGCAAAGAAGCGCTCATAATAAATGAAATTTACTCAAGAGAACGAGACCTCTAGACATTAAAATCGGTATCCACTAGATGTGAATATCATGTAGTAACATTTCAGGTGATAATTCTGACACTAAGCAATTTTCGAAATTTTGTAAACGAAATTCAAGATAACTTAATGAATTCACTTTATACTTGCTTATTATTTTCACACTAATGGGTGTAAATTAATGAAAATGTTTGTTGATTAAATTTGGTATAAGTTCTTATCTATAAATACTTCCATAAAATGAACTAGATTATTCCATGAAATCGCAGATAATGCATAAATTCAATAATTTCATTGCTTCTGACATTATAACTCAAGAGCCAAATCTAATTATTAATTAATCTGTATACAGATATTGTCGGTTTGAAAATTGCTTTTGTGGATACTAATTTAGGCGAAATTTATTAAAACGTACTGAGGCGGATATAATTTTCAATGTTTTGTTCATGTTCAATTGAATTAAAGTTTCATTATACAGCTTTGTCCACATACATAAATATAGCGAATTAGAGGCATGTGAGTAAAACTGAATTCATAGAGGTGATATAGGTTTTAATAGAATAAGAGTTTGAATAAAATAATACCAAAATTAAATAATGATGAGCTTTTTTAAGCAGAGGTAATAGAAAAAGTCCAGTTAGTGATTTCAAAGATTATTTTAAGTTACGTATGGGAGCACGGGGCATAACGAGGTATGTAACGGACTTTCTTAAAAAATTACCACTATAAGTGAGTTAACTCTTCTGTCAATGAAAAGGTTTGAGTAGACCTTTTCGAATTTTAGAAGTTTTGTGGCGATGTCCATATTAAATGTTTTTGTAACTAAATACTTTATGCTTCCCACTTCACTCGGTATCCCGTTTCGTCGAATTTTTACTAGTTACGGTTGCGACGATTAAATTAAGGAGCCTTTGAAAATCATAGAAAAAGTTTTGTCTTTGTAAAAAATAGTCTTGTCAGTTTTTTATAGCCGAAAAGATAATTAAGAAAGCAAAAATAAAATAATTGTAAAAAATAAAGAGTGCAAAAAATTAAGATTGCAAGCAGATATAAAAAATAAAAACCACAGCAAAAAAGCTTATTCCACGACAACGTATTTTATGCAAGTTTTTCTTTGAAAAACCAAGAATATTAGAAGAAGAAAATGTGGAAATTTTAGGTAACCGGAATGATATCGATACCATTCTTCGTGATTACCATAATGCACCACTAGGAGGACATCTAGCAATTTATAAAACGTATAAAGGTATAAGAAAATGCTACAAATGGAAAGGTATGTAAGGGATATTCATAAGTTTATTCAGCAATGTGTTAAATGTAGTAGGAATAAACATAGTAAAAATACAAAAATGCCTATGGTAATTAGTTCTGTCGCCGAGAAACCCTTTGACAAAGTATATATCGATATTGTAGGTCCTTTTCCAGAAACTCAGAATGGCCATAAATACATTCTCACACTTTTGGATGACACAACCCGAATATTTGACTGCGTGCCACTGCTAAGCGGAGAAGCATCTACTGTAGGCAACGGATTCTACAAGCTGATGTTGAAATATAAGATCCCAAAAGCAGTAGTTACCGATCAGGGTGCAAACTTTACTAGCGATCTATTCAAGCGGCTATGCAGGCTATTTAGGGTTAGGAAACTTCAGACAACTGTATATCATCCTCAGGCAAACGGAGCACTGGAAAGAGTACACGGGCCTTTGATTGAATACTTAAAAAACATAGTGGATGAAAACATTACAGAGTGGGACCAATGGCTTGAAGAAGCTGTCCATGTACGCAACCATGCACCACATTTTGGGGGGTAAGCATACTCCAATGGAAGCGCTGTAGGGTTTCTATGACCCACCCACTAATAATCTGAAAAGGAACCCCGAACCTCTATACAATTACGATGATTGCGTGTGCCAGAGGAAAAGGAGAATGCAAGTGCTCCACCAAAAGTTAGTGAAGAACTACTCAAGAGCAAAGTAAAGTCCAAACAATATTACGACAGGAATGCGAAAATAGTTAAATTTCATGTAGGTGACCAAGTTTTGCTAAGAAATCCCAATAAAAAACACAAACTTTCGCCAAACTGGACAGGACAGGAATAGCTAGCGAAGTAAACTGCACTCTGCAAATTGGGCGAAAATTAAGAAGAGTCCACAATAACAGACTAAAATTATTTTAGCTTAAACAAACAAACACAAAAAAAAAAATATTGATACTGATGACCGTTAGCTAAAATTTATCTACAGATGATGCTGCTGTGGTTGTTCATAATCATACTGATAGCTGGAATAACCACACAAGTGGACGTGACCTCACTCCAGCCCACTGGCATGGTATTCGAACCTCTGACACCAACATACCTATATTCCCAAACTTGGACCATTTACACGAAAATTCGTATGATTCAGGAAGTCGAAGCCTTGGGATTTATCGAAAAGTGCGAGACAACAATGAAAGATCTTTGCAAACAGCTAGAAATCGATGTGGAAGTAGAATCGTGTCGTGTATGGGACAAAGAATTAACCAAGCAAGTAAGAAAGATTAAAAATAGATTATGGGACTTAAACTTGTATATGCAAACCAGGGAAAAGCGAGCTTTAGCTGACATAGTAGGTAGAGTCAGTAAATTTCTGTTTGGAAGACCTTACACAATAAATACAAACACAGGTCTTGCTTAAACGGTGGCACTGTTAAAACTTGCAGTGTATCGCATTTCATAACAAACTCAGAATTATTGGGTTTGATGTGAAAGCGCGTCACTGCGAAATATGCAGGTGACTACCGGCTAATCACAGCGGTGACCTGGTTTATCAAATAAAAACTAAACACTGTAATTTAACAACTTTCTTGTCCAATGCTTTACACTTATCAAATATAAAAGCAAAGCAAAGCACACGAAAAAAAAAAAATTCTGTAATGCGACTACAAAAGTAAATTTCTCTAAATTTTATGCCCATTTCTTTTTATAATTAAAATTTTTACGTTTTTTCTTTTTTTTTTTGTATGAAAATGTATAGAAATATATAATTGCTACAATGCATTATTTTAGTAAATAAAACTTTAAAAGATTAAATATTATTCTTATTTCTGGGTTCTATAATCTTGTAATAACATTTTTCTTTTTCAAACCTCCTGCTTGAATCCAATTTAATATAAGACCGCATCGAGTATCCACTTACTTTTTTTTTTCTTGATGTTTTCCTCTGTTAAAACACTTTCTGCATACGATTTACTCCAGTAAGATGTACGGGAAGAATAAAATTTGGAACTTGAATTAATTGTTGTTTTTTTTGCTACTCTCTCTCTCTAGTCTCCACTGGATCCCTCCTTGAAGATCAGTCTCTAGGCAGATTGAATAGCACCCCAAAGTCACACTCAACTCCGGGTTTAAGGATTAGGGATTCTTGTCCACACTATTCAATCCTACCGGCTGCGCCAAATAATGTTGAGATCTCCTGGTACAGATCCCAATGCTATCATCTCACGTATATTTGAACAGGTCACAAAAACAGTAATAACCACACTTCTTCTTAGTTTTATTCACATATATATATTATTTATATCTTTACAACAGGTCAGAAGAACGCATCACTTAATCTTTTTGTTCTATTCATATATATATATATTATTTATAACTTTATAGCTCGCGTATTTAATTTGTCGTGTATAACAAACCGCTACTTGATACCTCTCATCGAATCCAAAAAGACTGCCCATCTTGAGCATTTTCAGCGACCATGTCACCGAGCATTCTTTGTTGTTTTTTTTTTTTTTTGTATTTGATAAACCAGGTCACCGCTGTGATTAGCCGGTAGTCACCTGCATATTTCGCAGTGACGCGCTTTCACAACAAACCCAGTAATTCTGAATTTATTATGAAATGCGATACACTGCAACTTTTAACAGTGCCACCGTTTAAGCAAGACATGTTTGCATTTATTGTGTAAAGTCTTGCTTTTCGCCACACAACAATGACCTAGTCAAGAAGCGATGTCAAACAATTCTTGTTTCACATAGATTAATTGATTATTTATATTCAGCACAAGAATTGATTGATCTCTATTCACAACAGAGCCACAAACAGTTCTGCTAAGACCCCCTTATTGGTGACCACGGCGAAAGTATTTGGCAAAGACTTCTGGTTTCCCCTCTCCAGTAGAAAGGGACCAGAGCGTTGCTCATAGACCAAGAAAGCAACCCAATTGGGGCCAGAATTATTTCCACTGGAGGCCAGCCCTCCGATTTCATTTTTCAACCGACACAACAAACAGAAGCAACATTAACAGCATAAACAACAATAACAACAACAAAATCAACAACAACCGCACCGAAACAGCAACAATCTAAAAAAGAAAGAGCAATATTTAATTAAATGCAAAATGAAGGCAAACTCTAGATATCTTTTGTGATGTATTCATTAAGTGAAGGGAGAAATTATTTTCTATTTTTTTAATGCGGATTTAGAAGATTTGAAAAGATTTTTTTTTTTTGGTATTTTCCATTTCATTTGATTAGAGTATAAATCTTGATTTATTCGAGCTCTAGGGGCGATCGCCTCCCACTGCATTCGCCCTCACCCCCCTCCCAACCCTAAATGTATTCAAAGAAAAATATTCTTCTACGAATTGTAGCTGATGGTGAGCTAATGTGAATAGTGGAACCCGTCTTCCGAACGTCAAACCCTACCGAGGTAGGACCGATCTAAAGTGCGAAAAAGCTAGTACCTCAGTTCGAACAAGAAATGGGAAAGTACTAAAAAATTTGGCATGGAGTAGGCTGTAAATAGCTATTTAAGCCTCCGGGTATATGAGTGTACGTACTCAAACTACTTCTCAGGACCTAAGAGTTTGATTCTGTACTAGATTTTCCACAATGTACTTGACAAACTTTGACCCCTACAAAGCTTCCCCCGCTGAATTGAAATAATACATCGTTTAAGGCATCTGTCATGTCTGGTGGTGTCGGCCCTAAAATGAACATTCCCCTTTAAAACAAAATAGAAAAATTGACAATTTACTATTACATACATTTACATTTTTGGACACAATCAATCGTCTCTTTTAACACTCTATTTCTTGGAAATAACGTAATATCGAAAGCTACAATTATTTGAATAATTCTAATTGAATACGAAAGGAAATGTCTCTGCCTGAATTTATTGCCGGGGTCTTTTGCTCACTGCATGGCTACTTTTACCGTTAAGAAGACAGAAGCTATTCCATTTAATATATTTGTTTCTTTTAAGCTTATTGTGTTGTCTATAAATTCTATATTATATGATTTCGTCCTCTTAGTAACAATCGTATTTCACTGTTGACTGTATTGACATATTAGTATAAATTATTAACTAATTAATTAATTATTATTAATTATTATTAATTATAATAATGAAACTCATTTGGTTTTTATGCCACTTAATTTATAACACGGCTTAACATATATCTACCATGTCTGAAAAGTTAAAAAACGAGAGTCCTGAATGAAAAATGTTTGTATGTTCCGTACAAATGCGCCCACTTGGCACACATTCGAAATTCTAGTCCAATCTGACATAGTGTAGTTGTCAGCTCGCATATCTATAGAAATATGAGAAAACTCCCAAGTTGACAGGATTTTATGACTTCATCATGACCTTCAACATGATGAAATGTGTTCTGGAGCTAGGACTGAACTTATTATATATTTTTCTTCAACATAATGAATTTTTCTATTCACGCGATGAGTAGTTCAATGATTTGTCACAGAATTTTCTTGTTGAGATAAGCAATGAGATGATGAAACATAATTAAACATTCCAGTTTTTTCCTCTAAATTACTTGCATTGAATTGCAGTCGCAATTCTTTTTAATTATTCTTTCAAGAGTGAGTCATATAGATTTACATAATTCTAGTTTTTAGTCAGGAAATTTATTAATTGTTCTTACAAGTTACTACTTTGTTTAGAAAAATAACATCTTCCTCCATTTTTTTAATATGTAGTGGATCAACTTCCTTTGATCCCGCACAAAATGTTTTGAACGTTTTTCCTCCTCGTCCGAAAATTAAAAAAAAAACGCTGTTGAAAGATTAGTGGACCAATGATAAGGCTGCGGGTGGGGGTGACATTAACATATTTTCGACGGTGAGGTTGTTCCAGGTATTGGAAATGTTTAAGATTCGTTTTATACCCCAAAGTGCTCCCAGATGAATCTGGCCCAGCCCGATTCTTCTTTCTTACCACTTTTGCCTTGTAAATTTTGTTAAAAGAGTAGTTTAAAAATATTCACCTCATCCTGTAACACAAACGACATAACAAGCCGGAATTTTGTTCTTAAATTTTTCAACGACTTATAATTACCTCGACAGAAACTGAAGCTGGTATGTTTGATTTTAATAACTATGCGTTGTATTGTACAGGTGAATACTACTCTTATTAGCTCGCAGGTCACTATCATTGTTTCTGCATACCCCAATTTTAAACATGGTTTCCGTTGAATTTAATATTGTGCTTTTTTTGTCGCTTATTTTCCAGCTAAGTGAAGAATTTCTCCTTTCGGCTACACGTTGACAAAAGGCTGAACCACAATAGAAGTAAATAACTTTACGAAATTAAACGAGACTGAGGTTTACTTACAAAAAATTGATACATTTAGCCTAAATATATATCACATTCCATTCCGTAAGAGTTATTATCTTCATATTTAATGTTTTTAATTTTGAAAAGTGGTAAGAGTGAAAAAATTAACAAATGGAAGTTGATTTAATTGAAGATATTAATTCACAGTACCATTTTTATTCCATTTTAAGTTTTACATTGCACTTTTAATCATTTATTGATAATTTAACTGCTTGACACATCGCGTTCTTAAGGAATGTGCGATTCTTACCGCACATTTACTGACTGCAATTTCACTTTTAAATTTAACGAAAGTGCCCCTCACACGAGTTAAATTTAATTTGTGTACGCCTGTTAAATTAAAGGGCGCGTTCGCCTTACGTAAGTAAATGTACTTACGTTTACTTCTATTGTGGTTCAGCCTAAAAATGTTTTGTTCATCTTCTTCCTTTTCTCTTCCTTGGGAAATCACAGACATATTTTTGCTTATCATATTATCATATTAATAATAATTAACTATATGGCGGTGCGTAAAGTAAAAAGCACCAATGATCAGTTTATACCAAGTAATTTGTGAGGGTATTGATATATCAGTCAATACCCACTAATTTGTTGGGTATATTGAAAGACACGCATTATATCGATACCCCATGTATGTCAAAGCATACAGAATCGTCTAAATCATGAGTAGTCCACCTTTTCCTCACTACAGCCCACTTTGGTATCTTTGCTGGTAGTAAAATTTTCTTACCCGCCCAGTGCCCACCGGTTTCAGAGTAACTTCATTTAGCAAAGTACTCGTAATAGCCTAATAAATATATGTAATTAAATTTATCATTTAAATATTTTTATTATTATCTGGATTTGGCACATCAATGTTACTTACTTAACCGAAGTACAACTAAAATTATGGTGCCTGTATTATACAGTACAATCTGCTTTGTCAATGAGTTTTAGAAGCGCGGTGATAACGGTAAATAGCTTCATAATCTAACAAAACCCATACCTCCCATTATGAAAACTTGAGTCGTTCACTAGTAGACTATAGGGACCAGGTTACCTAGCCCGGGTCAAGATGGGTGCGCCTAACGAACAACGACAGACTCCTCTCTTTTGCTCAGCTATTATTAATTATATTAATATTTTTAATTTTGATTTGATATTTGTGTAGTTGGGTAGTTGTGGCACCAGAGTATGTGAAAAATCTCAGAAATAGCTCAAATTAAGGCTATTTTAGAGAAAAGCAATAGTGATTGTTCTGCTGGTGGGTAACCAAATTTTGTTGCTGTGTCGAATTGAAGGATTTGAAGGAATTATTAGAAATATTACGAAATAGACATTGGGACGCCAAAAAATTTGCTACTAAAAACCCAACAGAAGCTTCTCCTAGCATTCTTGACCAACTTGAGCTTTAAATGTCTGAAATAATCATTTCAGCCCATTTAGTAGACCTCAGATTAACCAAGCGGATGTTGAAGATACTGGAAAAAAAACATCTAAGGAAAATCTTAGAGAAAGGGTTTAACTCAATTTCTGTCAGATATTGATGATGACCGGTTCGGGTTACATAATGCATATTTGAAATTTCAAGCCTTTCACAGGGATTACAAGAGTAAGTAGAACTGATACAGACCCGATTTTTAGTCAGTAAATTGTCAAACGTAAAATTAATAAGGTAGAAACTGAAAATAAAAGGAAGTGGTTTATTTGTCTAACCTTCCCTCTTTTGCGTGGGAAGTGACTAAAAACAGATTAATATACATTGTAGTCTTTATTTTTTATAGAAAAAGGACGGACATTTGACATTTTTTTTATAAATTGCGTAGTCAGTTAATCGAACGCAAAGCGTTTATAGTTAGCAAAATTTACAGATGAAGTGAGTACTGACTCATGTAATTGTGGGGTTTGAAAAACAAAAATGATTTATTCAATGAAACCGTAAAAAAATTAAAAACATACTGCTCAAAATTCCAAACGAAATAAAACAGTAATGTTTCTGCTACCAAGACGTCGGAGAAATGCAAGTATGCTAAGCATTTTGGTTGCAACGCTGGCTGCTTTGGATAGATTTGAGAGGTTTGTATTTTGCAAGGTAAATTAAAAAAAAAAAGAATTGATCAGCTCATTGTTGCATCGAGTGTAGCTTTTTACGTCGACGAGTTCTCAGGCAGTGCCTATAAATATAGTAAAAAACGAAATTTTTCTATGGCAACCCTACGACTGAGTTGCCGGATTGATCATATTTTTAAATTTAAACTTACATTTTTTTAAAAAGGTCCGTCTACAAAGTTTTAGCTCTCTCCGTCAAAGCGTGAGGCAATGTCCAAATATATAGTGAAAAACCAAAGTTTTGTATGGCAACACGAAGAAGGCATAACCGATTTGGTCCATATTTGAACCTATATTGGCAATTTATATGAAAATGCTGTGTACAAAATTTGAGCTCTCCACGTCGACGCGTTCTCAGGCATTGTCCAATCCAAATATATTGTTACAGGACTATTTACCTCCCTGCCCCTGAAATTCTCCTGCGTAATTATAAGCGGCTGAGAGTTACGGCCATCCTCTCTGCCCATAGAAATTGCTGGGATATTTTCCAAGTTCAAATTTTCCAAATTTAAATTTGAACATATCCAATTAGCTCGTCAACGTTGTTGACTATTTGTGGAAAATATACCATCCCTGGGGTAAGGAATAACGTTCTATTTCTCACAACAGAATAAAAACCTCCTAGATTTTCAACGAGAGATGCATTATGCGATAACACCACACCAAACTAAATAAAACCGGATAATTTTTCAAATTCTTCGTGACATAAACAGAAAAAAACAGCGAAGTTACAACTTGAAAAAATCTTGGCATTTCAGCTGATCTATCAGAGATAGACTGAACCATATAGAAAACTCCAAATTAACTATTACCATTGCATGCGACACGTAGTTCCTCCCAAATAAACGACGCAAGCCGACTTCACCAGTTTGCATCCGCGACGCGCCGCTTAAAAATTCGATAAATTATCAAATCAGAACCAGCAAAATAGTTTTTGTCTGGGCGTATATATCCATCAATTTATGTCACTTCTCGTTGTGGAGAGATACTCTGGGGAGAGAAAATTCCTTCCTCTTAGTGCCTCTCAATACAGAAAAAGTAGTAGACCACTGCCCCGTGTACTTCGGCCCATTTAGCATGATCAAACGCAATTATGAAATTTTAAAATGAAGTAATTTGACAGATGTGGAAAATAAGATTCAAAACTAACTCGAACATGTATTGAGTTTTAAGATACACCAACCTGAGAAATATTGAGAAATAAAAACCAGTAAATCAATTTGAACCAAATGAACTTTAAAACAAATACCAGTTAAAAAATATAGAAACTGAAATTAAGGTTAGCTAAAAGCTTGAAAAAAAATTAAAAAACTATTGGAATGAATTTTCGTATGATAATTTAAGCTAACATTATATAAACCTGAGTAAAAAAATAAAAAATTGTTGAAACGAATTCTCTTAAAATAAAATAAACTTCAAATTAGATCCAACCTGCAAAAGGAATAATAAAAGAATAAAGAATACACTTGCGACTAACAAAAACTTACTATTATATAAGAAACTTAGAATATTAACAAAATATTGAAATGAACTTAAACAAATGTGCATTTAGAAATAGATAACACCTTATAACAAACTAAGAACAATTAAAAGAATTTTGTGACATAATGTAAATTTAGAAATAGATAAAGAGTTAAACTAGAGAAAAATATATGTCGCTAAGTAGATTTGTAATAAGGATAAGGAAGAAGAAAAAAGTTTTGGTTCGTTAAGGTAAAAATGTTGTTCGCTGTCGACCGAAACAAAAGTTTTTTTTTGCTAAAGAAAATAAAAGTAACCAAAAGACAAATCAAAAGTTTCTGTTTTTACAAAATAAATTAAACATAACCAAAGAACAATCAAAAGTTTGTTTACAAAAGAGATTTAAAGTAACCAATAAGGAAAAGTCGAAAGTTTGTTTCTACGAAGGAAATAAAAAATAGCATAAGGAAAAACTCCAACCAATAACAAGCGAGACTTCCAGGAGGAGTTCAAGGTAAAGCTTTCCACATTTCTAGAGAATACGTGGCGTACGACCCGAACCGCCTGAATCACGCCGCCTCCCGCCGACAATCACTCTGCCAGGTAGCCATGCTATAGCGGCGACTGTAATGAGCCGAATACAGCACGTTTCGAAAGAATTAAATAAAACTAAAATAAAAATTGTTACAATATAGTGAAAACCAAATTTTTGTAATGCAACGCCAAGATAGGGTTGCCAAATTTATATTTTTAACGATTCCAAATCAAATTATAAATACAAGAAGAAAAAACAACCGTCTCATCCGGGGTTTGAAACCGGGACCTTCCGCTTGCCGGGCGACTGCTCTTACCTCTGAGCTAACGAGACAGATGATTTTCCCTCTTGCATTTATCAATTTGTAATTAGCCTACTAAGCCACGTTGCTTTCAGCTGGCATTAACCAGTAACGATGAAAGCGCACAAATAAATTGTAAATTCAATTTTTATTGAAAAAATGAATTTACAATTTATTTGTGCGCTTTCATCGTTACTGGTTAATGCCAGCTGAAAGCAACGTGGCTTCAATTTTTATTGAAAAAATGAATTTACAATTTATTTGTGCGCTTTCATCGTTACTGCTTAATGCCAGCTGAAAGCAACGTGGCTTAGTAGGCTAATTACAAATTGATAAATGCAAGAGGGAAAATCATCTGTCTCGTTAGCTCAGAGGTAAGAGCAGTCGCCCGGCAAGCGGAAGGTCCCGGTTTCAAACCCCGGATGAGACGGTTGTTTTTTCTTCTTGTATTTATAATTTGATTTGGAATCGTTAAAAATAAAAATTCTTAAAATTCTTCAATTCTCCATCATTGACCGATTCTAAAAGTGTAGGTTCGATTCCAGTCCGGAATAAATAAAAATTGCCAAATTTAGTCCATTTTTGAACTCGTCTTTACTATTGCTATAAAAACACCATGTGCAGCAAATTTTAGTTCACTACGTCAACGCGTTCTTAGGCAGTGTCCAAATATATAGTTAAAACAGAAGTTTTTGTATGGAAACCCTACAAGGAGTTACCCGATTATTCCCATCTTCGAACGTAAGCTTATAGTTGTTTAAAAAAACCTCATGTACAAAATTTGAGATCTCCGCGTCGACACGTTCTCAGGCAGTTTCGAAATATATAGTCAAAAACTAAAGTTTTGTATGGCAACACCAAGAATGGGTTGGCGATTCCAATTCTTTCTTTCCTTAAAAACCAGACAATTTTAAATTATTATATAATAAGCTGGTTGTAGAATTTGGTTTTGCTGGGCCTGCGGCTAAACTCATCTATGATTACTTAACTAATAGGAAGCAATTAGTTGTTTGTAACTCGAAATCTTCCAAGTTCTGTTCTCTCTATTCAGGACTGCCACAAGGATCTATCTTAGGTCCTCTTCTCTTCAGTCTATACGTAAATGATCTGGAAAATCACATTAATAAATGTGCACTGCAGTTATATGCCGATGATGTACAACTTTATATATCTGCTCCCACCAATGATATCCCACGCGCAATTACTGAACAAAACAAAGATCTTCTATGCATAAGCAGGTGGGCTGAACTTAACAAGCTCAGACTCAACCCAACCAAATCTCAGGCAATGCTCATTTATTATCTGAATTTAACCTATACTGACCTTCCACCAGTTATTATAAATAATATGATTATACCGTTTTCAACTAATGCTTCGGAATCTTGGCTTAATCTTCAATAATCGGTTATCTTGGAGTGACCATATCGATGGTGTTGTAGGTAAGATCTATGGTGGACTAAAGGCATTATGGCGTCACTCATCATATACACCACAAACTATACGTGTTCGACTTGTGAAATGCTTACTACTACCGATTATCAACTATGCTGACGTTGTATATTGTCACTTAGATTACTCGAGTCGTAGAAAATTAAATGTCGGATTTAACTCATGTGCTCGGTATGTCTTTAGCCTTAGAATATTTGAACATATTTCGCAGTACTCGATGAAAATTCTTTGTTTGCACTTTGGATAACTATCTGAAATTCCGTATTTGCTTTGTGATTTATAAGATCCTTAACTTGCAGTACCCGGATTACCTTGGCAGTCGACTTAAGTTTTTGCATTCTGAAAGAACGCTTTTGTTGAAAACTCCCCATCATAGACTCTCGATCTTTTTGATTTTTTTACACACAAAAGTTTTTGATATAAATAACGGTATTTATGAAATTTGTGTCTAAAAAAATCAATGTTTTGGAAATATTTGAGAATAATTTAAAGATGCTTAATTAAAAAATACAGAGTATTACACTTTTCGACAGCTACAATTCTTGGCTATTTAATAAGCCAACAATAACCAGAATCTATATGGTGGTTCAAAACTTATACTCATTTATTCTCACGATTATTGGCGACATCTTCAACTGGCCACAACTCCTAAAGGAAGGTTTCTAATGGGGGGGGGGGGGGGGGGGCATGTTGTACAATTTTTTGATGATCTGACCTCAAGGAATCGCATGGTATACGGGAAGGTATCTTGATCTGAATCACCCGTATAAATAAAAATCAAGTACCGTATGTAGGTTACATCACTTAAGAATGGTTCATTTCTGTTGTAGTTGTGTTCGTAATTTATTTATTTATTTATTTATTTATTATAGATATAACTGAAGCACAAGTATAACTACTCTTATAAAAATAAATTAAGTTTCTTACATTCTAAGCGAGAGTATTAATTTAAAGAAGAAAATACAAATTTCATTAAACGAAGAGAGAGAAAAAAAGCATATGTTTAAAAAAGATATATAAGAATCCAGAAAAAAAAATAGCTAAGTAAGTACTATAATATTAAAAATACAGAAAATAAGTACAAGAATAAGAAAGCATTGTTACTAAAAAAAAACTAATAACAAAAAAAAATGAATTACTTAATTTGTCAAACTACAAAAATGTTTAAAACATTCTGACTTGAATCTCCCAGTGACTCGAAGTGAACGTATGGTTAGAGGAAGTGACTTCCAAAGTCTGACACCATAGACGAAGAAAGATCGAGAACTAATCGAGAGTCTATGATGGGGAGTTTTCAACAAAAGCGTTCTTTCAGAATGCAAAAACTTAAGTCGACTGCCAAGGTAATCCGGGTACTGCAAGTTAAGGATCTTATAAATCACAAAGCAAATACGGAATTTCAGATAGTTATCCAAAGTGCAAACAAAGAATTTTCATCGAGTACTGCGAAATATGTTCAAATATTCTAAGGCTAAAGACATACCGAGCACATGAGTTAAATCCGACATTTAATTTTCTACGACTCGAGTAATCTAAGTGACAATATTCAACGTCAACATAGTTGATAATCGGTAGTAGTAAGCATTTCACAATTCTCACGAATATTAGCGAAATCTTCAACTGGCCACAACTCCTAAAGGATGGTTTCAAAAGGGGGGGGGGGGGGGGGTATGCGGAATCATTTTTCGATCATCTTACCTCAAGGAATCCCGTGGTATACCGGAAGGTAGCTTGATCTGAATCACCCTGTATATGTAGATACAAATTTTTTTTTTTAAGAATAAAGAAAAGAAAACCTTATGAAGTACTACAAGAAAATACAATAGCATTTCAAAAATATCAACATTTAATTTTTTTTAGGGCAATGCCCTCTGAAAGCTCTTTTACCATTGGGAGTATACACAATGATAAATACTTATAAATTTCCTTCTGGTGACCTTGAAAGCTCAGTTTTCGTGACGTGGACTATAGTTATTTTCATCTGCGGCTTTATCAATCCAGCAGACTACGGACCAGATGCTTCTGATTTTGCTTTTAACTGATTAAATCAATTATGTCTTTGATATATTTATTTTTAACCACGAAATAGTCTTAAATTTCTTTGAATTGAAACAACGTGAAAATAATTCAAAAGCTGTAATAATTTCAGAAAGTCTGGCAAATAAGCTGAGAGTCATTATGGAGAGCACTTTATACAAATAGAGGAAAAATCATGAATAATGTAAAGTGGCAAACTTATGAATAATAATAAAGCAATGGAAAGCTTGTTCACACCTTGGCATTACTTTCACCGCCAGAAACTCACCGCGCCAGCAGGTCAGCAAACATCAGAATTCTTTTATCTTTTATTCCACTCACGGAGGTAATTTATAAAAGCAAATTCATCTCACGAGAGCATATTATCCTCGTCGTGCAGCGCAGTACCATAGCACTATGTTTTTTAACTTTCATATAAGGCGGAGAAGAATTTTTTAGCTGGGTACATATATGGTAATGCCAAAGTGCGGTGAAGGCTACCTTAGAATAAAACGCCAAGATAATACAATGAGCACAGGCACATGACACATTGCACAATGTACAAATTTTACTCTTCAGGAAGGTTTATAGGCTGGTAAAATGTTGGAGGAGAAGTAAGCAGTCCCATGTGCATGTGGAAACTATTTGACTTCTAAAAATTTCATTGCAAGGGATATTCAGACTGGGTGTCTGCTGTCCTTCATATGTTTAACCGTAATAGTGGTTTGCTAAAAAAGTTATGCATTCATTCGGGGTTCTGGTTGAATTACTTTTAGGTTGCCTCGTTATAATTACCGTGGAAGGCTTAATGTGCCTGTTACAAAATACCTAGAAGAGTTTTTGAGAATAACTTCTACAACCATTTGCCTAAAGTTAAGAGAGACAAGAATTTGAAATTTGTGTGAGAATGATAATGAAAAGTAGTTTGTCATAGTGGGGTTTCTTGGTAACGTCGCTTTAGTACACGTCTGCAATCAGATTTTCTGACACTTACGATCAATCTAACCGGAAAGGATTTCCACGGGTATAGGAGTAGCATGTTTTCCACACATTTTTTGTCGAACGCATGAGCTGTGTTAGGGTTTTCTTTAAGCTAACTGCTGATATTTGTACTACCATAGCTTTAAAGTGCATATTATAATATATATAATTTCTTACGTAATGGATTTCCCGAAAAGTTTTGGACGTTTTTGAAAATTTTCTTGTTTAGTGATTCGTTTAGGTCTCTTTTGCTTTTTGAACGTATTTATATCATTTCTGTTTTACACTTGCTGGATCATTTATATTGTCTTTGTAGCCATATCGTACTATCGATGCACTTTAATAGTTTTTATTTAATTTTTTATTTATTTTTATGTTCCTTTACCTTTTCCATCTGGTAGATTTTGCATTTTCTGGCATGCTTTAGGATTTTTCATGTAAATGCCCAGAATTTATTCAGAACGTTCATTTTTATAATTTAGGAAAAGGAAACATTTTAATTAGTATATTGGAGCAAACTTTGATTTTGGTTATTAGTTAAAGTCGGATGAAAAACGTGCAAAACTTTTCGGAATAGTCTTGAATATTAGTTCAAATTAGAATTAGTTTCAATAACAGCACTTTAGTTATTCAGTTCTGAACGTTTGCTATAGACATGTTCCTTTCCGTAAACACATTTTCTTATCCTTCTCTCTAAATAACAAAAGATTCCTATGTTCTATATTGTTCGACAAGGCTATGAAAAGAGAAATTAGAATAAATAAAATATAAAAAAAAATCTTACCAGCATCTGCAGAATCAACAGATGCAAGGGATCCCACAACGACCTGAAATAAACAAAACGAATTAAAATATGAACTCAAAAGATAAATATACTAAGGCAATAAATGAATAGGCACTATGCAAGATCAACAAACTTTATGTTCTACAACATAAAATAACACAAACAATAAAGTACAAGGTACGAATACATAATCCAATGACTTTTACATGGAATGCATAGATACCTTTGGTGATATTTTACAAAATAGACTCACCCTGACAGGTACATATGCCATTTTTATAAGGCAGAAAATTAAGCACAATCAACATATGAAATAAAGAAAGTTATATACTAACCTTTGCAATAATGCATAATTCCCACTAACCTTTGCAATAATGCATAATTCCCATAAACAACACAAATTCTCCTTTAAAAAAAAAAATAAATAAATAAATAAATAAAATAAAATAAATAATAAAAATAAATATACCGGCGAACTTCATATTTTCGCGACGTATCAACGGTCACCCCGCGTTCGCTTCGCGATATTTTCCACGGTTTACGGAATAATCGCGAATTTTCGAAATCTCCTTTACACCAATGAGTGCGAAAGAGACACAAAAGTGTGAAAGGCACAAGGATGAAGATGAACAAAAATGAATTCTGAGAAAAATTTCTTAAATTGAAATTAAACATGGCGAAACGATATGTTATGGCAAGATTTAGAAAAACTTATCATAATTATGCGAAATTAATACTGATTTCTATGGGAAAGATGTCAAAAAATGCAATTTGTAATTTGACATCAATTGAAAACAACGAAATCATATATTGTAGTCAAATTAAGCCTTAGAATTAAAGAATTCATTTTTATGAATGCGAAATCGCAATAAAATTCTGTATAAAAAGGTGCATTCTTCATTCAGTCTTCTCATTTTCAAAATTGTCAAAGTGCGAGCATATGTAGTAGCATTTCTTCCACTCATCTGCAATTTTAATATAGTGTCATCGGCAATAGAAATAGAATTTTCAGCAAGATAATTCTCTACAAGGCAATTAGTGAAGCAGCAAAGGATTTTTAGTAACTTTGTGTGTGGAATTTTATTAGCGAAAAATTTTTAGATCAAATAAAAGGTAAATTCTCGATTTATTTCCATTTTCTCAATTTGCGTTAAATTTCATTGTGTATGCATGCCAGGTGTTGGTCATATACACATGTATGAAATTAACAAGAACGATTCGGTTCTCACTAACTGTTTTCTTCATTTCAGCAATCAATCAAATCGAAATATCAGCAATTATTCATCGTGTAAAAACTATGCTATTAGGTCATTTTTACAACAACATAATAATTGGAAACTAGGTCCGTATTGAGTGCTAATCATCCATTACTTTCAGCCATTAGTAAATTACATAGTAAGATACATAAAAAGGAGAAATATTTTACCTGTAATCTATTAAATGTTACAGAAGTATATGTAATTAGTCAAAATTGAACAGAAAAATTCGAGTAAAACATAGTTTTAGTATATTCAGTTTTCCTTTATTTGTTACATAAGTGTAAACATAATTTAAACCAGTGAACTGAGATTGAAGTTTATAAACGTCACGTGTAAACCATTAGAAGTAAAATTTACAACGTAAAAGAATTAAGTGAAGTAAGTAAACGTAATTTATTTTCGCATAATATTAACATTTGTCCACTAAACAATATTTTCTTGCAATAAAAATTGAGTGAGCAATTGAGTGACAAATTTCATCTTTTCATTTAATCGCTACACTCCACCAGGGTATTTTATTCGAGTGCTCTGGACGAAGCCAGCAAGAGGACTGAAGCAATAATGCAGGAGAGGAACAGCATTTTGGGGGATGTATGTAATAGTTTGACAAAATAAATGAAATGAATTGAATGAAGAAAATACACAAATTTAAAAAACAAAATGTATTAGAGCATGTATAATTTCTTTTTTGAATCACAATAATTTTCGTGTTCCGCTTGGGACTGCCACATTTGTAAGCACCCTGAATCCCGTAATGCCTTCGCTGCAGAATTTGGAGCAAATTCTGCATGCACGAAATTATTTTCCTGGTTTACTCCCCTTTCAACTGGCTCTTCACTTAAATTTAAATCAGATTTGCTTGCCAAATTTGAAGCACACAGCAAGCGCGTACGTAGTGACACAGTTTATCCATACCTTTCAGCTTGCAGTAATACAGTTGCCGAAATCTTTGCATCAGCATTTCGATTATATGTCATTTGTGCTGTAATAAGATGACCATTATCTTTGTATGGTGTCAACAGGGTATTTTTTAATGGATACGCAGAGTCTCCCAAGATCCAGTTATCTAGTCAAGTAATAAATAAAAACATTTCCCATGTTTTGTTTTATATATTAATTGGATATACCTAGTACCTTTGCCCTTTGCTTTCTAATTTTGGGTATATGAAAGAGTTTTGAAGTACTCTGCTGTCATGTGCAGATCCTGAATACCCGACGAAAATGTTTATGAATATTCTGTTCCATTACATATACCCTGAAGGATAATACTAGTTAGCCCCCTTCGGTCAATGTAGTCATCCTTCCCTTCGCTTGGTGAATCTATCACAATGTGAGTTCCATCGATAGCACCTACAGACACACAAGATTAATATGATAATTCGAAATATGAAACAAGTGTGCTAAATTTTGTTACTTACCAATAATTTTTGGGAAACCAGATTTATTTCAAAAATATTCCTCTGTCTCATTCATTTTTGAGCTATTTGGCCATGTAATAACTTCTTCCGAGAGATCGCTTAGAAATGTCGTCACGCGGACAAGCATACGATTGACTGAGGAAAGCGATCTGATATGTCTCTAAAAGAACAGGCTTCATGGCCAGTATACCATAAGAAAAGTATGATATGTTTTCTTCCATGCAGCATTTTAGAAGCACGAAGGAGAATATAAGGTTGACTTTTTTTAAATCGGCTTACCAACTTTTCAAATATTTCCCAATTGACTCGAAAGTGCCTTATAAACTCTTCACTTGTGTAAGTTGGGACGACCTCGACACAATAATTTTTGATGCTGCTCCTCTTCCGCTTTGTTGGATGGGCCAATATCAACAACATCTCAGCCGCATCATCATCATCCCTTAAATAACTAAGTATTTTAGTTAAATTTTCTTTTCTCGACTCTTCTTCCTCAGTGATTAATAGAGTCACTAACAGTTTGCGCTTTTTTTTCATGGCAATGTTCTTTTTTGTTTTTCTAAATATTAATTTAAATTTATTTAACTAAAACTCAGCACAACTCAAACAATACTCAATTCTCAAATTCAATTTATTTCAATAATAACAAAACTCAATTCTCAAATTCAATTTATTTCAAAAATATTTCAATTCTTAATTGCGATAGAAAACTAAAACAATCAAAAATTCTAATTGACATTTCACTCTTCTTCTTGTTTTTCACGAAGTTGCATGAAAATCGTTGTTCTGTCCACATACAATTGACATATCCCGCGTTGATTCTTCTCATGAACTTTATTCGTTTGAGCACCCGTTCCAAAAGATACGCCAAGCGTTGAACAAAACTCAAAGTAGATACACCTGAAAACAAAATAAAAGATACCACAAAGTATCTCACTCTGGAATAACAAAACTCGAAGGATACTTATCTAAAGAAAAGAAAGAAGGCAATCCTATTAATCTTCCAAATCCCAGATTACGCATGGCATATTCATAAATAATCCACGGGGAGTTCTGCATATACTCACACTGAATCCAATTTCACCTAAAAATAAATTAGAAACTTATTAAATAAACAATAAACATACAAATATCTCCAACTTACCAAAAATCGCACTTCGCTGCGATTATTTACATTCTTTAATGTCATCAACATGACATTACACAAATCAGCTGCTGTCGCTCTCGCCGCAATAGAAACGAAACTATGAAATTAGCGTTGCCAGGGCAACGCATGTTTGAAGCAACAAAATAGCGGTTTGCGGCGGCTATAAATAAGCAGCGAGCCGCAGCAGAATCATCCATTCCTAGTTCAGAATTTAATCTGAACACATCAGAGTTTAATCTGATTTTTCCAACTATCCTAAACCCTATTTGCTTCCATCTAAGTAGGAATCTACTCCTACGGCAGAAGTTTAATTCTGCTGATATTCCTTTCCCACCTAAAGTAGGAATTTACTCCTACTGCAGAAATTTAATTCTGCTAATATTCTGTCCCCACCTAAAGTAGGAATTTACTCCTACTGCAGAAATTTAATTCTGCTAATATCCCTAGTCCACCTAAAGTAGGAATTTACTCCTACTGCAGAAATTTAATTCTGCTATATTTTCATTTCACCCGAGTAGGAATTTACTCCTACTGCAGAAATTTACTTCTGCGTGACATTTAGATTTGGTACTGCTACTGTGCTTACACGAGCAAGTTGTGTTTTCACGTGACAGTTCCTTGTCCAGAATACATGCATATATATTAATTCAAGCATAGCATTTATCTATAAAAGTTTACTCACACGTTTAGCACTTGCTTAAACAATATTTTTTCTTCTTCTCTTTTAGAAACCAACATAGTGGCGAAATTGGAGTTATTCCTGCATTATTACGAATTTTTTTTTTTTTAATTTGTTGAATTATTTTTTTGAATTGTCATTCAATTAGTGAATTATTGTGGTAGGCTAGGGCTAGTTTTAGGGATTGAATTTGCATAGGTTAAGAATACTGAATTAAAAGAAGAATTGAATTTGTGATATTAGTTATAAGCAACATATATATTGAAGAAAAATTTTATATTTGAAAAACTGCTGAGTTATCCATTTACAAACCGGCACCCCCTCCTGACGTTGAGCCCAGATCTCACAATCGTTCCCTTACTTTTTCATGCATTTTACATTCTTCCCCCACAACATGAGTAAGTTTTTAGACAGAAAGTTTTTGCACGAGAAGTACGCGAACAGACCTAATGATTTATTAAGTGTCATCTGTACTATTTGGTGCTATTTTCAGCTCTGTGTCGTTATTAGTGATCAGAACGCATTTTTCGACCAAATATGTTGCCATTAACTGGAAGCCATTGTGATTCGTTTTCAAAATTGCTCCACATTGAGTGCGGGAAACGCAGTATATTCTTAGAAGAGTTCCCATATTTTTCGATGATTTTCCGATGGTCCGCTTCGGATGCGTGGTGTTACAAATGTTTTACCCACATTGTGTGCTGCAATTCCTTAGTAACTTGGTAAATACTGTCCTGCTGTGGCAGATTGATATGAAATAGAACGGACTATCTTAAAGATGCTTTCGGCTTCACGCGATATATATGCAGTAAATCTCTTTTCAGGTAACGTCAAGATGGTAACAGTAATCTGATCATGTCCGGTCTCATGTGCCAGTGTGAGCATGTAATGGGTTTCCCGGGACTTCCCTGTGCTGATGTTTAGTGTTGTCAGAGGCACGAGACACCTTCTTCGGTTGTCAAAGTAGTTCGAGCTCTTGGATATTGAACAGCGAGCACCCATTTCGGATTTCAGGGAGAGACTTCGAGCACCTCAGATAGACATCCCTCCAGACCAGTAAATCTGTCACTAATTGTTTTTTTTCCTTCCGTATGTCTTTTATCATCGTGGGAGGGTATTGGTCGGAGAATCCATAGCCACCTTAATTGTGGATACTGAGAGTGGGGACCGATAGTGCTTAGGGTTTCACATTTTTCCTAAGAACATGCCGTTACAGCTATAGTATGAAAATTGATTACGTAAGCTAGATAAGTTAGTAACACCTTAGGCTATATTAATGTGTTCAATAGAAAAATTGGCAAAAAATATATTTTCATTTAGGAAGATCGTCTGCTGGTTTCGTTCTCTCTCTATTTCTGTGGAGGTCTACATATAATTTCTGTCTTGAGTTTATCACGAACTGTCGTCGTTGGGCTTGTTACTGTGCTTGCCCATAGTAGCCCTATCTGAGACCATGAATTCCTTAGGATCATTCATCATCGGTTTTGCAAAGCCTATGTTCAGGAAATGATTTGAATTGTTCGCTGTTCCCGTATCCTTCAATGTTCAAATCGCCATCAGTTACAACAGGATTTTGACATCTCTGAGCACTTCTAAGCGATCCATAATAATTTTCCCTGTTTCTATGGTTATGTTGCTGTAGTATGGGTGGTGATGACAAAAATGACCTAATGTTGTGGTAGTGGTGACCCTCTCGCTCGTTTAGCTAACGCCGTCTACCTCTTATTTGAGGGGCGTATTGGAGTCGCGTGTTTTCGTCATGGCCTTTCTGCCTAGGCCTGGTTCTGTGTAGCCTCTATTGGCACGGCTTCATCGAGCAACCATTTCGAGAGGTGTTGCTAATATGGCCCTCGTCAGCTTCGTTAGGTATACATACATGGTTACTACTGGATACTGCTACTTATATTCTATCTGTCATGATGAGTGGGATCATGGCTGCACATGCTCTGTTCTCACATCCTTTTACGCCTTATATTTCGTATTCTAAAATGAAAAGCAGACGGCACCGGGATCAAAGAGTAAAACCTTTCGGGACAATGACAAAAAAAACCTTCTCACTGCTAATAGAAAATAAAACCGTGACATTTCTATTCCTCTTTTCTGAACTAATGATTTTCGAATTAGGCTTAGTCTGAGGAAAAGTAGAGTGCGAGCATCGTACATACGATCTCGTACGAGCCTGCACGTGTAAATCAAATGCACGCAATGCTACATATATTATGTTTATGTAAAAAATGTTTCGAACGGACGATCTCATACGAGCATATACGTGCAAAGTCCGTGCAAATTTTTAAGACACTTAAATAGATGGGAGCAAGTGCGAGTTGCTCGCACAAGCACATTAGGGCGATACTCGCAGTTCATGTAACCACAAGCTGTTCTACTGTATGAATATACCGTTCATACAGTAGAACAGCTCTGTCAAAACTGTCACATGAGTAGGATGCTTCGATAATGTGACCATACTTTCTCCTTCAACATTTTTGAGAAACACACTAGTCAATTTTTAATACAAAGATTCCTATGTAAATCCAAATTTAAAGAAAGAGAACTTACCATGCACAAACTAGAGGAAAAGGGGCAAAATGACAAGCGAAACTATTTCTACAAAAAAAAAAAAAAAATCTAGTAAAAATTTGTTCCATTTTCCATGCCATTCGGCTTGGTACAACTGTCAAACTGTCACAAACATAATTATAGCCATTTTGATGTTACACTGTCCATGGAACGAACAACTCTTGACAATCAAACAGCTGTTTAGTAATAATAATAAAGCTGCAGCACTTTTGCTGAAATGTGTACTTACATTAAACTAGTACTCAACCATAGCGCAACTAGCTACTGTTCGCCCATCTATATCCGTGTGATACTTAATAGTTCCCTCTTATGGGAGATTTTTTTTTTCTTAATTAAAATTCCAAAATTCACTTTTCAGTAGATTATTCTATTATATGTGTATTGTTGCATTAGGCTTAGTTTGTTTGATATAAGCTCTTCATTCTTCAACATTTTTTAATTTTAATAGTCCTATAAGATTAGTTTTTTTAATCTTAAACTTAAATTTAGGCATAGTTCAGAATTAGTAAGTTTGAGTTTGAAAGAACTTAAATATTTAAATGTTGTTGCACTATAACCATATACAAACTATAGATGTGACAGCCTGATATAACGTCAATCTTACAGATATTTAATTCAAGCTTATCACTGCATAAAAAATAAAAGTTAACTAACATTGAGACTAGTCGTTGCACCGCGGCCTTAATATACTTTTAAATAATAATAAAGTGCCATGGGATAGGAACTCTCGTCATATCACGCATCCTGATACTGTAAAAGGTCTCTTCAGTTTTGAGTATTATTATCAAATCCTTTTAAAAGTAGACGAAATCTTCCTAAAGGAACGTTTAACAAAAGATTTTCAAAACCTCTTAGGGGAACAAACGACTGAATAGTGAAATTGCATCCTATTGAAAGGAGCTTAGTGTGTAACCTCCGTTATACACTGAACACTGACAGACAGACACTACATAGGACTGTCGGTTTATATGTATGCATATATGTTTATATGTATATGTAAAGTCCTTTAGGACTATTATACATGGAAGGTTGAAAATAGCACAACGCACCGTACTCTCATAGTCAATGGAATAAAAATTCTACGTGTCTAGGGAAGAATGAGGAACAATAGAGGACCAAGCATCCTTAAAACCACTTTTTGATTAAAGTACTCCGTTCCATCTCAAAAGGGGAATTATCGCAAAGGGTGGTCCTTTTGCTCCTGAAAAAACATGTTTTTGTTAATGATTTTCAACGCAGAAAGGGAGACAGCTTACAACGGATGCGAATGCAGCAATACTCCACATCTTAAGTGTTTCATTCTTGTAAATAGTCCTCGTAAGGAGTAGTGAAGCTGTGGAATGGCATATAACATAAAATGACTTCTTTGTTAAGGAGAATTTTTCCTGGAGCCATATATTTTATGCCTTGCAGCCGCCCTACACGTTGGCATTCTGAGAGAAAGTTGTGGTATCGTCTCTGTCTACCCTGGATGACATGACACTCCGGGACACATATCGATTAAAGTATACTTAAGTAAAAAAAGATTAACGCGCTCGTACGACAAGAATATCACAAGATTACATCTTTGATTTATTGGTTTGAGTTTTGTTGGTGGATTTTTATTATTATGTTGTTTTTTTTACAAAAACTGAATTGAAGCCCGGGTTGTTGTTGTAATACCTGAAGATGAGACTTTAGAAGCTGTCGTAACATTAGGTAGAATTTACATATCGATTTACTACTAAAAGGAATAGATTTACTCAAATTAATTCATTTATTTATTTTAGGAGCACTTATATCATATTTAAGATAGAAAAACTTAGTAATTAAGCAAATTAAACGGTCAGAGTGCATATGCTGACTGAGACTGTTTCAATCATCTCTCGATAAATGGGAAATTATTGTATTGGTAGAATTACATTACAAAGCAAAAACAACAGCAACGGACCGAAACACAACGGAACTAAATCCTCGATTAAAGTTTTCAGATTGAGTACAAAAAAATAATGGAATAGGCATTGGTGTGAAGTTTGGGAAAATCAAATGCAGCTATGTTCGTTATTGCAATTTATTTCCAGCGCCAACACCACCTAAACTTATGTCGCTAGCAAGTAATCTTGCTTTTACCCAAATATCAAGGATTTTTTATTGCCGCACACTCAAACGAGTACGGATCTGTAAGCCAAAAAATTGAAACATTCAA
>OZ002744.1:58385360-58473684 GCA_963924295.1 Dioctria rufipes | reverse complement strand
CTCATCTGTAGATTGTGAAGAAGTATGGTAATGAGGTAGTATTTAATCTATAATATCTGCTTCTCGCAACTCCTCCAGGATAGATACAATTTCATTGTTGTGACTGGTGTTTCCAGCCTGCTTTGATGCCATTAGAAGGCGCAGTCTATCCACTAATTCATTTGGATCATCCCAGTAAATGTGATCAATGTTTTCTTTAGGCAGACGCATTAGACCCATGCCTTTATGCTGTGTAAGTTTACTGATTATAGCTTTATACTTAGCCGCTCTAGTACCTTTTATTTGTCCATCTTCAGCATAGTCACGTTTATATGCATTGGTATCTCTCAAAATAGATCCATAATTAGTTAAATCCTCTTTAGTATAGAGACTTTTTACAGGATCTTTCATAAATAGCAGCTCACATAACCCCAAAGTTGTTTTATAGCTCTTCTCCTTGATAACAATATTTCCTACATCATCAACATCAAACGTTGAATTACCGATTCTCCATGCGTTGTTATCATAGTAAACTCCATAGGTTGGATCAATTTTAGGGCTATTATCAGTGAATAGCTTTAGATAGTTTGAAACTATGTATCCAGACGTATCGGGGGAGGTGACAGGAGACCTTCCTGTTAATGTTCTTGAATGTTTAGGTGTTGCGAATTCTTCTTCAGATGTTAAGGAATAATCTCCATAATTTATAGGTGTGCTACTAGCCTCCATTTTCACATGTTTTCGTTTTGGAGGGGTAAAAGGTTCCACAATTTCGTTGTCTTCTTCTTCTTCTTTTTCTTCTTTTGGTTCCAATTTGAGTGGTGGCTCGTTTTTGACTCTTGTTACAAACTCTTTTAAGGGTTCGGTGATTGGCTTGAAAGTTTCTTCAAGTTGAGCTTCTGCTTCAATCCTACCCGTCTTTAGAGCTTTAAATTTCCTTCGCACTGCATTCCTTGTCTTGATGATTTCTTTTAATAGGTTTTCATTCATCTTCGATATTAACTGAATAACGGCTTTTCAAACAGGTCTGATAACAGGTATACAGCTTTCCAAACAGCTCTGATAACAGCTTATAAAACAGGTCTGATAACAGCTTAACAGCTTTTAAAACAGGTCTGATAACAGCTTTACAGCTTATAAAACAGGTCTGATAACAGCTTAACAGCTTTTAAAACAGCTCATTAACAGCTTTTCAAACAGCTCTGATAACAGCTTAACAGCTTTTAAAATAGCTCTGATAACAGCTTAACAGCTTTTAAAACAGGTCTGATAACAGCTTAACAGCATATAAAACAGCTTTTTCAGCTCATCCGCAGATAGAAGGGTCGACCCTAGAGTAGTCAGCGTCAAATTGATGCCACGCGTCAAATATCCGTTTCAAGCACCATACCAAGACCAGGCACCCACCACCACAACCAATACCACCACCACCCACCACCACCCACCACCCATGCCACGTAATTACTTTTTGTCAATGTTTGGTAGAATTTATATAGCTTCACAGCTTGTTTTAGGCATCTAGCAACACCACAACATACACATGTATCTGGTCCATCCGTTGAATCATCTCTTGACCAAGGGCAGCTTATAAAGTGTTCACCAAATTTTGACTCGACTTTTTCAATATTTTCATATAATTTTAAAAAGTTATAGCATTCTTGAATTTGTTTCTTATGCTCATCGAGTAAAATGTTATTATATTCTCCTAAAAACTCTTCAATATCCATCTTAACAGTTCAGCATTCGGGAATACACTAACCACTAACCAAACTCTCATGCAATTTTCCCTTCCCCTTTTAGATTTTGCATAGAACATACCAGATTCTTATAAAATTGTCTGCTACCTAGTAGATTTTGGATTTTGGTTCTCGCACCGTTTTGGAGATATGAATTTTTTAAAATCACTATATACCCTAACTAATTTTTTAACAGATATTTATATACCGATTTTTTATATAGAACATATGGATTTATATAAGGCTTACACATCAGGAAATGCGTAAAATCTTGGATTTTTCTTTGGAACATACTGTACAAGATTCTAATAAAATTTTCTTCTGCCTATTAGATTTTGTATGGAACATACTGTTACCGGATTCTTACCAGATTCTTATAAAATTTTCTTTCGCTTGTTAGATTTTGTATGGAACATACTATTACCATATTCTTATACAATTTTCTACTACTTTTTAAATTGTGAACTGAGCATGGTACCAGATTCTTATAAAATTTTTCTTATGGTTATTAGATTTTGTATAGAATATACTGCAACCAAATTCTTATAGCCTTTCATTTTGCTGCTATCTATTTTCAGATATTATATATAATGTGCATTCATCTAGAACAAAAATCTATAGCTCGGTTTGGTCACATATGAATTTATATAAGGTTTATAAGGAAATGCAGTTACCAGATTCTTATAAAATTTTCTTCCACCTGTAAGATTATGTATGGAACATACTGTTATCAGAAATCTTCTTCTTTACAGTTTACTCACAGCTAATTATAATCTCCCATACAACTTGCACTACTCATCATCCAAGTGAACCCAAGAGCAGACACTTTCGGTTTCAAAGGTTAAGGTGACGTCAGAGGTCAAGACAATGTGCCAAATCCATATAAATAGTAGTTTCATAACTTGTTTTTGCAATTGATATTTTGCTCTTTAGCCAAACAGATCACTGTTTCTTGGCAAGCTAATTACGCAATAATTTCAACATGAGCTCTAAGGACACTACAAACCTTCTAAAGCCTACGGATGAAAGGAGTAAAGAATATTCATATAAGGCTCAGTCTACATCTATGAAATCGATGCTTTCCAGAAATAAAGAAGAAAGTTTTTCATCCAAAAACGAGTCGACTGTCCCCTACCAACAGGTCGAAAAATCAGGATATTCCAACAAAAATCGCAAAAAGTAAAGATGGAGAGATGTTATTTGTGAAAGTGGTGCACCATGAACCTTTTAACGCCACATTGGTGTAAAGGCATAAGGAATATTCAATATAAGGATCAATCTATATCTATGAAATCCTGGCCTTGCTGAACTAAAGAAAAAAAGATTTTAGACTTAAGCTATAATGCAATTAAAACAAATTATTTCAATAAATGGCATTATAACCATTGCTGAACTAAAGAAAAAAAGATTTTAGAGTTAAGCTATAATGCAATTAAAACAAATTATTTCAATAAATGGCATTATAACCATGATACAATTTTTATTTACAATACATATTTTAGACTAGGCTAGACTTAATATATTTTCTGCGACACACATCATTTAATAGTGATAATTGAAGCAAGAACATACTTTCCTTATGTAATCCATTGGGATCACTTTTGATATATATCATGAAGCTTTCTTAATCATATTATGTAATTTTTTTCAAATGTGGTAAGATATCCTACTAGAGTTATATCATTCCAAATACCCACCCTCAACATCGCGGTCTTCACTATTGAACTTGAAGCATTATCAACTTTTTTTCAACCTTCCTGATACTCATACAACACCATTTCGAGGAGATAAATGCCAAATACCATCCAGCAAAACTTTTAACTTAATACATAACTTACAGTACCTACTCTCAACCCACCACCACGATCTTCACTATGGACATGGAGAATTATCATATATCCAGCGAGATTGCTGATTAGGATTTTACTGCTTATTCATAGCTCCCATACAACTTCCACTACTCACCTCAGACAACATATCATACCACATTAATATCATAACACAGCGTTCGTCTATTAACGCTTTTAATTTAACCCACTCTCAACTTAATGGTAAGTAAACAATGTACCTGCACCCAATAGTATGAAGATAAAATTATCATATTCTTATCAGCTTCATGTGAACTATGATATCGGGGAATCAATCAAATCTCATAACAGTGTGACTGGTTGAGAAATTTTATTGAAAATAAAAAAACAATTCGTCATAAAGACTTTTCAATACAAACTCCTAGATACAAAAAAAACATTAATCGCTCAATTTGCCTGCTTTACTCGGCTATATTTGTTTACGCAAGATATCAAATTACCAGCGACCTGGACACCTTTTCTAATGCTTTAATTTCCATTACTTCTAATGATTTCATGTGTCTTACCATCCCAAGCAGCCGTGATCAATTTTTACACATCGAATATCATAACATGATCACTCTTGTTTATAAAAGACACCTATAGACCACAACTTACGTAATAGTTGTTGTTGTTTTTTTTCAGCAAAAGAAATTTTAAAGTATATCTTCCACTACTCATCTAAGACATCATATCCCACAGATTAATATCGGTTGTTGTTGTTTTCAGTTAAAGAAATTGGGAATCTTACATAAATCGCTCAATTTGTTTACTTTACTCGGCTGCTATGCGAATTTGTTTACATTATTCGACTGCGAATTTGTTTACTTTGCTGGACTGTACGAATTTGTTTATGCAAGGAATCAAATTAGAAGCATTACACCTAAAATTAAGCATTTACTAATTTCCATTACATATCTCAGTCAACATATCTACCTACATTCACCCTAACCAGCTTCGCTTGATCTATTTTTAGATACATGGCTACATGGTGCAATCATGTTTATAAAAGGCACCTACAGATTAAGATCATCAAATCTTTAATCCACAACTTAGGTTATAGTTGTTGTTGCTTTTTTGTTTTTGAGCTACTAATATTAATTACACCTGAGAAGGTAAGATCGGTGATATCTTGAACCATAGCCCGTAGAGGATTTCTGATGAAAATTTTACCCTCCTAGTACTAATACTATTGGCATAAACAAAAAATATCCTAGGGTTAACTTGAATTATTGCTACTATTAATTATACCTGCAAAGATAAGATCGCTAATATTTCGAAACCCATAGCCCGTAGAGGATTTCTGATGAAAATTTTGTCAACCTCCAGGACTAAGATCTCCACTGACACCTTCTAGCATCTATTGGCATTAACAAAAATATTCGAGAGTTAACTTGAATTATTAATAATACTAATTACTAGGGAATTTCACAACATTTCTTACACAGCTGCACACATCCACCCTCGCCTTGGGTAATGTTCCCTTAGCCCAGCCCAATATACCACAGGCACTCATACTAAAGTAAACAACTAACAACAAACTCAAGCTGATAAGTATATAGCCCCGATATAAATTCGCATAGGGTATTTCATACCATTACTTAAGCCACACACATTCCACCCAAGCCTTGGTACAGGTAACGTAGCCCAATCCAACACGCCCCAGACAGTCCTAGTCATAGTATCAGATATTTCCACTAAAGCTCTCAGCAAATCTCCAGTAGCCAGACACAGGAGGGGCATCTCAAGGTCAAATTGTAGCCTCCAAGACCAGATCAACTTAACTAGAAACCTCCACAGGTACAGGTAACGTAGCCCAATCCAACACGCCCCAGACAGTCCTAGTCATAGTATCAGATATTCCCACTAAAGCTCTCAGCAAATCTCCAGTAGCCAGACACAGGAGGGGCATCTCAAGGTCAAATTGTAGCCTCCAAGACCAGATCAACTTAACTAGAAACCTCCACCAATAAAGCTACGCACCCCTTCACAAATGTTTAGAGCTTCAGCCAGACGGTAGGAAAGGAATTCCTCGAGGCAGGCCCTGTGACGTATACCACTAGACGGTATCCCCCAGTGGCCCAGAACCCAGTCCAGAGCCAGCAAAACCTTGCACTTTTTGTATGGAAAAAGTGATCTGGTACTGTCACAGTATAATGTTAATTTTCAGTATAAAAGCGGCCTCAGAACCACATCAAAATTGCTCACCGTACCTCCAGACGAAGAAGAAGACACAAATGCGTTTGAAATTTCCGGACACTTTTTGTATGGAAAAAGTGCGCCAGACTCAGCCACCAAGTAGCCCAGCCCAACACACCACAGGCACTCATACTAACGTAAACAACTAACAACAAACTCAAGCTGACAAGTATACATCCCCGATATCACATATTGTCACTAAAGCTCTCAGACAACCTCCAGCACCCAGACACAGGAAAGGTCAAAGGTCAAATTGTAGCCTCCACGACCAGATCAAACAAAAAGCTGGCGTCATCTCCTGGTCAGCCATACGGTAGGAAAGGAATTCTCCAGGCATACCCTGTGATGTATACCACTAGACGGAATCCCCCTCAGTGGCCAGAACCCAGTCCAGAGACAGCAAAATAGTTTGAAATTTCCGGACACTTTTTGTATGGAAAAATGGGCCAGAACTCTCCTAGCTTATCTACTGTAAACCAAGTAAGTCCGCGATAAAACCATATTCCACTATTAAAAGAATTTTCAAAAGTTCAGACTTGATCTCGGAAGATCTATAATTAGATTTAGAACCTCAAATTCCTCAAATTTACAAGATTTAAGTACAATTGGGTACTAATAGTAATTTAATTCAACAACCAAACCATGTTCCCAGTGGACTTACTCCATTAATTTCTCAATAACGTAGAGGAGATTTTAATTTACCACCATATTCAAAAATACTTTTGCGAGCTATTCGAAATAAAATCGAAGGGCAAGCGAACGAAGGTTTGAATATGTATGGCACACCTCTGAATTGGGATAACATAAAGCAAATCTCATACTCCACTATTTTGATAAACGTACAGAAACATAATTAATTATAGACTTTCATATATTGCGACAAGATACGGAGACGAGCCAATAGTTTTACAGGGAAATAGTTGTGTCTAAATGCATTTTCAACCGTGTTAAAGGAATCCCTGGGCTCGACTATCTGCGCAATGACACCAGTTTCGATAGGAAAAGCGTTATTTTAATGCGTAAAGGAACAGAATATTTCACACATGAAAATAGATCTGTGCTCCACCCAGAATCTTCAAAGATTCCACAGTTTTTATAAAGGCATCGGACAAACATCTTCCAAGGCATCCGATTTATCCAAGCCAACCAAGATCTTTCGCTAACTTCAGGGCGCATAACAACAAATTCAATCACTTCGTTCATAGACTTAATTCTTATCAATCTCAGCCATCTCATAACTACAATAAGCTAATTAACAGATTCAGTCCTAACTAGTTTCAACTCTCTAGCCAACGTTGGCCTACACAACCAAAAACTTTCAGACCAGAGCCCATGGATAACACGGTTTTTGAGATTTTTTATTTTTACAAAAACACCCAACACCTTTTACAAAAATATAAGCGCATCAGGATTTGAACGGAAGAATTTCTAATATTTTGCCGGAGATTTCAAGTCAATATCATAAAAATTGTGGAAAATAAAAGGGGGAACAAAATGCTTAAAGTCTTTTCTGATAGCCTAGCATTAATTCATAGAGCAGATTTCCAAAGACTGGAATTTTATTTTTTATTAGTCCACTGGAATAGGTATGTTCTTCTACAGAATTAAGATTTATAGAAGTGAATGCTTTACAGTTTCGGTCTGAATTTTTTTTAGAGCCGAATGGCAGAAAATAAGGCTCTCGATTCCGAGCATCCAAAAATTTTAATAGTAGTAGTGTGATCTTTCATTCTAATCAAATTTGCAGTGCCTACCAATTTGACTTATTAAACACTATTTAAAATTACATACATATATAAAAAACCGAGTTTTGCTTAGACTACTGGATTGTGTCGTTACAACGAGAAGAGTTTTAGAATTGATATGAATAATCATTCATTTTATTAAGAGAGAAATTTGCAAATAGATTTTTATAAAATAAACTACTTACAGAATTTGTCCAGTTTTTCGGTTCCTGAGTAAAGTTACCTCAATCTTCGCTCTCGTTCTTAATAAACGTGTAGCAATAAATTTTATTCGAGTTACAGGGGTTTTAATTGTAATTTTATAAATATAATTGTATGATACTTACTTATACTTGAAAAATGTTAACAAATTTTGAAAAATAACCCCGGTTTGTTGTTGTTCTTTGGAAAATCTGTGTACGAAAAATAATAAAAATTGGTGTGTACATGAAAAAAGTTTTAGAATCTGGCGGAAAATAAACACGGTTTTTGACTAATTTCAAAAATCTGTATTTGAGCTGAAGAGCATCTTATATTTTGCCGAAGGTTTAAAATTAATATCCTGAAAATTGTGGGAAATAAAAAACCTGAACAAAATGCTTGCAAATCTATTCAGCCTTAATATAATCCATATTACTCCACGACTGATAGGAAACGGGGGACGAACGGCACCGGTCCCTCTCCGGAAGGTGAGTATTTTTTAAGACAATTTACACATTATGTATAAAATGTAAGCTGTATATTATTACAACGTCCGATAAAATACAATAAAACCTTTAAATATATAATAGCAGTTCTTATGTGCTCAGATGGGCGTGGATGCGACTTAGAGCCTCCAATTTTTCCGACTTCTTTTGAACTTGGCACACCTATGCCCCCCCCCCCCCCCTCCTAAATGACAAATACACCCTGGTACTGGTGATAATAATGTTAACTGTTCTACACATAAACTCCTGGAAATGCAAAGAGGATGCCGTATTAGCACCTCATTGAGTAGAAAGGGTTGATATTTTAATAACGTCAGGTAAAGCTGATTGTATGGATAATAACCACATTTCCATAGATGTTATACGAAATATCAAAGGTACGTCCAATCAACATTTCCCTGTTATTTCAATGTATATTCAAATTAAAAAAGCAACAAATCCGAAATCAAATCAAAAATAAAATTGGAAACCTAAAACATGCCCTCGACATTTTGAACTTACCTAACAAGGCCAGATATGACATCGCTTGAAGGGTTACAAGGTTGCTCGGGTTGGCGTTGTAGGTGGAAAATTATAAATAAACAAGAAGGAAATAAGTAAACACTGTGGAAGGAAAAAAAAACATTACAAGGTAAATATACATAAAACTTCTAGTACAAAGGCGCAGGATTTGAAGTGCTGAAACCACGACAGTTCATCATTCCCATGCCAGCTAAGCATTCACCATGAACATCTATTTATATAATTCCATGTATACATATATGTGAATCGTAGGGGGAACGCAAACAAAGTTTCAAAACATCCTCAAGCAGAGTGCTCTTTCCTTTGACCTCTTGAGGTTAGACAGACATGTGTGGCAGGTCCTCTTGGATCCTGAAAAAATTTAGCACAAATAAAATGTTTGATAAAAAAAACTCTGCCGTTGGAGATTTAAAGCATCCGGGGGAAAATTAAAGTTTTTTATTTTTTCAAATGTAAAGAAATGTCTTAACGGAAACAACGAAAATATAAATTAAATTCAATTCCTCAAAGTATTTTGCATTTTGCGTGTACACTAGCCAACCTACATGACATGTAAAATAAATTATATGACGCGCCCTTTTCTTGCAGCCAAGCCATTTATGTATAGTATACAGCATTGGTCGGAAGGTCTATAGGGATATAGAGAAAGAAATGTGGACCTATTTTATAATTTAAAAATGTTTAATTGAGCACTAGACAAACAATTTCTAATCACTTCTCGCCGCATGATTTCAATATAAGCCATAAGCAAGATGCATTCCCTAACCGTCCTCCAGTTGTTTTGGTAACGAACGAAAGAATACAATATTAAAGCATACACATCCTACTAGCTTTTCTAATAAAAGGTAAATTAAAGTTTTATATGACATCGAACATCGGGTAATGAAGGAATTATTTAACATACACAATTATTGAAAGACATGTATAAACGGTATATACGTAAATGGCTTCGAGTGATTTTAGTTGTACCCTTGTGTACGCAAGTCTCTAGTGATTGCGAAACGAAGTTTGACTAAGTACATTGTTGTATTGTAGACGCGCTACTAATGCAGGCGTAAACAAAGGGTAAGGCGCAAAATATATTCACGACTTCAAGCAATGGGCCACAAGCCACTTGAGGCTTGTGGACGATTGCTGAAGCCAAGTAAGTTACATTCACAGCCACTGACATTCTTCTGGTTATGCATAAATGTATGTATTTTCATGTAATTAATAATTTTTTCTTCCATTTTATTTTTTTTGTAGAATTATTACAATATAATATGAATTAATTCATATATGTAAACAACTTTTCTGATTGATAAATAAAATTCCGATTAATTACAAATCCCCGCCATATTGAATAAACTACCGTTCTTATACTGCAATGTTGGTAGTACCGGGGCCACGAGCCACAAATTTTAAGATTTGATCAAACTTGGCCACGGCCACAGCGTGGCTTTTGGCCGCGAATGTAATTTTGACAATACATTTACATTTGTTCAGAGGCGTCAAAACCAAAACCCTCGAGAATACTTCCGAAGCCATGAAACAGAAATCTATATGTGTGCGTTCGGAGTCCGTTTTATAAAATGTTTTATATTGATACCTATGGGAAAGTGCTAAGCATTGGCTTTACATATGCCACAGAGCTTAAACTACTATCCATACAGGAAAATAGTCTTGTAGTAATTTACAGCTTACTTCCTTATCTTCTCAAAGGCTACACTTACTATATACCTTACTTAACAAAATATTAAAATAGTTTTGATTACAAAGTAACCTAACTATTTTACGCTAACTAATTCTCAGCTGAGTAATAATTTCATGTGTGTACGTGCAGCCGGAGTCCGAATCTGTAGGCAGCTACATTCCTATCATCAGCCCACGGCATGCCATGACGGCACAGCGACATTACAATGATTACTCAGCTGAGAGTTTTTGTTTGAGGAATCGTACTCATTTAGTTCAGATAAATGTTTTTAATTAATATTGTTGGGAAAGATATAAAAATGTTATTTCGATTCGGAAGATAAGGCTGGGCGCCCACTGGAGTGGTGTGTGAGCAATGTGGCAGTGGCGTGGCTATTAAATGGTAAGTGAAAAAATTTAGTCCCGTAAAAACAAATAAAGTAGCGCACATTGAAATAGAGTGGCGATGGCGTGGCATTTGACAAGTGGCGTGGCACCACTTGATTGCCACTAGTCTCCGACAAGTTTAATTTTCGAGTGGTAAGTGGCAGTGGATGCCACTTCTCCTTAGTTATTACTGTTGATGTTGAATTAGTTAATCGATACGCTGCTTGCCATTTTGATGCGCGCTTAATAATATTAATACCAATTCGCCACCATTCTACTGCCACACCACTTTGTTGCCACATCGCACGCCAAAACCACGCCACTGCCACATTGCTCACACACCACTCCAGTGGGCGCCCGGCCTAAGAAAGAAAGCTTAAGATTATTAGAACACCATTTTTCTGTATGAATAGTAGTTTTGGGCGGAGGAGCTTTTCAAAAGAAACTTTTGTCAGTCTTCCGTAAAAACATAGCAAGTATTTTAGAATGTTAGGACTCCGTTGGGGCTGCCATGCGGTAGTGAGGGAGTCTGTTCATGGTTTCCCAGCGGGAAATGGAAGCGCTCAAAGACGAATGCTCGCAACGCTTCTCTACCGTATCGCTTAGATGCAGTTCTTGGGAATCACTCTTAGAGCGCTTGTAGGGTAGCACTCTTGAAGCGCTTGTAGGGTAGCACTATTAGAGTTCTTGTAGGGTAGCACTGTTAGAGCGCTTGTAGGGTAGCATTCTTGGAGCGCACTCCATTTAATATTTAATCTATACGAATTAATTAACCGCACACTTCAACTGACTACTATAAATGAAAATTCTGCTGTGCTTTCAGATGCATATGAGTCATTTCTTCACAACAAAAAACGAATAAGCCTAAACTCAGGGACATGATCTGCTTCGGAAAAGATATTTTCTGGCTATGTTGTGGAAGCGCTTCCCCTGACAAGCGCTTGAAATATTTCCCGCTGGGTTGTGAAGTATTCTCGAGGGTTTTGGAGGCGTGCATCCAGAGGCCTGTTGCTTGTGGTCGTGAATGAATTTTGGGCCTAAGCCAACAATGCCTCACTCCAATAGAAAATAAACGATGGCTCAACCTGATGTAGGAAAGGCCGCAATTTTTTCTTAGAAATTTACTGGAAATTTTTTCCTTAGAAGTATTACGTATTATTGGAGGCCGATTACGGCACACATTGAATCTAAAAATAACTCCAGTCGCCCAACAGGCTGAATAAAAATTCTAAAATTCTGTAAATCTTAAGAAAAAATGAATGCTTATTGCTCATCTACAAATCTACGCTCATAAAACTTTTAATCGGCCTCAGCACATATTGTTGGCCTCCAATAATGCATATTAATTCTAAGGCAAAAATTGCCAGTGAATTTCTAAGAAAAAATTTCGGCTTTTCCTAAATCAGGTTGCCGAGCGGAAAATTGCTGGTTTGTTATGGCATCAAGACGTTGAGACATTGTAGATTTTATATTCTAGCGAGGATTTAATGTTTGTTCTACTTCCCTTTGGATGTTATTATTTTGGCTATGCTCTTATGGCCTATCCCCTGAACCCTTTGTCATTACTTCAGTTGCAGAACTTTTAGTGACAGAGAGTGAGCAAAACTGTTCAAAATGGTGCAAGTGGAGCCATCTGTCGTAATCACTGTATAGTTCTATACTACACACAATGGTTATACTATGTTGTAATGATCGCCGTCAAACGAACTCCATCTGACGCGATCACTTTAGTTTATTAATGTCGATTTCGATGGGGCCATATGTGTGTTGCACTTTTTCTGGCAGCGGAGAAACTTGGAACACTAAAGTCCATCGAACATGGTGCTGTCATTTTGCGAGTGTTTGTGACACACGTATTTTATACACGGAACTGTCAAAACCGGTTGCCATTTGGTTGAAGATTGTGTTGTCATTAGTGGTTTCAGCGAAGTTTTTAATAAATTTATTGTTTTTAATTTCTATTATCAAAGTTAACTAAAAATAAATACTGTTTTGTAGTCTTAAGAAAGTGTAATTTTTTTTAAACTATTAATTTGGATAATTTTAATTTAGTGCTATTAAAATAAAGACTGTTTTGTAGTTCTTAAGAAAGTCATTTTTTTATTTGTAGTTTCTAATAAAGCAATTAGATATAAGCAATAAAATGTACTTCAAGGATTATTCCCTATATTTTGGTGTGGACGGTACGCTTCTATGCGACGGAGAAGTTATTGTGCTCCATCACAAAATAATTAAGTAACGCCAAACATATTTTTATACACAATTTATATAATTTTTATTTTTTCTAGGTGGAGATTTGGTTGAATTTCCGTATGCGCCTGCAGCGGAATATTTTGGTATACTGGAAGTCCCAGCAGATAGCATTGAACGGATGGAAAAGATCCAAGCGGGGAAGTCTCAGCAAGGAGAAGCAGTGGAGACCAATGTCGAAATGCTACCACAGAAGGAAGCGGGGAAGCCTCAGCAAGGAGAAGCAGTGGAGACCAATGTCGAAAATCTTACCATGCTACCACAGAAGGAGGATGCTGCTAAAAATGCAAACCAACCACCACCCAAATCAGAAGATACGGTATTTATAATTATTTATAATTGGTTCATTTCGCGTCATTTCCTTAGTTGCTTGTTACAAACAAATAACTAAATAGATAAATAATGCCACATACTTATATTTTTATTTAGGTATTAACAAGAAACTCGATTTTTGGACGGACGGCGAAACCAAATTATTGCTAGACCTGTACAGGAAAAATTTTGGAGAAGTTGGACCACTAAAAAAATTCAAAACAAAGAAGAATATGTGGGAGTTTATATTTAAAAAATTGGTAACGATGTGGCCGATGTTTCACACCGCGCCAAGTGCAAAATAGGTTTAAAACAGTGCTAAAGCATAAAAAAAAGCAATCAAAAATAATTGAACTAGTGGTGCTACTAGGATTAATATGCTGTACGAAAGGGAATTGGAAAATCTTGTTGAAGTTGATGATTCAATTCTCCCAATGATAATGAGCGCTGGGGTCCGCGAAAGAAAGCAACCGCCTTTGAAGCGAGATATATCCCCGCTGCCATCCACTTCCACATCCAATGCCCATTTGTTTGAGCCGTTGTCTGCTGATTCTAGCACAGTCTTACCACTTGGGTCCAAGGACACTTCGCATGAAGCTATTAACTCGAAACCAAGGCCATCTGCAACTCCACTTGGGCCTTTAAGCTCCCGTCGGACACCCCGATTAAGTCCTCGGGAAAAATTATTGAAAGAATTTTTGGACAGGAAAGAGAAGTTTCAAAGAGAAGTGAATTTAGAAAAGAGGAGACGACACGATGAGGCAATGGCTAAATTAGATGCACTCAATGAAACGTTCTTAGGAGTGAAACAAACATTAGAAGCTATTAGTAAGAAATTAGGTAATTAGTTTGTTAGAAGTTATTGTTATTAGTTTAGTTTACTGGAAAAAAAGTGATATCTTAAAAGTATATAAGAAAAAAGTGATATTTTCAAATAATAAAACAAAAATGTGATTTTCAATCTATGTAATAAATAAAAAATGTGATATTTTCAAATTATTTAAGAAAAAAAAGTTATATTTGCAAATGTTTTTTATACAATATGTATGTGCAAATTTTAAGTAAATATATTAAGAAATATCTGCAATTTTATTTCTTTTAATTTCACCCAATCTGCGAAGTTCAGCTTCCCTTTGATTGTCGGTTTCCATATACTGCTGATTTCAGCACGCAGCAAGCTAGCACAAACTCACATATCGCTTCAACTTCGAAAAAGTCCAAGCGAAGTAACTGCCTGAAGCGTTGCTTTAAAAGCCCGAAAGCGTTCTTAATCTTCACCCTTGTTTGGCAATGCTTTAGATTGAAGTTTCTTTGGTATTGTGTAAGGTTTCCATAATCTTTATATGGCGTTAGTAAATATTCCCGCAAAGGATATGACGCATCTCCCAAGATATGGTAATCTTCTCCACAAATAGTTGGAATTTTCTTGCTAATAAAAGACAGCTGGTAAATTCGGGCATCATGTATTTTGCTGGGTGATCCAATAAATACATCAGTGAACCTTTTTTCACTATCACAGATGCCTTCACACAGAGAAAATTGTAATATTATATACGAAAAATGAAATAAAATCAATTAAAATTTTAGTCGATTTTCAGCCTATTACACTGAAATAAAAATTACTGAACAAAATACTAACCTGTAATAAATTTTTTTACTAAAGTGAAATAAAACCTATTGTTATTAAGACAATAAAATTCATTACTACACAATAGAATTTCCTGTGTTACAATAAAATCGATTAACCCTTTTTAATATTAATTATTACTTCAAATTAATAACTGTCATTTAATATGTAATAAGACTTATTAAATTCAAATAATAATTCATATTAAAAAGCGTCAATCAATTTTACTGGTACACAATAAATTTCTATTGTGTAGTAATAAATTTTATTGCTTTAATAACAATAGGTTTTATTTCACTTTAATAAAAAATTTTATTACATCTTAGTACATATTTTCGTTTCTCCTTAATCATTTTTCCCTTTCTTTTTTCCTTCAATTTATGTCGCTTTTTGGGCAGTAAAATACATTTTAATATGTAATTCAATTTATTTATTTAACTGAAATATTATGTATATGTAAGTTTAGTAGTAGTAGTACTAATAAATTCAAGTAAATGTACATTATAGTAGGTTTACAACATTTTAAATCTAAGATTTATAGAGGTATCTGCCATAATATGTGCTACTGTGGGAAAAAATTTAAAGTGATCAATAGAAATGCAGCAACATTTTTTTAATTTTTCTTTAATAACATATGCATTAAGATGTTTATTTTTTATTGTTTTGTAACTTTCCGATATTAAAATTATAGTATTTTTATGAATGACAATTTCTTTGATTCTACAAATAATTTTGGCATCCTCATTTTTTAGCATATAATAACCAACTTTATATACAGTTCCTTTATATATTAAATGTGTACACAAAACACAAGTATTTGGTAAATTGAATTGTTTTATTTCATTTAGATATGGCTTTGTCGTTATATCAGCTTCACGACCTTGTATTATTTTAATCATTTCTATAGCACAATTTTCTAGTATACGATGTGCAAATTTCATCGTAAATTTAATAGCCAAAGAATAACAGAGATTCACTCTGGAGGTTATAGACGCTGCATATCTTTTCAACTCTTTATGTTTTCCCTCGTTTCTTACGGACCAAATATCTTTTAGAGGTCCAGATCTGCGAATAACAGTGGAGTAGTGCGTCAAAAGGTGGGCTTTAGGTTTCAAGTGCTCTTGGAACAATTGAATGTATTGTTTATTGTGCATTGCCACAACTTCATCAAGTTGTTTAAGATTCGCGTCGTTATAACTTGATCTTAAGCATTCGTCCAAGAGAGTTTGCAGTAAAAGGAAAAACTGCCATACTTTATCATTATTTGGTACTAAGTCTCCAACAATTAAAGAAAAATAATGGACAAAGCACCACATTTCCACTGCTGAAAACATCAAATTTCTAGATCTTAAGGCTTTTACTTTGATTGGCAAGGACATATTTCTTGAATCGATCTCACCATAGTCAAATAGCTGTTTGCGATTATTTAAGTCATCCAGTGTGAAGTATTTAGAAGTTTCCGTGAAGTGGAGAATAATAAGGCTCATATCATTTTTTAACACCACCTTCAAAAAGGTCATGCATGATATCAACGGATATATTATTTACTACGTGAAAATATCTCAATTCATTGAATATGCATCGTTGAACAATTCCTGTAGATTTACTATCATTGAGTAATAAATCTGCGTTGTAGTTCTCTATCGTTCGCAGTTTTGATCTTATTTCACGTACGCGCGTTTCGCGTTTCAAGTTTAGAGAGCTTACAAATTCGGCAAAAATACGTAGCAGAAAATGACCTGGAGAATCCTAAAATGTTATTAAGACCAAGATTATCTCCAGTCACCAAAGAAAGAATAAAAAAAATTTTTCGTGGTCCATCTGGCGTTGCTACCGTCAAACCATCGTTTTCTAATCGGGACAATATCGAAAATAGTTGATAAATAGACTCATCATTTCCATACTGCTTGATGTACTTCGTAAGTATGTTTTCCAGACCGGACGTAAAATGTGAAGGCAAAGCTGGAAAATTGAGGTAAAAAGCAAGATATAGAATTCTGTCCCGAATGTGAGCCGAGAGTGTTATCTGGATCAAAAATCATCGTTATAAAGAATAATCGGTATTGCAATTTTATTGTCTGATTTGAACTTATTATAAGTATTCCTCCACGTTGAACTACTCAAAAGGTTACAGATGCTATTATTTTTTAAGCTTTCTTCTAAATTTTTCAAACTTTCTTCCAAACGTTCGGAATTTCAAAAAATTTCTTAATCATGTGCATTATAGGCATAATAACACCCTTGCTTTGCTTATAATCTAGTGATGGTACACCTTTATTTATAGTTTCTGCAATTTCAGAAGAAATTATAAAGTTTTGAGGCAACTTTAATATGTCCATTTCTTGCAATTTTTTTATTAACTTGTATTCGGTATTCGTGTCACAAAAAGGATTATTGGTGAATTCTGTTATAATTTCAGGGAATGCACCTTGATGTAGTAAAAAGCTAATAGGACTTGTAATATAACGTTTTTACATCATCTACAATTTTGAAAACTTGTTTGCGTGGCATGCTATTTTCACTGCATAATTTGCTTACAAATTTTAAAAGCGTTTGGTATGAAGGGTATTAGAATCCGAAATAACACTTGAGGCATTCAATTTACAAATATTATGGCTGGATGGTATAAGGCTAGGAGAAATTAATACTTCATTGGAAAGTAAGTTATGAGAAGTAAATTTTATGGTCTTTTCATTACGACCATTTATTAAAATTGAGAGACGAGTTTTTAGAATTTTTAGTATCAATGTTATAACAAATATTTTTATGTACACATTTCAAGTGTTTATTTAATGCATTGATATTGTAAAAGTCTGTGGGCATTCTTGACGGACCGCAACTATATACTCTATATGGATGAAATCTGTGCACATATTTTAAATGATTAGAGTAAATATTTACAGAAACAAATTCAAGCTTACAACTAAAACAAGAAATCATTTTGGTAGCGTTAAAATTTGTCACTGCATTCAATATGCGTTATAAAGGAAGTTGTAGTTGAAGACAATTTTCCTTGACAATTTAGAGTGATCTCATATATATAATTTTGCAGGAAATTCCACACATTCCAACTTTCCTGAGGATATTCTAAATTTAAGACAAAAAATATTTTAAATATTGTGTCGATGGCAGTTAACATTGACGTTGTCTTATGAAATATATTATCTGAAATAACGAAAAATTCCGTCTCATCTACAGATACTATAATTGGTTGGCAGCTTAATTTTAACTTTTGATATTTATCCTTAAGCTTATCGTATCTTACTTTGACCTCTGCATGGGTTTTCACTTTAAGTAATGTGCTTTCAATCGATGCTTGAATAGTTGGGTGCCAAAGCTCACGCTTGTTGTATTCACCTGGAACTTTTATTCGTTTTGATGGTGGTAGTATGTAATGTAGCAAATTAAATATAGCTACAGTAAATTCATCTACAGAAAAAGAAATCTGTTAAATTTTATGTCCATATAAAATACAGAACTAAGGACTTACTAGTATCTGATGCACAGTTATCAAGTATATTTAGAAGGTCCTTAGCACACTTATTTGCCTTTAGTTGTGATTTAAAAACTGGCACACATCTCTTTACAAAATCATCCCATTTATTCAGAAGAAACATAGATTTAGAAGGCCCATAGATCGCTATAAAATCTAAATCAATCTGCAAACATAAGTTTCATTAATTCGTTTCAAATACAAATGTCCAAAAGTATTTATACCAGTCGGGATGCCTTTTCTTGCGTAAGTAAATGCCAATCAATAAATATTTCGTATGCAAGCTCTTTTGGTTTGTTTACAATCTCCATCCGGCGTAGTCGGAAAGTCGCATTCCACTTTATTTCCACTACCTCCCATGGATCACCTACCCGTTTTAGCCAGACTTTGTCTGCTTCTTCTTCTGAGGATGCGGCTATATGAATAAGAAAGTTTATAAGGAAGCACATGAGCTTAAAATAACTGGTTTACCTTTGACTGGTTCTACTACAGTACTTCTTCCTTCAATGCAGGATACAGATGAAATTTCCGAATTTGGTGATCGACTTCGATGTCTTGTAGTCGGCGAAAGTATATTTTTTTTCCTTAAAAATTTTATGGTATTATTATACTTAGTATACAGTGCACCTCTTGCACGACCGCTTGCATCGGCAGGGATGAAATAACTTTCCTATGTATATTTGATATAATAATGATTAATTTTCTATTTTGCCTAGATATTAACCTTTGATTCTGTTGGAAAACGATTTATAATTTTTTGTGAAATAATGGATGCTTCCTTTGTACCTATATGTATTTTATTATAAACGAAGTAATCAACAACACATGTAATTAGTTGGTTGCGCGTATTTTTATCCAAACATTTTTTTGTTGTATAAACATTCGTCACGTCCACTCCTTTTGGAGATGACAGCAAAATTTGCTCTATATTCTGCAACATTGACATAATACATTAAAATTAAAATTTTTATATATTTTTATATGTGAAATTTTACAATTATTTCAATTGATGGTATGACAGGCGAGGAATCTCTTGATGTTGAACTTGATGGCAATACCCCTGGATTAGAATTTATTAGCCACTTCTTTATTTCGCCATTGAATGACGTTGTTGCTGAAATAGTTTCAGCAACAGAAACGACAGAAAAACCCTATAGGACGTAGCAAATAATGAAAGAAAATTTTTACTTTTCAAAATTGTTATTAACCTGTTCAACCCTCCATTCCGCCAACCGTCCTCTAAATTTGATTTTTTCTGCTATATTCGACGCGGGCAGTAAACTATCAATATCTTTTTCCGTCATATACTTCAAACATTCAATATCGATCTTATTGTCTAAAGAATTCATCAATTAGAATAAATGAAGTTATATAGCAGGCATGGCCAAATTGCGGCTCGCGAGCCGCATGCGGCTCTTTGAATGAGTGAATGCGGCTCTCGAAAAGAAATGAAAAAATAAGTAATACATATTTAACAATTTATTCAAATTGCTATAAAATTGGAAGTAATACATATGTATAATGTTTAATATAATATGATTTAATAAAATCAATTATTATATTTGTGTATATTTTGTGCTCTTAATCGAAAATGTCTACAAGTGGGATAATTCCCGTAATTTTATACAGTTGTGTTTGGACTCACTTGAGATTTTCGGTCTTATGCGAAAACCCTTGTTATTCTTTAATAGAGGTTTTAAAGCCAGAAATGAAGAAATGAGTATGCGAAAAAGGCTATTAGCGCAAATACAGGCTTAACATTCAAATGTTAAATGACGAAAATTTAACATAGGCTACCCTAGTTTAAAGCAATTTTTATTTAATTTTCATACTTTCATTTTCATCGGTTTTCGTGATAAATCTACTTTTTATTGCAAGTGCGTACCATATTTTCCGTTGCGCTGCTTCAACATAACTTTGCATTGTATGAGTGTGCAAGTATGAGTGTTAAAATGTCAAAACGAAATGCCTGCAATCCCTCAACCTAGCATTACAAGGCAAAGATAAAGTTATTACTGATCTTTTTCAAACTGTTCTAAGTTTTATTAAAAAAATTCAGCTTTTTAAACGCGATTTAAATGCAAAAATGTTCAATCACTTTTCTCGTCTGAAGACAAGACTCTCTAAAATTGATGAAATAAAACTGAGTGAATACGACAGTAAATTAGGAGAATTATTAAAAGAATTACATTTCCGATTCGATGATTTGAATAATTTAAAGATTTCTCTAAACTCTCTTGTAAATGCATTCGAGATTGACGTAGTTAACGATGGATTATCGATTGCTCATTATATTTTGAATGAAAGTGCCACAGGAGAAATGGAATTATTAGAACTTCAAGAGGATCACAGTCTTAAAATGCATCACAAATCAACACAATCTACAAATGAGTTTTTCCAATAAGAGGTTTTAATTTGATATTCAAAGAAAAATGCCATTTTTTGAGATAAATGATCAGATCTTTATTTCATAATAAGGAGGAAGTCTATGCCGTTGATAATGGAAAATAACATCAGCCAAATGACCACCACGACCACGCCTTCAGGACCATATACTTTTCATGAAATTTTCCATAACCAAACCGCAAAGTGGCTGCCCTATGTCCTCGATAGCCTCACGAATTCCATCTTTGAGGTCTTGAATCGACGCTGGGCTGTTGGAGTAGACCTTCTCTTTCACGTGGCCACAAAAGACGAAGTCGCAAGGTGTTAAGTCACAAGATCTCGGTGGCCAATTGTGATCACCTTTTCGAGAGATAACACGGTTCGGAAAGTTTTCGTTGCTTGTATGGGACGTAGCGCCGTCTTGTTGAAAGTAAACGTTGTCCAGATCAATACCATCCAATTCCGGCCATAAAAAATCATTATTCATCTCTCGATAGCGCAATCCATTCACCGTAACTGTTGCTCCAGCCTCATTTTCGAAAAAGTAAGGTCCAATGACCGCGCGGGACCATAAATCGCACCAAACAGTCACACGTTGAGGATAGAGAGGCTTTTCAACAATAACTCTTGGGTTTTCCGAGCCCCAGATACGACAATTTTGCTTGTTGACGAAGCCATCGAGGTGGGAATGGGCCTCATCACTCAAGATGAGTTTTCGATGGAGTTCCGGATCATTTTCATGCATTTCAAGGACCCAATCAGCAAAGACTCGACGTTGTTGATGATCGGCCGGCTTGAGTTCTTGTGTTAACTGAACTTTATAAGCCTTAAGACCCAAATTTTTATGCAAAATACGGTGTAATGACGTTTGTGGAATGCCTAATTCCAAAGAACAACGAGGAATGGACAAACCTGGGTTTTCTTCAACACTTTCGGCTACAGCAGCAATATTCTCGGCTGTTCTTGAGCGACGTGCACGGGTTTTATTCGTCACATCACTAACTTATCCTGACATCTCGAATTTTTCTACCAATTTCTGTATTGCGGTCCGACAAGGTGCTTCACGACGACCCAAAAATGTTCGAGATTTACGAACCGTCTCTGCCACATTTTCACCATTTTTATAGTGAATTTTAATAATTTCAATGCGTTGCTGAATCGTGTATCGTTCCATTTTTATTAATGGCGTAGTTTCTACTTGTCAAATGATAAAAAATGACAGCTCCAAAAGTGACATCTACCGAAATAGCGGGCTAATTAAAATAACACCTCTTATTGGAAAACCCTTTAGTGTCACCATCAAAGTACCCTAATTTAAGGAAAGCTGCTAGCAGATTACTGTCCATATTCGGCATAACATATTGTTGTGAGTCACTTTTTTCAACAATGAAGTTTATAAAATCAAAGCACCGTTCGCAACTCACAAATGAGCATTTAACGGAATTAATTCGTACCGCGATTACTAACTATGAACCCAATTTCAGAAAATGCTCGGCTAAATTACAAACACACATGCCATCTACCAGCAAACAATAGCTTAACGTAAATATATGTATGTATATGTTTGAAGACGTATTCAAAAATATAAAAATTCCATGCCAACTTATGTTTTTGGTAGTTTATTTTTATGTTGGCTCCCGTTACGACAGATTATTGGAATTCGGCTCTTCTTGGAGTGAAGCTTGGCCACCCCTGTTATATAGTCTCAAAAAGATTCCATATACAATATCTCAATAAATATCCTGATTAACGCGATTTCAATATACACGAAACTTCCGTGAAAATTAACTTCCGCACTAATTCAGGGAATATAGTATTCATTGAAATAGTTTCTTTATTTAACTTAAAATAACACCTGAAAATATATTCTTTAGCTGCGGCAGATTCCACTTTTCCAATAACTGGCAAACTTCTACCTCAGAAGTATCTTGATTTTCAAAAGGAATAACTTCTTCAACACTATCATTTGCCAAAACAAAATAATTTCCTTCTACATTTTGAAGGAAATCAGTAATGTTCATATTTTCTGCATCACAATCGCCTTCCATTTTTCAAACAAATATATTATTTTCTAAAGCGCACGAATTAAAAACTTGATTTCCGATAAACTTATAACAATTCCCTTTATCAAAAGTTTGATTACCTCTTTGTAACACACTGCTTTGTTTTTATTCCCTATAATTTTCCACTCCACAAATTCTCAAAAACTGTATAACTATAAATCCGACAAGACGCACACGGTTATGTGATGAGAATAACACATTCCAATTTTTCACCACATATCGAACCTGTAAATTTTATTGTACATTGCAATAAAAATCATCAAGCTTAATACATTTTATTATTTCGTAGTAAATTATATTACATCTCTGCAATAGATTTTATTGGGCTGCAATAAAATTTATTACAACAGATATTTGATGTATTGTATTTCATTACATGACAATATAATCTATTGTAGTGGCTGTAATAAAGTAACTTATTACAGATAATAAAATTTATTGCTGATAACAGTTATTATAATTTTAATATCATTTATTAAAAAATAGCTTAATTCATTAAATATGTAATAGAATTGCACAAATTTAAAAATTTTCTCATTATTGTAAAATGTACTACTCCAACATAATAGATTATATTGTACCTATTCTCTGTGTGTTGCAGGGTTATAGATAACTGGTCATGCCGATTAACGTACGTGGACCGTATCATGTGTACTGGTTTTCTGATGGTAATATAGCTTCCATCTATACATCCTAATACATTTTTCATCCCCGAAATCTGCAACAAAACGGCATTAAAACACATTCACCCACTTAATACATGTTAACACAGCCCAAGAATAAAATTTGTGCAGTCCATCGCAGTGCAAAGGGACATTACATAAAGTGGTTAAGTACTGCAGAAATTTTATTCTTGAAAGTAAGCTATACTAAACCTTTTCAAACTCTGTAGCTGTTCTCAGTTTCTCTTCCGTAGTAGTAGGAAACCGAATGTGGTTTTTAGATATTCCGAAGAAAAACTTTAATATGTAATTTAAATGCCTATGCATTGTGGAAAGTGAAATATGAAATAAATTGGCGACCTCACGGTAAGTTGTTTTATTACCAGCAAACCTATAAAAAAAATATGTTAATTTTAACACTTCCAATAAATGAAAATATTTGACAGGCTTAGTTGTTTCGTTAACCATGTAAATAGTTAAAGGATATAAATGATGGTGCTAACTAAGTAGATAGCTTTGATATGAAATATTAGGTGATTAGTTATGATGGCAGAAATTTTGTCTGCTCGAATATTGTATGAATCTACGCAATATTCGATACCAATAACTGCAAAACGGTGGCAGGTTATAATTTGGGTCGTGGGGACAGGCAGTTGAGTTAACGAAATATAAAATTCCAGTTGGAAAACTAACAACATATAATAAAATATGCTTTTCATCGCAATTATCAGTATAATGGCATTCAGTTTACAAAGTTAGTATCTTTACCAGTAAAATATATTTAAATTTTAGTAATTGCAATATCACCAAACGATATACAGGGTGTCCCAGCCTAATATAACTATTTTTTTCCAAAAGATTCCTCCTATCCAGGCAAGTAAAAGATTGTACGGAAGGCGGGGGGACAAAACGTCACCATGTCGAGTCACAGGGTAATTAGTAAAATATGCGTTTTTTTCATTAAACACACTATATCCTTAAAAGTACACTCTGTATTGTCCGTTTTGACACGGCAATGTATGCAGAACTTCATGGCTTTTCCAACGACTGCTCAACCACCCCTGTATCCTCCCCACTTCAGAGTTATGACGCTTGAAATTCAAAACTTGGGTTTTTCTTTTAATTTTTACGTTGTTTTTAAAAACCCCCACTAACATAAACTTTTTTTACAGAATTTCGAAAGCCCAGAGTCTTCTCTTTAATTTAACCTATTACACTTATGTTCTATCTATGGCGGTTGAGGGGTTATTAGCTCTTAACCTATTCAGATCACAGATAATTTGTTCCCTTAGTGATTGAAAGCACGTCATTTAAAACAAAAAAAAAACAATTAAAAAAGCTAGAATTGGTTTAAGACCAATTCTTATGATACTCTGGATGACTGCCCATATGGAATTTCGGTGGTCACCCATCTGTGCAAGTTTGATTTTTGAAGTGGCTTTTTGGATAGATTTCTAGAACGGTTCGTCGAACAGTAAAAATGATTGAGTGAGATTGTTAGTTTTCACAGTAAAGTAAATTTTTATATGGCAACACCAAGAAGCGGGCATAAATATCGGCTAATTACGGTATGACAGAGCTAATATCTCCTTAACCGTCACAGATAGAATGTAAGTGTAATAGGTCGTTAGAGTAAAAGAGAGAATCTGGCCTTTCGAAATTTTGTAAAAAAAGTGGGGGTAAAAAAAATGGAAAAAATAGTGCAATGCATTGAAGTATTGTCCATCTCTACAAAACCATCGAGAATACTTCCCAAGCCATGAAATAGAAACCTATATGTGTGCGTTCGGAGTCCGTTCTCTAAAATGTTCTATATTGATGCTTATGGAAAAGTACCAAACATTGATTTTATAAATGTTATAGAGCCCAAACTACTATCCATACCGAAAAATAGTCTTCTAGTAATTTACAGCTTGGTTCGTTATCTTCCCAAAGGCTGCACTTACTACATACCTTCCTTAAAAAAATAATAAAATAGTTTTGATTACAAAGTAACCTTACCATTTTACGCTCAATACCTCTCAGCTGAATGATAATTGCATGTGTGTATGTGTAGCCGGAGTGCGAATCTGTAGGCAACTACATTCGATATCATCAGCCCACGGCATGCCATGACGGCACAGCGACATTACAATGATTACTCAGCTGAGAATTTTTGTTTGAGAAATCGTAGTCATTTGGTTAAGATAAATTTATTTAAATAATTTTGTTAGGAAAGGTTGAAAATTATATTACGGTTCGGAAGATAAGAAAGCGAGCACAAGATTATCAGAACACCATTTTTCTGTAAGAATAGTAGTTTAGAGCGGGGGAGCTATTCAAATCAAACTTTTGTCAGTTTTACATAAGAGCACGGCAAATATTTTATAATGTAAGGACTACGTCAGGCCTCGTATGTGGTAGGGAGGGAGTCTGTTTCATGGCTTGCGAAGTATTCTCGAGGGTTTTGGGTGTATGCTATTCAATGTTTGCTGCGTGGTAAAATGTGCTTGCTATGGGCTGGTTTAGACGGTGTAGTTTTTGCGTCGCGTGATCGGTTATTCTCTTTTGTTCAAGAAGGGAAAAACTTGCTGTGCGTTAACACGGTATAGTTTTTGCGCGGCGCGCACGAAAACAAGAGCAGTTCTTTAATCGCTTATTTCGTCGTCTACGACATTCTTCTCTGGGTGGCGTTCACGTTAACTGGAAATTATTTGGACTGGTAATATTTTTAGTAAATATCTGGCACATTTTGATAGGTATGTTTATTAACATATAATAATTACATTCAAAACTCAAATAATAAAAAAATTATTTCAATTTTAGACATGAATACGAGTTCTAGCAGTGAAGAAGATATGGAAATGGCTTTGAGTTTAGAAAATGCCGCCCTTGCTTTAAATGCTTACTCAAGCAGCGATAGTGATGATAATTTATTTGTTACGGGCTTACTAAGCGCTGCCTCTGATCTTCTCCAACTTGCAGGAACAAAAAGGAAAAGAAAATGTTGGGTACAACCGTGCAAAAAGCGTGATAATACAACAACAGTTTTTCCACTAATTGGCGGTCCCACCTCACGCTCATTATATTTTTTCAACACAATACTTTTAAAATGAAAATCTCAATTTAAAAAGAAAAACTTCAAACAATATTTTTACTGTCAATGGTCTAAGGTCTAAGCTTTCACAAATTAAAATCCCGTATTAAAATCACAAAACACAACAATCACACATAACATTTCCACAGCAATGGTTCGCACTTCAATAAATGAATATCCCGAATTAATAATTGCAGCACACAATATTTTTCACCGAAAATGGGTCATTGAATGATCAGCTGATGCTAAAAAAATTTCCTGAACTCCCCCGAATGCAAAAACAAGTGAAAGAGGAATTGCTGAAAATAACAATTTTTCGGAACTCGCCCAAATGCATAGAAAACAAGTGAAAGAGAAATTGATAAAAACTTCATGATCGTGCGGGCTGGTTTAGACGGTGTAGTTTTTGCGTCGCGTGATCGGTTATTCTCTTTTGTTCAAGAAGGGAAGAACTTGCTGTGCGTTAACACGGTATAGTTTTTGCACGGCGCGCACGAAAACAAGAGCAGTTCTTTAATCGCATGTTTCGTCGTCTTTGACATTCTTCTCTGGGTGGTGTTCACGTTAACTGAAAATTATTTGGACTGGTAATATTTTTAGTAAATTTCTTGTGCATTTTGAAAAGTATGTTTATTAACATATAATAATAGCATTCAAACCTCTAATTATAAAAATATTATTTCAATTTTAGACATGAATACGAGTTGTATTTTATTGCGTATGTGGTGCACCGTAATTGCGCTATTGCTTTTTTGCAGCACTCTGCAAATTACTTCAAGGGATTTCTCTCTCTTGTCTCTTTTCATGTAGCCTTTGTGTTTAGTGTTATACAAGTTTTCAAAGTCTTGATAACACAACAACAGTTTTTCTACTAATGGGCGGTCCCATCTTACGCTCATTATATTTTTTTTTACACAATACTTTTAACAAAAACAATCTCAATTTAAAAACAAGAAAATCAAACAATATTGTCACTGTCAATGGTCTAAGCTTTCACAAATTAAAATCCCGAATTAAAATCACAAAGCACAACAATCACACATAACATTTTCACATCAATGGTCCACACTTCAATAAATGAACAATTGCACACAATATTTTCAACGACATCATTGAATGATCAGCTGATGTTAAAAAAATTTCCTGAACTCCCCCGAATGCAAAAACCAGTGAAAGAGGAATTGCTGAAAATAACAATTTTTCTGAACTCCCCCGTATGAATAGAAAACAAGTGAAAGAGAAATTGATAAAAACTTCATGATCGTGCTCGATGCTCAGTCGCTGTTCTGTGCGCGCCCTCCCCCATCTCCGCTCATCTCCCTCTCCCATCATTTTCGTGCGCGGCGTGCAAAAACTACACCGTCTAAACTACCCCTGCGCGATGCTCAGTCGCTGTTCTGTGCGCGCCCTCCCCCATCTCCGCTCATCCCGCTCTCCTTCGATTTTCGTGCGCGGCGCGCAAAAACTACACCGTCTAAACCACCTCTATGGATGGTTGTATGTCGGGTGCATTGTAGTAGAAGGTGTACGTGATCTGTGTGGGAAATGAGGTATAATTTAGATTGGCACGACATTAATGCGACTTGTTGTAAAAAACAAAATGCAATATCCTTACCCTGTAAGGGCTAGTCAGATTAGACAAAAATCTTAGATGCTGATGAAGGAAAGGTCTGCAAAATATTTAAATGCTGTTGATGGTGATGGGAAAAATAGATGACAAGGGAACGGATCTGAGAATAGGATGTCACACTCTGTACATGGAACTTGTACAATGCATGGTGTCAAGCTGTATGTAGTGTGGTATATTAAATGTGGCAGTGTAGGTACCTATTTGGATTCGCTCTACGCGTTTCACCCGCTACAGCGGAATCATCAGAAATATGATTCTCATATATATATGTTGAACTCTAAAGGTGTGTCAGTGTGTGTGTGGGCGAGTTAATAATTCCCATAGAAAAAACAAACAAATTTTATTCAACATAAAACAGTAAAAGGTATTTTTGGAGATGTAAAGGATAAATAATTATCATTGAATGTGAAGGAGTCAGATCGTCTGCGATAATCAGCTGGTGGTAAAATATCTCATAGCATCAATGACTGAGTAAACAATATGACAAAAGAATTTGACGAGAGTTATAGTTACGGAAGAATCCAAATCGATGAGTGTGAAATTAATGGAAATCTAATGACGAGAGTTAAATTTATAGAACCCACTTCGATGAAAGTTGAAATTATAGAAAATTCCCCGACATTTCGATAAACGTGAAATAATAGAGTACCAATGACAAGAGCTATAATTTTTGGATAATCCCAATTCGATGAGAGTGAAAATGACGGAAATCAATGATGCGAGTTAAGGGGATAGCCAAATTGATGAGATTCAAGGGTGATAGAAGTTTTAAAGATGAATCGCCGTCAGCAATGAACCCAAAGTCTGACAGTAGGTCAGTTAGTGGCAAGTCGTTGCAATAAGAGCTTGTGACAATATTATGTCTCTGATGAGAAACAAAGTCAATTTATTAGATTTTTGGTATAAAATTGCTGCAATGCTCAATATGCCTGGAGAACATTGTCATCTCGAGTATGCGTCCACCCCTGATGATACTATTGACCTGATTAAGGTGTGTAAAAAAAAAACTCGTATTTCGAAATACGCAGCAATTATTTCAGCGGTTAAAAGGCATTCAAGTTGCTCAGGTTTTTCACATTGTAAAAATATCACGAATCCGCAACTTTTAAACAAATTTTGAGAAAAATTTGTTAACTACAATTTTCTTTCTTCATGTCCTGTAAAACTTCTTACAATTACTCATCAGTAGCTATTTAAAACATTTCCCACATCTCAAAAAAACCCTCATGAAATCTTTATAAAAATTTCATATAACTTCTTGCAAAAAATTTTTATCTTCATGTCATCAATAAAATTTAAACTAGTTCTCGTGCTTTCGTTGGAGGTTATGGAATGATTGTTGAAATAGCTGAATCGAAGTTTGGTAAAAGGAAGTATAATTGCGGTCAACTCGTGGGAGCACAGTGGTTCGGTGGTGGGATATGTCGTGAAACCGAAGATGTGATTTTAATCTCTGTAGAAAGTAGAGACAAAGAAAACCTGGTGGCTCTCATTAAAGAATGGGTGCTGCCAAGGACCACAATCTATACAGATTTTTAACGTACGTTTTCGCGTATTAAAAGTGACGGATATGAGCACTTAACAGTGAATCATAAGCTTTACTTTAAAGGCCACAGGGTTTTATTTAATTATATTGAAACATATGTATACTTTTTCACTCAATCTTGAACCCGCTAATACAACGCCACTGATTCGTAGTCTTGCCATACCAAATTTTTATTGGCAATATATATTTTGAGAACGAGTTGACAAGGACACCTCCTTTGGACCTGCAAAATTAATTTGTTATACAGATTTAGTTGTATTATGAAGTAAGTTTATTATTATTTTTCAACTTGACAGCAATATGAATATTAAAGATATCGTTATCTTATGTGCTGAGGAAGGAAAAGCAATGAAAATGCTCCAAAATGCGGAGCACCTGCTACAGGAGTGGAGCTGAAATGCCCAAAATGTAGCGTTATATTAAAGTTGGTACAGTACGAAAGCAACAGCCAATATCAGGATGGGTACTATTGGCGTTGCTACAATAGAGTTTAAAAAATCAGAAGAAGAAAATTGTTTGTAATAAGAGTAAAAGTGTTAGGAATAACACATCTCCAGCTAAATCAAGGTTAACCCTTAAACAGGTAAGATGATTAATTTGTTAAAGCTTTCGTTGAGCTAATACCTATTTTTTTTTTTTAGATCATGATATTTGTGCATCTGTGGTCCCTGAACGTCGAGTTACAGATTATCGAATTGCAAGCCATGATATTAAAACAAAAACTGCCGTGGATTGGAATTCCTTTTGGAGGGAAGTGGCAATGGAATTTTGTTTGAGGGAAAGAAAACCAATTGGTAATTTAATTTAAGTTTCTGCATTTTTGGGGTTAGTTTTTATATGCATTTATATCAGGCCGTATGACAGTTGAAATTGATGAATCGAAATTTGGAAAGTGTATGTTTAATAGAGGTCGGCATGTTGAAGGGCAGTGGGTATTTAGCGGTGTTTGCAGGGAAACGGACGATTTTTTTTTTCGTTCCCGTGGAACGTCGCGAAAATTATAATTGCAGGCCTTTGATTGAGTAGTGGATTCTCCGGGGATCAATCATAATTAGCGATTGCTGGAAGGCGTAAGAAAAGTTAAATGACCCGACGTTCCAAAATACTACAAATACAAGCATTTGTCAGTTTTTTCAAATCTTCACAATTATTCCAAATGCTTTCTATATATATATTTTTTTAAACAATATCTACTGTGGGATTAGCAACACTATAAACATTTGATTTCAAGTAGCGCAGAGCTTTCTACTTAGCTTAAGTCAGGAGAATTGCCGGATCAAGGAAGGATATGAAGATTTGCGTTTCTGACGCAGTTTGTAATAGATTTTTCCTGTATGACAGGGACTTTCATCTTACGTAAAAGTGTTATACGATTTAGTATAGTAGAAAGAATTAATATATGGAAGCAGGACATCGGATAGGAACAACCTATTTGGTCCTGGCGCATCGTTCCTTCAACAACATATTCGAGACCAGGATCATCTCCACTGACCCCGAATCATTATCGCCGGTGGATGTTTCACTGTTTGTAGTTTGCAATCACATTTGTATCTTTCTCCAGGTTTTCTTCTCACAAATTGGGCTGATTCCGTCACTGAATTCATCACAGAATATCACATATGGGTTTAGAAAAATTGGCTTAATTTTAAAAGTTTTAAGAAAACTAAGGGCTAATAAAGTTTAATAAGAAAAATTATTTAACCATTTTCCAGTCCTCAACTGTAAGATGCCGGTGAAATTGAGCAATCGCCTTTTCTTCATTCGATTCGTCAGCTTATAATTTTTGCTGAACACCTACACTTAAATTTCCTCGTACGATCTTCACAGCAATGTCATGACAGATGTATCCACTCTTTGCTCATTTAGTTGCCTTATTAAAACGCGAGCGAAAGCTCTATGTTTTAGCACAGCATTACGGGTAATTTTCCTGTCCGTTCTTTCTGTCGTTTCCTAATTCTACGAAAATTTACGCGCTTATTTACTAGCGGTGAGACCACCATTCTGTGGACTATCGTAGCTGAAATATTTTCACTCTTTGCTATATCCCGGTTAGAAAATATCTTAGTTTTCAATGAGACTAACATAAGCTGCCATTTTTCACGGCCAACGTCCTTTACACGGCTCATTAAAAAAAATGCTTTTACATGTTCTCCATTTTCAACACTCAATAAACTAGAAACACTATAATACTTAATAATTTTCCTTTTTTTTTATAAATCACTACTAAATATTCTTTTTAAAAACGTAAGAGGGAACAAGGTGGGCTTAATGTGAACCACGTTAGCGCGACATGAGGGGAGATCCTTGCTATGGAAGTATCTTCATATGCAAATATCTCTATCTCAAGACCGTCCGTACGTGCCATACAGTCACATCCTGCCTGGGGTGGTCCTGCACAGGTAGATATCATCGTCCCCTGGCGTGAGCCAGTTGCCTGACTGAATACGGCGGATCTATAGAGTGCAACTTGATAAAACCCGCAATTCCAGGGGCAAACAATCGTGCATATGCGATGAATGGCACTGCGTGAGTGTGCCTTATAACCATGAACTCTGGTTACCAGGCGACCTCCAGTTTTAATTTAGCATTCCCACGGTGTACGAATCTCTGCCGTGGGTGACTCTACTTTCTTCGTAACTCGTGGGAACCACATGGTAAATGTAGTTAATGATGAATAAGGTGGTGCCCCTCCCAATGTACCAAAACCAAAGGCAGCTCCTATGCCTTAAATAGTAGACGTAGGAGATGATATATTCATGGAACAGGACCTCGAAGGTTTGAAGGTCTAGCGGAGATTATGCGAGAAGACTGTTCTCTCTCTGATGAGGATGTCGAGCTGATCTCACAGCCGCACCATGAGAGTGAGAAGAATCCTGAAGAGTTCGTCGTAATTCAACCCTCTATATCTGGTGAGGCGAAATCAGATGATCCAACAGGAATCAATAGCTCCACTAAAGACTCTAAAGGATCCAATGGGGGCTCAAAAGTATCTGATAAGGATCCAACAGGCCCCAAAAAGGATTCAAAAGGTAAAAGCCGAAAGATGAGCAGAGCCGCTAAGAAACGATTTCAGTGGCTGGTGGAACACGGGTGCAGCTCAGCTAAGGCCCGTGAGCTAGCTATAAAGCCAATACCAATGAAGGAGACCGATAAAGGATCCAAACGGATTCGCTCTGAGGACACTAACCCTAAACCTACACAACTGAGGAGAATGAGGACTCAACAGGGTGAAGAAGCAGAAAGGAAGCAGGAGCACTCCAAAAAGGAGATAGCTCCCAAGTCCATCTCCTACAAACAAGTGGTTGCAAGCGTTCCAATGGGAATCCTCTCAGCGAACTGGCTCGAAGTAAGGCTTACGGGGGATCAAATTATATCTGTCCGTAAGGTGATCCTGGGTAAGATTCTGGAGATGGAGAATGACCGACTCAAGCCGACATTTCTTGGCTATAGTGCTAGACCAGGATGGCTAGTTCTCACCTGCTCTACGAAGGCTACCTCGGAGTGGCCAAAGCAGGTAGTGGGTCAGATATCACCTTGGGAAAATGCCAAACTAAGCGCTGTAGAGAAATGTGATATTCCTCGTGCAAAGATCCTGGTTGGCTATTTCCCTGAAAGCACAGAGATGCCTGCTGACGAGTTACTACGTTACGTAGGCGCCCAAATCCATGAGCTTAAAGTAGTTGAGTGGAGGGTCTTAATGAAAGTGACTGAAGGGCTTATCTCACAAGTCACTCCCTCAGTGGACCACTGCTCGACGGAAAGGCTCAAGAAGTTACAATTTAAGATTAACTTCCTTTTTGTACAGGTGCAACTTAGACCGAAAGGAAATCTAAAGTTGCGAAAGGTGCAAGGTAGAACAGTAGAGGCCAACCCAAAGGCCGGGGCGTCGAAGACTGCACTTCGGCCATCTGGCGTAGAAGCTGCAGTCACCTCAACCTCGGGCATAAATCTCGAGAGTAATACCGTGGCTCCTGAGAAAATGGAAGTGGCTGAACCGGAGCCACAAAGCTTAGCAGAAGATTCATTAGGGGTAGTATACACACAGCACTCCTGCAAGACCCCTGGGTTCTTGGAAATCATTTGAAAGGGCTTTCAACTAAAAAAGGTAAGTTAATCTACGATAGAAACCATGCCACCCCACGGGTGGCAAGGCTTTTTAAACCTAATATTAACTTCCTTCCTATTACGCGCCTTGATTGAGTACAATAAAGAGCTTAGAAATCCAAGAGAAGAAATCTCTGCGAGGGTATTGATGATCTACCCGCAAGTGCAAGACTTCAAAAAGTTCTATCTAAGGATCACACAAATTGTATCGGCCTTCTACAAAAAGTCGATGGCAGCTACACCTATTTTCTACCTAGTTTAACTTAAGTTAACGTCTGAATTAATGTAGAAGTGATGTCATTTTATAAGAATTGTGTGTGTATATTTTCCCTAGTCGGTGATGTAAATATTATGACCAAGCACACTACTCTAACTTGAATACTATGAGAAGTTTTGTTTTAATAAAATATATGAAAAGTATGGGGGCTTCTTCAAAACTAATTCTCTCAGCTTCAATGCGCTCAATTTCAAACGACAAAAATTTTATTGATAAATAAGGAAATAATTTATCGAAAAACACCAAAGCGCTTTAAAAATATTTTATTTTTAAAAAATAATAATTTTAATGTTTTTTAAATTGTTATTCTTTGTTTTGCCATTTAGAAGCTTGAAATTAATGTAAATATTTTTAAATCGTTCTCAAATTAAAAAAAAAATCATTTATTTTGGTGTTTTTAGAATTCCGTACCCAAAGAGTAAAAACGGGTACCTTATTACTTAGCCTCCGATGTCCATCCATCTGTCTGTATTTCTATTGCCGCTATAACAACAAATAATAAAAATAAAATAAAATCAAAAATTAAAGGGGGGGCCCATACAAGAAACGTGATTTTTCGGCGCATTTTTGCTCGTTTTATTCTCATTCATTATTATTGTCATAAGTAGGCATATTTTTTTCAAATGACGCGTACTGTCATTTGAAAAAATAAATGAAAAGTACATGGTGTTAAATTTTGTACGATGGTACGGAGCCGTTCATGCGCGAGTCCGACCCCCACTTGGCCGATTTTTTTCAGTAAATATGGTAAAAATTAAATTACAAAATAATGCAATTTTTCTATTCATTCTTGTAATATATGGCAGCCATGTTTTGTTAAATAAATATGGCGCATATTACATTTCTCGACGTAAAAGTTTGACATACATTTTTTCCTTATACGGCGACTTTCCTGGATGGAAAAGCGAAATAACCAAAGTTTTCGACTTGGAGGGCAACAATCCCTGTTTAAGTAATTTTTTGTTCAAAGGCAATGACCGGGAAGGAACAGTAAGTTTGTTATTACAAACACTTATGGCCGATTCGAGAGTTATCCAAGATGACGACGATATCCCTGAAGAGCTGAGACCTGAATGCAGGCCTTCCAATAGGATTAAAAGTCTCTCTGGCAGATTCTTCGTCCCAAGGCAAGATAAATGGGGTTTTAACTCCTTTAAACCATTCAAGTCGCCTGGAGCTGATGGCATATTTCAAGCCCAACTTCAACAAGGGCTAGATGAGATACTGCCAATTCTCATTAAGGCCTTTAGAGCAAGTTGTACTCTAGGGTATATACCAAGGACGTGCAGGGAAGTTAAGGCAGCATTTGTACCTAAAGGGGGAGGGTGCTCACCTGCGTTACTCAAATCATACCGTCCGATTAGTCTAATTTCATTTCTCCTCAAAATAATGGAGAAAGTGTTAGACAACATTAGGAGCGATGCACTGGAGTGATCACCGCCGCACCCAAACCAACATGCTTATCAAGAAGGAAAGTCTACCACAAGTACCCTACATAGTCTTCTCCTAGGACTAGAAAAGACAGTAGAGGATAAAGAGACAGCCCTATATACATTCCTCCTTTGAATCCATTGAAAATCGAACCTTCCTTGACAGAATGGATAAAAGCTGTTACAGTAGTGTCTGCAAAGCGATGTCTCCAAGGTGAGGTTTTGTCTGCTCTACTATGGTCGCTGGTTGTAGATGATCTCCTACAGAAGCTAAGCAACTCCGGTTATGATAACCACGGATATGCGGATGACCATGGTCATTACAATTAGGGGAAAACATGATCAGATAATTTCTGATCTATTGCAAAATGCCCTAAACATAGTTTGCAACTGGTGCCAAATAATGGGACTTCGAGCTAATCCTGGGAAAACAATAGTTGTTTCCTTCACGAGAACAAAGAAGCTTTATTTACAAGCACCATCGCTTGAGGGAACAGTAGTGGAATTCTCAAAAGAGGCCAAATATCTAGGTATTACTTTAGATAAAATACTAACCTGGAACTCTCACTTAAAAAGAGTACTAGATAAAGCTACAGTGGCCACATGGACATGCCGCAGGCTTTGTGGCAAAACATGGCGTCGTAAACCAAAAATTTCTCTGCGGTCAAACACATCTATTATAAAACCCTTGGTCACATACGCCTCACTCGTTTCAATTTCAATTTCAATTTCATTTATTTATTGACAACATCTACACACTTAAAGCCTGGCTTTCTACTTATGTGTAGGTAAACTTAACAAAAGTAATTTGCTGCACTATGAGCTGGAGTAAACTAAAGAATAGACAAGGAAAAAAATAATAAAATAAAATAAACTAAAAGCGCTAAAACTATATCTATACAATAATAATAAGATGCAAAAAAAAAAAAAGTTATATGTATGTGTTAATCACTAAAATTGGAAAAAGAGTTAATTAAATAATTATCGATAAGAGAAATAATCCAGTATCTTGCCACTAAAATCACCGCCACCACTCCTTCTGATCTCCATAGGTAAAGTATTCCACATCCTGGTAGAATAAATGAAAAATTGACGCTCAGTTACACGATAACTAAACCTAGGCACATTCAACGCCACAGTTCTACTGGACCGAGAAAACAACAATTTTTCATGAAGATAGCTAGGCACCTTTTTTACAATTAAATTATACAAAAATAGAATTACCCTGGAATCAAGATACGCTCTTAAGGTGCATCCAAAGACGGATTTTACATAGGAGAAACATGGTCATATCGTCTCAGACCGTGCACGTAGCGAACAGCCGAATTGAACGCGACAGTGATTTTTCTTTCCGAGAAGGAATCCAGCTGGCAAAATAATTCACATCCGTAGGTAATCAAAGGAGCAATAAGTTGTTTTACTAACATGAGCCTTGTATTTCGAGGAGTAACGAAAGAAGCAACGGAAAGCTTACGAAGCGTTGCGTAAATCTTAGACACAATACTGTTGACATGGTCAGACCACGTAAGTGTAGTGTTAAAAATAATGCCAAGATTCCTTACCGACCTGCTGTATGGAATAGGAGTTTCATCTAACATCACATCAGGAAAGTCTGTAATGTCGAGATTATTTCTATATAATAGAATTACTTTAGATTTTAACTGGTTTAGAAGAAGCTTATTCTGTAGTGCCCACAAAGATATTAATCTAAGCTCTTTATTAGGTCTACATACCGCATCCTCCATCAATCCACGTGGTCTTGAAATATATAGCTGGCAATCATCAGCATACAAGTGAAATTTACAATTCAAAATGACTGAAGAAATGTCATTTATGAACACAGAAAAAAGCAAGGGCCCGAGGATTAACCCCTGCGGAACACCACTACATACAGGCAAAAATTCAGAGGAGTACTCACCACAGCAGACCTTTTGCTGGCGGTCTTCCAAATATGACCAAATAAGCCTGCAAGCACCAGCAGAGAAATTAAACAATCTTTTGAGCTTGTATATGAGTAGTGAGGGATTAACTTTATCAAAAGCCTTGGAGAAATCTAAACGAGAAAGAACAGTTATCATGTCAGAATTCATAGACAAGCGAATATCATCAGATATCTTTAGTAGGGCTGTCGTACAACTGTGCTTAGGTCTAAATCCAGATTGTAAATTGGACATTAGGTTATTTGTGTCAATATACTTAAGTATTTGCTGATGTATGAGTCGCTCAAAAACCTTGGACAAGAAAGATAAAATGGAGATGGGTCGGTACTCCTGGGGATTCTGTTTAGGATTCTTAGGGATGGGGATGATATTGGATAGCTTCCAAGATTTAGGGTACACAGACGTGAGTATAATAGTGTTAAATATATACGTCAAATTAGATAGAATAATAGGCAATAACAGTTTAATAAATTTGGGATGTATATTATCAAGACCAACAGCATTTGATGTGACCGAGAAAACGGCTTTAAAAACTTCTTCTTGTGTGCAAAAGAAAATCCATCATAAGATGAATCATAGGCAGAAATTTCAAGAGGATCCGATGATGCATCCGGCACTGTACCAACGAACATGTTATTGAGATCATCAAGGTCAATATCTATATCTGGATTGCAAGATCTATTGAGACCAAAGTTCTTAAGATTTCGCTATAATATCTTAGTAGGAAGCTTGCAATCAAACTTGGAAGCAAAGTAGCGTCTTTTAGAATATTTAATCTCCAGATTTACAGCATTGCGCAAAACACGATAAGCCTCCCAGCACTCTGGTGTTCGAAAACGTTTCCACCTTCCGTTCTTAAGATTTCGCTATAATATCTTAGTAGGAAGCTTGCTATCAAACTTGGAAGCAAAGTAGCGTCTTTTAGAATATTTAATCTCCAGATTTACAGCATTGCGCAAAACACGATAAGCCTCCCAGCACTCTGGTGTTCGAAAACGTTTCCACCTTCCGTAAGCAAGATTTCTCTGTAGGATAAATGTCCGAATCCGTTATGTAAACCAGGGGCAGTTGGTGTCAGCAATATAGTGGGTCTTTAGAGGGACATATTTCTCAAACAGATAATTTATGAGATATTCAAAATAATATATTTGTTCATGCACGGATGTTGTTCGTCGGAGAAATTCCCACTGGAGCTCAGATGCTTCACCGAAAAGAGAGCCGCAATCTATGGCATTGAAATTTCGATATGTGAATACATGGGATTCACTACTCCCACTGTGATCAATATCATGTGTTAAAAATATCAAATCATGCTTTGAGAATGCTGAAAATGACAGCTGATTTTGATACATCACCCGATTTTGGTCGGCTACAAGAAAAAGATCAAGTAAAGTGGAAGATGTTGATGTGAAATGAGTAGGAAGAGAGTTTATTAAAGATAAACTATAAGACCCAATCACTTCATGAACAGGATTGCCACTATTTGTGTCATTCAACATGTCCACATTTAAGTCTCCTGCTATTATAATATGTTGGTAAACATGACAGACAGCTGCAAGAAAATTGTTAAGAGGACTAAATTCAGTTGAATGAGGAGGCCTGTACACAGAACCCAACAAGCATTTATCACTACCGGCAAATATTTCAACAAAAACATATTCTATTTCAGCACCGGGATCAGAAAGAGAAACTATCCGGCCACGCAAAGAATTTCTCAAAAAGATAGCTACTCCTCCACCAGTACGATTAAACCGATCATTGCGAAATAACTTATAACCAGTAAGAGCAATAATCTCATCGGTAATATGAGCCTTTAACCATGTTTCTGATATGCATATCACGTCTAATAAGGAAGCATTGAAAACCTCTTTAAACTCATCGATCGTCGGCAATATGCTCTGGGCGTTAAAGTGACATATCCGTAAACCATTGTGTCTTTTGCACAAAATATCCAGCAAAATTCGAGAGTTATTTATGCCACCAGGAGCCGGAATACTAGAGTAATTCAAAAACAAATCAAAAGGCAGATAGGCTAATTTGCAAAAACTACAAGGGCTTGCATATCTAGGAGTAACCGGTGCCATACGTACCTCCCCAACTGCGGCCTTAGTAGGCCATACTTAGTGCAATTAGGCTGCAAAGGGAAAACCTCCAAAGTACAAATAATTTGGTTGGCTACCTGAAAGTCCTCCAGGATTTTATAGGGGACGCGATGGCTAACCCAATTTCAGACGGCCATAACTTTGAAACGCCATTTAAGGTGATCTTTTGGGACCATCAACAGTGGCACACTAGGGATCTACCCTTTGAACAAGGATCTCTTAATGATACACGGATGGGTGCGAAATAGAAGGTCAAGAAGGCGTGGGTATATATGGGCCACGGTGCCATCTCGCAAAGGCACTGTGGGCCTTACCAACCATTTTTCAGGCAGAAATACACGCCATAGAACTCTGCGCTCTCGAAATAATCCACAAGAATATGCGTGGAGCAAAAGTAAACATAATATCAGACAGCCAAGCAGCACTTAAAGCATTAAAATCGTTTTACCTTTGAATCTAAGGTGGTTTGGGACTGTCTAATACCCCAGGCACACGGGACAATCAATGATTATTGACGGAGCAATGATCATTGCACAGCTCTTGTGTTATTACATCATTGTCGCAATGGTCATTCGTTTCGTCATTGGATCAATTACGCTACCACAAGCTCATTCGTTTGCAATTATGCATTGCTTGTTATTCCTCTAGCCGATAAGTGCGCTTTTAGTGAGAAACAGCAAGTTACTGGAAAAATCAGCTGGTTTTCCAGCTAATACTGTCATATTATTTCGTATTTTTAACAGATTGTCACTTTCATATTACATTTCAAGCGTTTCAAGGTAAATTTTAAATGTTTTTCAAGTCGAATAATGAATTAATTTATATCATATTATAGGTGGAAAAAGAGGCAAAGAAGAAGAAAAAAGTGCGATCTTGGAAAACCGGGTAAATATACAAATTGTGTGAGGTGTGCCGTTTGTTTATTAACGATTTGAGGAGGGCCATATCTACACGGATATGTCCATAAAATTGAAAGATATGGGAGTAATCGCCACACCCAACGAATTGAGAGTAAAAATAAATAACTTGACCAAGAAATACATGTAACTTGCTTGGTGCCCAAAAAAATAATATATGTAATGTGACGAGATTTCAGAAGCGAGAAAAAAGTAATTGGCCCGTCTGGGGGCTCACTATCGACATGCGAGTTTTTTAATGAAGTGCACTCGATTTTTGGGAGCTTCATGACGTGAGCAGAATGCATAAAAGTATGTAATAAAACAAATATTAATTGTTATTTGCTTTATTTGTGTTTTTGTTTTTACATTTTAGGAACTATCAGACTCTGGCAGTTCATCGCATAATTTGCTCTCATCATCTGCAGCTTCTCATGATACATCCTCTGAGTCAGGAAATGCTCCTCTCGGCACACAGCCATCCTCCGTCAAAGTTACCGTCGCCGCCGTTTTCTCCGATAGTACCCCCTTCATTGTGTACAACTTCAAGACTGTCTTCTTACACCATTGTCTTCATCTTTGTCATTGGCGTCGGCTTCATCATCATCTGCAACGCCATTATCCTCGTCAAAACTAGCTATTCATGCTAAAAAGAGAAAACTAAATTCAACAGAAGACAATTGGCAAGAAATGAAACGGACTAATGTTCTAATTGAAGCGGACTTAAAAGAGACTAAAGCACTGTTAAAAGGAGCGAACGACGATGAAAAATGGATGAAGATGATTTTATGATTGGAAGCTTACAAATTCAAGTAAAGTTCTGAAAAGTGTAAAACCAAAAGCTAAATAATTTTAAATATAATTTATAAAGCTTACATACCTATAAATTTCGTTATTGCATTTCTTATTTCGTTAGCTGATTCATCTTGGTTGGTTACCTAGTATTGTTGACTGATGTGGTTGAAATAGCTGTTGTTGACAAGCAGGAATTTCACACTCTTTCAGCCATGTTTTACAAACGGATTCTTGTTGCTCGTTACAAAAATTGTGTAAAATGCAACAAGCCTCCACGATTTTATGTGCATTTTGTACTCTAACCTCTAAGCCTTTTCTCAATTTGCGAAATCTTGCTTTTAAATAACCGAAAGCATTCTCCATCACTCGGCGACATTTTGATAAATGTTTATTAATCATTTCTTTTTAAAGGCGTTTGATCATTTGGAAACAGATATGGCTTCATGACTATTGAAGATAATCGGAATGCTGAATCACCCAGAAGGACAATAGGTACATTCGCACGTTCAATAATTCTCGTTTCTTTAAAAATGTCGCTGGTTTGGTAAATTCTTTTTAATGATGAATTTTCAAAAATATACGAGTCATTATTTCTTCCAGTTGCACCAACATTTACATACGTGAATCTACACCTGAACATGTATATTAATTAGTTTCAGTTCAAGCTTCATGTTGATGGAGTCAATATATATATATACCTATAATCAACTCCAGCGAAGAGAATTATCGAATACCATCCTTTGATAATGATCCTGTTTAGGCCACAGATACAGGATGATGGTCCCTCGCTGTAAACTCCATCCACATTCCCAATCCTTCCCGCGACGAAATATTTCTTCATAAAGAAAAAGAGAAAAGATACACAAAGAATTCAATTCTAAAAGAAATTAACAAAAAAACCACTTATCTAATAGTTAGGAACTTCCTTCCTTTAGTCCAGCGATGTCCAAACATTCCAACAAATAAGTTTAACACCTGATACATATAAAATTATTATTATTTATAACAAAAATTGTACAAATCCTTTAACTTACCACAAAAGTATACCACCATTGCGTATATTTACATTTCGCAATGTCAAATAGTGACATTATGTCAAATCATTTGATTCCGTCGCAGTCATCAAATTCAACAAACGTCGCTAGAGCAACACCGAGGGGCGAGAGCTCATAACTGGATGCGGCCTTTCCGGCCCACACCTAAGCAGAAGATTAATTCTGCGCAGAGCAATACTCCTGCCCACACCTAAGCAGAAGATTAATTCTGCGCAGAGATTAATCTGCAATACTCCTGCTCACATCTAAGCAGAAGAATAATTCTGCGCACAGATTAATCTGCTATGTACATCTCCTGCTCACATTTACAGAAGAGTAATCTGAGAGACTAATCTGAATTAGTTTTTTTCTATAGAAACATTTGCTGCATTGTGCCCTCAACCACTAGCAGCATGAACATTTTCTTTTCTTTCATTTTGATGATAGACAATTGATTTTGGTCCTCTTCTTCTGTTTTTAGAACTAAAAGAACTTAGGACACAGGGAGTATCGTTGGAAGAAAGAAAACGCCATTTTGTCTTGCGTGAATTTTTAATTTGATTTTTTATCTTTTTGATCTAAGTATATGAAGTTTTATTGAATTTTTATTGCATTCTATCGTAGTCTTTAAGTTTTTTTAAGAATTTTGTGATATTAGTTTAAGCAAATGAATTATTGAAAGTAAAAATTTTATATTTTGACCTTTTAAAACCGGCACTCTCTCCCACGCCCGAGACTAGATCTCACAAATCCGTTGCATCTCCTTTTGGTGGCGCTACTTCTATATGGCATCCATCCACAGCGATTTTAATTAATTTTTGTTTTATTTAATTAATTAAGCAAGAATTATTCCTATTGCTCCACAACATTGTGTGAATCCCATTTTTTTCAAACACTTTAACGTTTTCCTTTATTCTACTTTGATTTGACGGATATCCATTCAATAACTCAAATTTCATTTTCGAAGAGACTTCTTCGCAAAACTCTAGAACAATTTTCGTTTTCCTTTATTCTACTTTGATTTGATGGATATCCATTCAATAACCCAAATTTCATTTTCGAAGGACTTCTTCGCAAAACTCTAGAACAAATACGCTACCATTTTTTATTAAGCGGATGATGAAAGTGCATAAATTGCAATAGCGATACATTTTTCGACAGATATGGCTTTCCTCATATTTGTGTCCCTTCTTTCCAAATTTTTCATTGTGACAACGAGAATGTTAAAGGCCGCCTTAGACATACGGAAGTTTTCTTTAACTACTTTGTCGTCGTAAGTAGGGACTTCGTTTTCCCAGAATTTGCTAGTTCGTTCCTAGATAACATGTTATTAATTATTATAGCTGGTTATCTTATTTTATATAACTTACAAGACTCCATATTTTCCTGTGCACACTTCAAGCCTTCAACTTGTACAAATTCTTTCGTACACGTCTAAATTTCATCATTGCAAGTTATCTTAAGATTTTTGATTTTCGTTTATAACTATTTATTTTATTTATAATATTTCTGCTAACTAATACAATGCTTGATTCCATTTTACAAATTACTTACAACTCACTGTTTTTAATTTACAAAAATGACAACTGTCATCTGTCAAATCGAATTACTGTCAAGATATCGTCGTGTGCTTGCCTTACCAAGCACTGATCACTCGATCAATTACGTAATTGAATCAATGATCATCCCAGCGCGCCGTGCGCCTAGAGTATTAGTGTGTTGAAAATAGGGTGACACTTATATGGGTACCAATACATGAAGTCGTTAAGGGAAATGAGATTGCGGATCGCCTTGCAAGGGAAGGACCCAAATCTTCGTTTATTGGCCCTGAGCCTATTTTTGGACACCCAAAGAGTCACCTCTCAGCTCAGATCAGGCCTTGGGAGGTAGAACTAAGAAGTAACACTGGGAAAATACCCCGCGGCTGAGACAAGCGAAGAAGATAATAAAGTATTCGCAACAGAGGACAAAAGAATTCGCCATACTCAGCAGAAACGAACTAAGGCTCATAACGGGCCTACTTACTGGGAAATGCCTACTTAGATACAATCTTAAGAAGATGGGTAAGGTCGGTGAGGAGACCTGTCACTTCTGTATGGAAGACTATGAAACCGCTGAACATGTCCTCTGTGACTGTGAAGCTCTGAGCTACATAACGCTAGGACATTTAAGAAAGGCACTTCCACTGCCAGAGGATGTCGGAAAAATGGTCCCCAATAATATTATAAGCTTCATCATAGACCTTAATTTCAATTGGGCGCCCTAGGGCATTTAGGGGCATGTCACAAAAGTTCTTATAGGTCACGGTGACTAGCTGAGAGGCGGGACTCCTGTCTGCATCCCCCGTTATTTATAATAATAATCAAAACGTAAGTATTTAAAAAAGGAATTATTCGTATATTATATAAATTCCATAGTGAGGAGCCCGATTGACGGACCAGGAGGGTGATTCTGATCTTTTGTCGTACTTTAATGTCAAAATATACGCCTAAATGAAATGAACTTTTCTATTGATCTTCTCGTGTTTTTATGCAGCTCAGCAAGCCTTACATTACATAGAATGAACAGAAAATGACACTTCGCTTTACAAATTCAAAATATTATTTTGAATTTAAGCACTTGTATTGCTCTAATTAGATGTAGAAAATAAATTTTCAACAATATAAAATTTTTGTCACAACCTCGGAAGCAGTTGACTAATTTGTCGTACTTTTAGGCGTGTATTCGGACATTAATTCATTGCAAATTCATTTTAGTTTATTTTATGGTTGATGAAAAGGATAAATCAAAATGAACATGGTGAATATAAAAGTACGACAAATTTGATGTGAAGTGTCAAAATATGTGACAAAAATATACGCCTAAGCTACGACAAAGAGATCAGAATCACCCCCCAGGCACAAAAGTCATAAACTTTTAACTATAAAAATTTACTACCCAAGCACCGCTAATTATCTCACATTAACTCGAGGAAAAGCTCTCACTCTATATTTTGTATTAAAAAGTTTTAATCGTTGCTATATTGTCGAACCTAGTTTCGAACTAATGTTGAGCCTTTCTAGCCTGAAGTTTCCACTTACCTTAATTTATTTCACTGTATCTCATTTACATATTGTAGATTCTCCTGCAAATATACTGGAAAACGCTTGTTCAATCCCGGAAAATCTAAAATAAAATAAACTAACAAACTCACTTGAAAATAAATTTGCACCTGAATTCTCACGATGCAAGGAATTATCCCACGATGTCCCAAAGAAACCAAAAACTTGAAAAAGGAAACAAATCATCAATAAAATTGCAAATAAACATTCAAAAAATGTAAAAACTCACCTCCAAATAACAGTTGCTATGAAATGCTTTGACAGTCAAGATGGCAGCCGCAGAGCACAGAAAGTCATTATCATTAAAGTACGATGACGTATCATTGTGACTAAATATATGAAGTCTCACAAATTGACGCAAGCGTTAACGCCAGCGGCAGATACAATTCCCTTTGTGTTTCTGCCTATAAATAGCGAGCTACTGGAAGTAGAAAATCACTCTCGTTTTGACTGAGCCATAAAGAAGGTTGGCTGCTCTGACGCCATATTAAGTTTTTATTAACCCAATCTAAGGGAAGTATTGCACCCTAAAGTACTAACCAAATTTGTTACAAATTTATTAATATTGAAATTAATGTAATACTAGTTTTTCAGCGTTTTCACTGGGGCATCGTTTTTGACCCTAGCCCTTGCCTATATGAGTAGTTCATTGACGCTCACTGTACCAACCAAACCTCTTTTATTCAAAAACTAATAATTATTTATTTCTGTTACAGATTAAAAAATAAGAGCCAGTGGAGGTTTACTAGTACGTCACAAAATTGGATTTTAGTTGAACATTTGAATTCGTACGTTTTTTGTTATCTAATATTAAAATTGAAATAGTTGATATAGTTGAATTGAATTGTCTAGGTTAACAATTCTTTGTGATAAAATAAACTAGTGAATTTAATCATTTTGAAAAGCCCTGTCTTATCATTTATCAAACCGACACCTGCCTTTTTATATACAAAAATAAAAACCTAGAACGTAACGTAAGACGTAGTTTCCATTTGCTAAAAACTTTTTTTCTTAATCACCCTCTAACTCCGAAACATTTTATATGGCCCCCCTGTCATACAATTTTTTAATATTTAGGTGAGTACCATCCCCTCCTGCTCTACTGACCACCATGGGGAGACACCCTGTATATATAGGCGCCCTAAGGAACAAATTCGTAAGTTTGAATATTACGCAAACTAGATATATATATATAAGATACATAATTGTAAATTAAAACTTATTCATAACGATACACACGTTTTCCATATTTGTGGATGGTTGGGATGCTTCTCTCTTGATGACGTCGGTGCTGTCTGAGTAAAAACAAATAGCCCATGTATCCTTTCTTGTTGTTTCAAGGTCTTTACTTAATTCAAGGTCATCAATAAAATTTAAATTAGTTCTCGTGTTTTTGCTGGAGGTTCTGGAATGATTGTTGAAATAGATGAATCGAAGTTTGGTAAAAAGAAGTATAATTGCAGTCAACTCATGGAAGCACAGTGGGTCGGTGGTGGGATATGTCGTGAAACCGAAGATGTGATCTTAATCCTTTTAGAAAGTAGAGAGGAAGAAAGCCTGGTGGTGCTCATTAAAGAATGGGTGCTACCAGGGACCACCATCTATACAGATAGCTGGCGTGCGTATTCGCGTCTTACAAGTGAAGGATATGAGCACTTAACAGTGAATCATAAGCTTCACTTTGAAGGCCCGTCTACAGGGGTTCACAAAACTACAATCGAAAGTTTACGGAGATATGTCAAGATCACTCTACCTCAATATCACAGGCAAAAGAGAGTTACGCCGACTATTTGTGTAAATACGTGTTCCATGAGTTATGTAAGCAAAATTGTACGCATCCGTTTTGTGGAGTTCCTGAAAATTTCTGGGAAAATGTAGGTACCTTATTGTAGTGATCTCATCATAATGACCCCATGATATCACGATCTTATGATATCGTTGCACCACATCATTTCTATAAATCACATAGTAACCTAATAATAAAACGATAACATATAAATTTTATTTAATCAATGAAATAATTATCGATACGAGTATCCACTCTTTGACTCATCCTTTCTACAAGCACAACGTCACCGTATGTATATTCCTGATGGTCACCATGGTGAGAAAAAGATAAAATAGATGAGAACAAACAGAAGAAAGTAAACAAAGAAGGTATGTAAAGAAAGTAATGTCCACATAAGCATTCTCATTGTGAAATAATTAAGGCGAGCAATTCTTATTAAATTTCGTATGTAAACAGTGTAATAGGTTTTAAAAAATAACAGACGGAATTCAATAGGTAGCGCGTGCTCTTTATTTGTAGAAATATCGGTCTAACAATTAGTCGAGGAAAAGCTCTCACTCTCTAAATTATTTGGTATTAATAAGTTTTAATAGCTAGAACATTGTCGAGCATTGGTTTGAGCTCCTGTTGAATCTTTCTAGACTGAAGTTTCCGCTCACCTTTGTGCGCCATTTCCATATTGTAGATTCTCTTTTACTTAGATATACTGGAAAATGGTTGTAGTTGACATTCAATGCAAACATGAAGGACTAGAGAGTAACGTTATACGTTGCTTAGTGTATAATTATTGTAGAAACGTTTTTCCCCGCTGGTACTTTGTGGAATGGAGTAGGTACTCCTTGCAGAGTGAGGGTTCCACCACGGCATGTTGAATAAAACATGAAAATCTTGCCGAGTAATATGGAGTGGTATGCTTCTTTTCCCAATCCACTTTACTTCGTTGAAACAAATTAGGGCCAAAAGTGTTACTTTTCCGTTATTTCTCAGCCTTACAGCGGCGCTTCCTTAAACTATCAAGATTTCGACTACAGAAGAAAATTATAACTACTTGTGTCTTTTAATTATTAAAATTTATTTGATGCCATTATCATTTACGGTTCAAAGCATTTAAGACCAAATCTACTTAGAGAATTCTTTGGTGCTTGTAGGTATGTATGTATAAGATGTGGTAAAACATCAATTTCCTATTTTTCATCCAAACGTAAAATATGACCAGTCATTGGAAAAGTCTCGGTGAGTACATTACGAATATGTAAGAACATGTCACGCCCACCAAATAATTTAGTGTAAAATTAGGGGGGAAGTTAGAAACCAGAATTGACTCCACTCTTTTGTCCATTGCTCATCACCCTTTTTACCGCTTCTCTTCATTCCATTCTTCTGTTATATGATAGGCACCCCCCCCCCCTCGACATGAACGAGCATCACACCCACACACACCTTCGCGCAGCGTAGCAAGCATATCAACTTGTTTCATTGTCTTAAAAAGTTTATTTAATTATATTGAAACACATCAATCTTGAACCCGCTAATACAACGCCACTGATACGTAGTCTTGCCATACCAAATTTTTATTGTCACTATATATTTTGAGAAGGATTTGACAAAGACACCTTCTTTGGATCTGAAAATTTAATTTAACGTTGTAAAAATTTAGTTCTATTAGAAAGCAATTTTACATTTATTTTTCAACTTCGTAGGTCAAAATGACGGCAAAAATGAATATTAAAGATATCGTTATCTTATGTGGTGAGGAAGGAAAAGCAATCAAAAAGCTCCAAGAATGGGGAGCACTTGCTACAGGAGTGAAGCTGAAATGCCCAACTTCCTAATTTTAGGGGTATATTAAAGTTGATAAAGGACGAAAGTAACAGCCAATATCAGGATGGGTATTTGTCGGTATTTGCATCATATGTTGAAGCCTTTGATTGAGAAGTGGACTTTCCGCAGATCAATCATAATTAGCGGTTGCTGGAAGGCGTACGACAAGTTAGATGACGCGGCGTTCCAACACCTGACAGTTAACTACTCGGTTAGCTATAAGGATCCGGTAACTGAAACGCATACCAATAAGATCGAGGGGCTCTGGAGGCACGCAAATGGGGACTACCCACTTAGAATCGCAGAAACGAAGTCTCTCTTGGCTGTCTTTTCAAGTTTATATTCACCAATTTCTGTAAGCGGAAAGGGTTGTACCCTACAATTGAATTCTTCAAGGCTGCAGGTACTTAGCACAATCCCTACAAAGTAGCCAAAGATGGGTCAGCCGAATGTTTGTTGAGGAATGTGTTTTTATTTGTTTTTCTTTTTTAAACGTATAAATTGTAAAAGTTTTCAGGTGAGAGAAAATGAAGATATTGGAGATGAGGAGGATCGAGAAGAAGGAGAAGGAGACAAAGTAGAGTAGATGTCCCAAGTAAAGGTAAAGTAAGTAGTTTCAAGTTTCCTTCCCTTAAACAAAATTAAATCGCCAATGCTCTGTAAAATAAATTCCAGTCCGCAGCAGGGCATTTCGTAGCTTGCAATTCTATGACCTAAAACTCAATTCTATAGTGTCTGAAGATGCACAAATATCATGATCTGGAGAAAGGAAAAACCAAGGAATAGTTAGTCTGGCGGTTATCATCTACGATTCTATTTTTTTCGAAACTATACTAGTCATAAATAATAAATTAATTAAGTATAGATATATAAAAAAAGAACATGTGACACACATGCAGTAGTTGTTTAATGAATTAGATGCACCTTAAATATTTAAAAAATGTTATAGATATATATAAGACAAATTTATTCGAAAATACATTGTTTTTTGGGGAACTAATATTTTGAGAAAATTAATTTATTCTTTTCTACACATATTATGTGGTTTGTCTAATACTTAGTTACACTTTCCTTTGATTTAATCACACTTTCAATGCGCACCAGAGTACTACAAATACAGGCATTTATTAGTTTTTTCGAATCTTCACAATTATTCCAAATGTTTTCCATATACATATTTTTTCAACAATATCTACTGTGGGATTAACAACAATATAAACATTTGGTTTAAAATAAGTGCAGAACTTTCTATCGGGCTTAAGTTAGGAGAATTGCCGGGTCAAGGAAGGATATTACGGTTTTCGTTGCTGACGCAGTTTGCAAGAGATTTTTCTGTATGGCAGGGACCTTCATCTTACATAAAAGTGTTATACGATTTAATATAGTAGCGAGAATTAATATATGAAAGCAGGACATCTGATAGGAAAAATCTTATTGGTCGTGTCGCATCATTCCTTCAACATAATATATGAGACCAGGACCATCTCCACTGATGCTGCCCCGAATCATTATAGCCGATGGATGTTGGACTGTTTGTAGTTTGCAGTCAACAAAATTAAATTCTTGTGGTACAGCGAAAACAGTTCCACAGTGGAAAAATGCAAATTTTCATTTTTCTTTGTATTACTGACATATAACCATTACTGCATTGTTGGAGAGATATGAGGCTCAACGTGCGTAAAAGGTTCCGTATATTAACGAATGAACGCAAAAGAACCGGCGGAGGTACTGTAGATCCTAAATTTGAACTTTCAGCTGACGACAAGATGATTTTTAATATATGTGGAGTGGATTATTTTGAAGGTGATAAAAAAAAACAAGGAGCTCGGATTCGCTAAAAAAGTAAAAATAGTGAGTATTTTTAGTTTTATGCTTTTACTGGTAATATCATTGTAGGTGACAGAATTTGAAGTAATTGCCGAAGAACTTGAACCCTTAAGAGAGAACGAAGATGCGGGGAATTCTGCTGATACAAATATTTCCTTATCTGAAACATGTAAATGGCAACAAGTTCAAAACCAAAGAGGAATAAAGCGAAAGTCAACAATCCCGGCTAAAAATTTGTTTGGGAAATGCAAAAATTACGTTGAATTGGCATATGAAGAAAATTGTAGGGCAAATAATCTTCGTGAGCAGCAATAAACGAGCTAAACGCTATTTTAAAACCGCAATATTTGGATTAATTCATTTGATCTTCCTATCTTTAGCCGATATAATGGATTTTTTTTAATTTTTTTTGCACATTAATATTATGTTCTTTTGATCCAGTGCACTACACTTCACTAAAGGTTATGAATAAATTGCTTGAAGGTATGCAAATGGGAAGTGGAGTGTACCCCACCGGACTAAAAAAGGTAATATAGTGTATATTTTTCAGTGATTACAAACAAAAGAACTCTGATTTTTTTAAAGCTTTATTAATAAAAATTAAGGAAAAAGTGAAAGATATACTTGCGACCGATTGTTTTATGCTTCCCGCCGCGCGTGAAATGTTTGCATTCGTAATCTTTTCCGTTGTTCTAGAAAGGGCTGGAGTGTCTCGGGGATGTTCCAGTACCTCAAGTTCTGGCATTATATTTTCCTGTTCCGAGAATACCTGAGTGGTTTTTCTTTGCTGCAGCATCTAAATAAAGCAATAAATATAAGTAAATATTTTTAATTACTATTTTAATTCACAACTACCTCCATCTAGCTTTTAGCAATCTCTATACAATTCCGCATTTTAGCGTGACATCGGTTAAAGTGTAATTCTAGACTGTAGAATTTTCATTTATTCGGAAAGGCGTAAGAAGCCATGGCTCTAAACTATACCCGGAATCACCTTAATTTATTCATTATAATATGGAAGACTTAGGTAGTTGAAGCTGCTTCCCTAATAAATATGTAGACCTTTCACCCATATAAAATTGAGATTCAAGAAATGTTGTTGCTTGACTAATACTCCATATGCATCGTGAGTTGCACCTGAAAACCTGGCAAAAACTCCTTCGAATCTTAAACTTGCGTTACACATCTGGAACAGGGCAAATAAATGCGAATACGCATAATAAATATGTAAAATTTCTCACAAACTGCACATTTTTTGATGTATGATGCTTTCTGTACAAACGTACTCTTTCTATGTTTTTTCTAAGTGCAACCAATGGTACATGACCTTCATTGATGCAGCCTATAATACCTGGAAAGTTTACGGATCTGTTAAGTTGACGAAATCTGCAATAACTGGAATTTATTAGACGATCACAAAATGAATATTTCAGCAATAAACTTGCTTCGCAATTAATTATTCTGTAAGAGTTTGAGGAAATCGGATATATTTCTCTGACAAATTGTTATTAATTGCCATTGCAACTTCATTGATAATCCTTGATACAGGTGATTCACTGATGCATGTTAGGTAGTCTTGCCCAACATGTCTTTGGTACTATCCAGATGCAAAGAAACTCATTGCTGACAAAATCTAAAAAAGATTTTATCAACAGCTTTTATGCCAATAAAAACAAGTAGGTTACTTTTATAATGGAAGGAATAGCATCACTTTTCGTGGCTTCAATAAGAAATGGTGTAAATTCCTCAATGAAATCCATTGCAATGAGTTGGGGAAACCTATACAGTTCCCGTGAATTAGAAGGTAAAATGTATATAATTAAAGCACTTTTTTTTTACTCAATTTTATTTAACGTGACTCAGGAATATCAAAGGGATTATTTTCATCTCTTATTCTCCTCCTTATTATTCGCATAAAATGTTTAGCGTGATAATAATTCGCAGCGGCATTCATTATTAAACATAAAATCGACAAACAGCTGTGAAAGTAACATTCGAAGTTAATATTCGAAAAAACTCACTTCACTTTCTTAAAGGAATCATTTTATTTTCAAAAGTGAGTGAATGAAGTGAGTGAAAGAAGTGACTGAAGTAAATTACTCACAAATTAGCTTAATCTCGGTACTGGTCTTCTTCTCTCAAATTGGGCTGATTCCGTCACAGCATTCATCACTGAATGTCCAATATGAGTTTGGAAAATTCGGCTTAATTTTGAAAGTTTAAAGAAAACTAAGGGCAAATAAAGTGTAATAAAAAAGTTATTTAATGTTTTTCCAGTCCTCAAATGTAAGATGCTGGTGAAGTTGAGTAATCGCCTTTTCTTCATTCGATTCGTCAGCTTAGGATTTTTGCTGAACGCCTACACTTAAATTTCCCCGTACAATTTTCACCGCAATGTCATGACGGATATATCCACTCCTTCCTCATTTAGGTGGCTTATAAAACACAAACGGAAGCTCTACGTTGTAGTACAGCATTCTGGGTAATTTTCCTATCCGTTCTTTCTATCTTTGCTATATCCCGGTTAGAAGATATCTTAGTTTTCAAAGAGGCTCAAACCAGCTGCTATTTTTCACGGCTAACGTCCTTTACACGGCTCGTTTAAAAAAAAATGTTTTATATGTTGTCCGTTTTCAACACTAAATGAACTATAAACGCTGTATTAAATTCAATAATTTTTCTTTTTTTAATAATCACTTGAATAATGTATTTTCGATTTTTAAGGCACTTCAGGTTTTAAGCTCACGAATACTTTAGGATGTTTAACTTTCGACTGACTGAATACAAAGTGAAAAGTATAAATAAGGATAGGATTCGTATACCTGCGCCTCTACCTCCATTCATGTAAATTGCTTATTTTCGCGACTAACATCTCTCAGGAAAGTGTTGAGATTACCCTGTGTAAAATAATACAAATAAATAATACAAACAAATCATTTCAAGGAGAAAGGTACCATTTCTTTAAAATATTAGAATTTTCACATGTGTGTCTAATTCATTGAACAGGTACTGTACCTATATACACATACATTCTGGTAAAATAGAATATTGACATAATTATAAAAAAATAAAAAATTGTAACCAAATTAAGAGAAAACAAATACATACAAATAAAATAGCTAAAAATATCGTATTTCAAGGAGAACCCGGTATAAAGAAAAAGAATAGGTATTTCAATGAGATTTTGCATTGTGGTTACTAACTACATCCATACATAATACATACATTCATACATAAATATACTAAAAATACATCCCTTGTTAAATGTGTCCATGTATAGTTCACAAAAAAAATATATTTATTATATATACCGTCTTCGGTCGGAACACAAATATCTCCAATAGCGTTTTGTACTTTTTATTATAAAAACAATATTTATAACGCATTTAAAATGAAAACAAAAAATTATTATTTTCCATTATTGAAATGAAATTTGGGCTATCTGCTCTAGAACGAATAAAAACAAACGCAACAAAAATTGTTGCGATAAGTAATGTTGAAACAAAAAATAGAGCCCTCAGCCATAGACTACAGGAACGGGGGAAAACTACTATTAACTATGTTTCTTATGTACACATATGTATTTAAAAAAAAACGAAAAAAACAAGAAAAATATAAGTGCTTTAATCAAAATAAATTAAAAAGAAATACAATACCTTCTGTTAAAACAACTATTTCGTAATTCATAAATTGGATTCAATCTAATTAACTGATACTGTTGGAACCAAATCGCTTCGAATATATTTTTCTTAACAGATACCTTCTGAAAAGAAAAAATTCCTGAAAACAAAGCATGACAATTTTTATAAAATTAAATCTAATTTAATCACTCAATCAGAACATAGATACATAACCATACAAAGCCAGGTATTTATCATCTATATAACATATTGCACAAATGCAATATAAAAGTATAGCCTCATTGAGCACATTAAATTAAAATCATGATCATATGTTTAAATGCGTACTAAGAAACAATTCCTGAAAAGGGAACATATTACAACAATACCATGCTGAAATTGAATTCTGAAAATCAAATAAATTCAATCTAATTACAAAAAATTAGGTAAAACATCTAACAAAAGCATGTGTTGTCAGGTAGCATACAATGCATGGCACAAATATAATCAGATCAAGCCGATCAATTTGTAACTCTATCACTATCATCATTATAAGTAATATCCAACGGGAACTTCTTCTCTACGTGATAGAAAAAACATTTTTTGTAAATATAATTTAATTTAACACAGCAGCATGTGAAGCTCTAAATTTCTTGTTGCTATGCATTTTTGTTCGTTTCTAGGCAAATTTTATCGCCAATACCGTAAGATCACAGCTGCACTGCCAATTCTTGTAATCATGCGCCGCTGCTACTCTATCAGTGATGTCGTGTGCAAGCAAGGGCTATATAAACGACAAGCTGTCTGATCTCGATCTCTATTTGCACTTGGCATCGCTTGGGGTAAGTTGGCTTATTAGGGACTAATATTTATATCGGGTATCTACTCGTATATTAATTACTAATAATCGTTACTTTCTGGTCTCGACGGAAATTAAATTATCTTATTTCGGGTCTCGACTGAACTTAAGATAACTCTTTAAGCCGGGTCTCGACTGACTTAATGAACATTATCTCGGGTCTCGACTGAGATAATAATTTGCTAACAAACACTTTATTTCTGGTCTCGACGCAAGTAAAGAATCTTACTTCGGGTCTCGACTGAAGTTAAGATAACTCTTTAAGTCGGGTCTCGACTGACTTAATGAACATTATCTCGGATCTCGACTGAGGTAATATTTTACTAACAAACACTTTATTTCTGGTCTCGACGGAAATAAAGAATCTTACTTCGGGTCTCGACTGAAGTTAAGATAACTCTTTAAGTCGGGTCTCGACTGACTTAATGAACATTATCTCGGGTCTCGATTGAGATAATATTACTAACATTAACACTTTATTTCTGGTCTCGACGGAAATAAAGAATTGTTCTAACCAAGAACGAAGGGCTTAACATTAGCTTACAGCCAATTCCTCAAGTTTGAGATCGGTGAGTACCAGCCACTTGTAACATTTTAATATTATTCATATATCTAACTGACTATATTTTGACATATATATATATTATACATTTCGTGTGCATATCTACTTTTTATATATATATTTATATTACATTTTTGTTGCCAATTAGTTTTTCATTGTGATACAAAATTCTACATCATAAATCGGTGTCAATAAATTTGTTTTCTAGTGTGTGTTGTTCTCTGATCCAACAATATATATAATTCCGTCTTAATACGATTACTCAAGATATTTTAGCTAAGTAAGTGTGCCAGTGTTTTGAAGTTAAGTTATTCTTCCTTTTGCTCTATATTAACCCCATATATTGAATACCTATTTATATATCAACAAAATAAGTGCAGTAGTCACTTGAAAGTTAGAATAAATGAATAGTGTTGATTCGTTGTTAAGAAATAGACCACTGATCTTGATCCAAATTTACCAGTGCATTCATTTCAGTCACTTAATCCAATTTGCGTGTACGTTCTATTAACAAACAGTACAGATACATACATAGGTGTGATACATACATAGGTGTGATACTCTCTTTATTATCTTCCTTCAAAATATCGCCGGTATGTTTTTGTCAATATTTTGGTCATATCTCAACTAATTTTAATGATTCACAGGATTATTTTCCGTAGAAGGTTCTGGTATGTACCGTTTTGTGATGCACTGAGTCCCTCCTTTAAGAGGGGAGGGGGGAAATGGTTTTCGATCATAGTTCGGTAGGATTGCCTCCGATCGCAAAACTGATTTCACTATTCACCTTAACTAATCGGCGGATGAACTCCATAGAAGAAAAGTAGGTACTACCTGCAGAGGGAGGGTTCCACCACGGCTTGTTGCATAATACTTGAAAGCTCCCGCCGAGATCAATCGAGTGGTATGCTTCTTTTCCCGATCCAACTCACTTCGTTGTAACAAATTAGGGCCAAAGCGTTACTTTTTCGTTATTTCTCAGCCTTATAGCAGCGTGTCCTTGAATAATCAAGATTTCCAATATAGAACGAAATTATAGCTACTTACGTCTTTTATTTATTAAAATTTATTTGAAGCCATTATCTTTTACCGTTCAGAAGATATTATATTTTAAAGCGTTTAAGTACAGATCTAATTAGAGAATTCTTTGGTGTTTGTAGGTATGTATGTATGTATAAGATGTGGTCAAACATCACTTTTCTATTTCTCATCCAATCCAAACATATGACCAGTCAGTGGATAGGTCACGGTGAGCATATTACGAATATGCAAAAACAATTCCACCCCTACCATATAATTTAGTGTAAAAATAGGGGGAAAGTTAAAACCAGAATTGACTTCACTCTTTTGTCCATTGCTCCTCACCCTCTTTACCGTTTTTCTTCACTCTTCTGTCATATGATATCCAGCCTACCCCCCTCCACATGAACAAGAGTCACTCCCATATGCACCACCTCGTTTATTTAATTATATTGAAACATTTGTATACTTTTTCAATAAATCTTGAACCCGCTAATACAACGCCACTGATTCGTATTCTCGCCGTACCAAATTTTTGTTGTCACTCTGTATTTTGAAAACAAGTTGAAAAAGACACCTTCTTTGGATCTGAATATTTCACTTAACGTTGTACAGGTTTAGTTCTATTAGGAAGTAATGTTACTTTTATTTTTCTACTTCGTAGGTCAAAATGACGGCAAAAATGAATATTAAAAATATCATTATCTTATGTGTTGAGGAAGGAAAAGCAATCAAAAAGCTCCAAGAATTGGGAGCGCTTGCTACAGGAGTGAAGCTGAAATGCCCAAAATTACAAATTGTAGGGGTATATTAAAGTTGGTAAAGGACGAAAGTAGCAGCCAATATCAGGATGGGGGTACTACTGGCGTTGCTACAATAGAGTTTCAAAAAGTAGAAAGTAGAAAGTTGTTTGTAATAAGAGACAGAGTATTAGGAATAACACATACCTTGCTAAATCAAGGTTAAAGCTTGAACAGGTAAGATGATTTAATTGTTAAAGCTTTCGTTGAGCTCATACTGAATTTTGTTTTTCAGATCATGATATTTGTACATCTGTCGTACATGAACATCAAGTTGCAGGTCATCGATTTGCAAGCCACGATATAAAAAAAATATTTGCCGTGGATTGGAATTCCTTTTGCAGGGAAGTGACGATGGAATTTCGTTTCAGAGAAGGAAGGAGAGTTTTAATAAGCATTTATTTCAGGAGGTTCAAATATGACAGTTGAAATTGATGATTCGAAATTTCGAAAGCGTAAGTTCAATTGAGGTCGTCATGTTGAAGGGCAGTGGGTATTTGGCGGTATTTGCAGGGAAATCGGAGATTTTTTCATGGATTCCCGTGGAACGTCGCGACAATCATACGTTGAAGCCTTTGATTGAGAAGTGGACTCTCAGCGGATCAATTATAATTAGCGATTGCTGGAAGGCGTACGATAAGTTAGATGATGCGGCGTTCCAACATCTGATAGTTAACCACTCGGTTAGCCATAAGCATCCGGTAGCTGAAGCGCATACCAATAAAATCGAGGGGTTCTGGAGGCAGGCAAATGGCAACTGCCCGCTTATTATCGCAGAAACGAATTCTTTCTTGGCTGCCTTTTCAAGTTTATATTCACCAATTTCTGTAGACGGAAAGGGTTGGACCCTACAAATGAGTTCTTCAAGGCTGCGGGTACTTAGTGCAATCCCTACAAATTAACTAAAGATGGGTCAACCGAACGTTTGTTGAGGAATGTGATTTTAGTTGTTTTACTTTTTTAACGTATAAATTGTAAAAATTTCAAGTGAGAGAAAATGAAGATATTGGAGATGAGGAGGATAGAGAAAAAGGAGAAGGAGACGAAGAAGAGTAGATGTCCCAAGTAAAGGTAAAGTAAGTAGTTTCAAGTTTCCTTCCCATAAACAAAATTGAATCGCCAATGCTCTGTAAAATAAATTCCAGTCCGCGGCACTGCATATCGTAGCTTGCAATTCTATGACTTAAACTCAATTCTATAGTGTCTGAAAATGCACAGATATCATGATCTGGAGAAAGGAAAAACCAAGAAATAGTTAGTCTGGTAATTATCATTTACGATTCTATTTTTTCGAAACTTTGTTTTAACAACAATAACAATAGTATCCATCATAATATCTACTTCCTTGCTCTTTCAACAACTTTAAAACACGGCTACAGTCTGGGAATCTTCGCAAGTGTTCCCATTTTTGCAGCTTTTGGACAGACTCCTTTATCATCACATAGGATAATGATGGCCTTGATATTTGGTTATATATATATATATTTTTAAATCCAAGCAAGATTGTGGACTACTTTAAAATAGATGCAGCAACGTAGTGAATTTTTTTAATTAAGTAATCACAAAAATTACTACGACAGACGAATAGTTTTTAAAGAAAATAAAAAATCAATGCAATGTTAAAAACTAATGTAATTTTCAAGAGCATGTAAGCTATACTAGTTATAAATAATAAATTAATTAAGTGTAGATATATAAAAAAGTACATCTGACACACATACAGTAGTTGCTTAATTAATTAGATGCACCTTAAATATTTAGAAAATGTTATATAATATAAGAAAAATTTATTCGAAAATACATTGTTTTTTGGGGAACTAATATTTTTAGAAAATTAATTTATTCTTTTCTACACATATTATGTGGTTTGTCTAATCACACTTTCAATGCGCACCAGAGTACTACGAATACTGGCATTTATCAGTTTTTTCAAAACTTCACAATTATTCCAAATGTTTTCTATATATACATTTTTTAACAACATCTACTGTTCGATTAACAACACTATAAACATTTGTTTTGTCCGTTTTTAACACTCAATAAACTACAAACCTGTATAAAAGTTTAATGATTTTTCTTTTTTTAATAATCACTTGAATAATGTATTTTCGATTTTTAAGGCACTTAACGTTTTAAACTCACAAATACTTTAGGATGCTTAACTTTTGGCTGAGTGAATACAAAATGAAAAGTATAAATAAGGATAGGATTCGTATACCTGCGCCTCTACCTCCTTTCATGTAAATTGCTTATTGTCCCGGCTACGGTTAGCAGACAAGAATGAACATTTCTAGTCAACAGTCGTACGTGGTCATACTCAATTCAGAATATTTTAGTGCACCATCGCGAAGTAATAAGCACAACACGAACTTTCATGTGTACAGGAACGTTCGTTAACTTTATCGTTGACCTGAAGAAGAAAGCTGTGCATGCTTAGCTCTTTATATGGGCGCCATATAATGCACCATGTGGTATGAGGTTTGATATGCTCAGGTCAGCCAGATGCAGAAATAGAGAAAAATAGGAAGAGCTAGAATAATGTGGTTATGAAAACAGAATTGAATATTATTTTGTTGTGTTGTGTTGTGTTTATTTAAAGGAAAAGTATATATATATAAATGCTTTTAAGTTACAGAGTACCGATTCAACTCTGATTCTTAAAAGCACATTATAAATACGAGATTCAGCTCATAATTTGCTCTATGTTAAAAGAATCTCTTCGAATACAAAATATATATAATGTTTTTCAAATAATTCCTCATTTTTAAAAAAATTTACTGGAAATTAGAAATTTACTTGAAGTGACATTTTACCTTTGAAAACTCTGCATTAAGTTCAATACAGAATTGCGGATTTTTAGGTAAATATCTTAAGAAAAGTGCTAAATATCACAGTCTGAGTTATCAACAATAATCTTTCTCTTGTTCCTCTTTGCCGTTTTCATATCTCGCTCAAATGAAAAATTTTCAAGTACTGAAGTTGCATTTACATGAATTTTTCCACGTAAATCGATCAAACTTTTTTGATTTACTTGACTCAAGTTACTTGAAGTCAATGCGCGTTTATATGATATTTTGATTATTTGATCTCTACTTGAAGTATACTTCTAGTATTCACGTGTTTCTTAAGTCTGCTCTAAAGTAAACTGATGTGAGGTAGAGATTTTTTGCTTTTGGAGGAGCTGCTTAGAGCAGGCAGTGGATATAACTAACAACGGGCAAAAATTAAGTTTGTTGATATTTTCTATAAATTAAAATTCAGTTTTCGGAAAAATTTGTTTCTTAAACTTGCTCCTTTCTGCTCTACTTATGGTTTTAATTACGAGTAGTTATCAGACCGCTCATATTGCTTCACTTTAAACATTACAGTTTCGAGAAGTAATGTATTATAATTAAGGTTATATGAAATTTAATTGATAATATAGTAAATATATATTAATTTAGGTAAATAGTTAATTCCATGTAATGATAATATTCATTTATTATTAGAAACAATAGCTGCTTTTTTCTTGCTACAATTATAATTACACGTTCATTTCAGGAGATATTAAATTTAATAAATACTATTGCTAATTTTTTGAAGTTTTTTAAATTCATTTCTTCTTTTACTGTAACTGGTGAATTATTGAAAAACTGTATACCTTTGTACATGATTGAATTTTATGCCCCAGTTGTTCTTAATGGATCTAATCCGAAATTATTGTTATTTCTTAACTGGCACGGCTGACCATCTCCAACATATTTTAAATTATTTTTAAGTTTGTGAGCCATAGTTAAAACATTAAGAGTTAATCGTTGGTTAATATTCATCCACTTCAATGCTTTCAACATTATCCATATTGATGTTCTCCGTAGACCTTGTAGTGTACATCTCATTGTCCTATTATGCAATTTTTGTAGTCTGTCAATTGATTGATTCAGTCCCATATAAAAAATGGTTGAGCAGTACTCAACACTTTTAAAGCCCAATATGTGCCTTCAGCAGTCGACCATGTTGCGGAAAAGTATCAGAGAACCATTCGATTTTGTTGTCCTTCGAAAAATATGATTGAACAGGCGTTTCCGAAGGCATATCATCATCACCACTGCCGTAAGAGTCTTCATTCATTTCCACAAAGTCTGAATTATCATCGATTTCTTTTATTTTTTCTTCGTTCCTACACGTTGCGACATTTTAGCTAATTTGGACCAAATGAATATCGTTTTAGCGATCTGATTTAGTTTGAAATCGGCCCGTAAGTATAAACCTCGAATATATAAAATATATCCCGATGTTAACTTCTGCAAAACAATATTCTAACGTCTTTTAAAATAACTCAATATTGTGAGAGTAGCCCATTTTTTGTTTTAATTTATATTTAAGATGTTTTTCTATGTTACCCATTGGTGCAAAAAAAAATTTTTTTATAGACAGAAAAGGAAGGAAAGTGATGGCAGGGTACTGCTTACATTTCAAGATTTATGCCTAATCTACAATGCATGGTAAAACCACGTCGTTAAAACGACATGGATTTTTGTGTTTGCTTCCCACTCATAAATTTGAAAATTTGTGCTTGCAAAAATGTCTTCTCTCTTTCATTCGTTTGACGACATGAGCACGAGCTTATGCGTAGTAGTTAATCAGAAAAAACGATGTAGTAATACCTCAGAAGTATTCAGCATAATTTAGAGCTGTGTTGGGGAATTTAGAACAAAAGAGCTGTAAACTGCAACTTGCACTTTCAGTATTAAAAACAAAGCTTTATATTAATTGTATTGCCCCACTGCACTCTACATAACTTTTTAGTTTGCTATAATCTTATAGTATAAATTATTGAGACCAAATACTTCCTTTCATGTAATACTGTAATGAAATCGAGGAAGCAATTATATTTATGATAATTGACAGGTCAACAGCTGTTTAATTTGGCAGCTTACACTACTTACATATATCGTGTATTTATATGCATTCTTCAGCAATAGATATCGTTTTGACGACGTGGGTTTACCATGCATTGTAGATAAGGCATTAAGGTGTGGGGTCCTTCCGCGGGATATAACATCGGGGGCTTATGCTGAGCTTTGTGCAAAATTAAACTTAGCTGGCCACCGTACGCAACGCACGCGCTTATATTCAATTTACAAGCGGTTGCAGGTTGCGGTAAAACTACCGAGTGCTGCAGAGTTAGGCGCGGAAATTGATTCTAACTTAGACGTAAATGTTAAAGAGGAAAATTCTGTTATCGAAACTGCTGCTAACGTAGGAATAGATGAGGGTGGGAAAATAGCTGCTAATACTAACGTAGATAAGACTGTTAGCCTAAGTGCAATAGGTAGAATTACTGTTAGCGAAGTGGTAGTAGATAGTGCAACTGCTGTTAGCGGAGTTGTTGCAGAAAGGGTAACTGTTGCTAGGGTAGGTGTAGCACAAAGGGAAACTGCTGCTGGCGTAGGTTTAGTAAGTAGAATCGCCGATAGCATAGGTGTAGCAGAAAGGGAAGCTGCTGCTGGCCTAGGTTTAGATAATGGGATTACTGTTAGCAAAGTTGTGGCAAAAAGCGAAACTGCTGCTAGTGCAGATATAGGTTTTGTACAATCACGCCGCAGTCACCACTTGCTCGATTGTACAGAATTACATATAAGTATTGGCAAGCTTGCTGATCTCAAACCCAGCTATATGAAGTACGATGAACCAGTCTGTGATGGCAACATCGTGATGGTCGACTTTAACATCGACATCGAGGAGAAAGCATACATAAGGGAGGGTAACGAAATGGTTTTCTGGGATGATCGAAAAGCACATCCAGCAAATCATGAACTAGGTAGTTTCGTCTTAGAAACTAAATATATGCAAAAACTTCTGGAGCTGTCGTCGGCGAAAAAAGGTGACTATAAACGTATGCTCTGCTCAATTCTTAAATGGAAATGTAGTGCTTTGAATAATGTGTGCACTATATATTTCCAATCCACTAAAGAACGTGAAAGTACATATGGTCGAAACTATGGGCACTGTGGGCACTCTTGCTGTCGTAAGTATTCCTTTTGGGGTGTGGAAACGAGCAGGGGTCTCGATGTCAAAGTTTTTGCTAATGAGAAACATGTTACGCATGGCATCAACTTCGACATACCACCGCAGCGTCATGGTCTTGACAGAAGATTCACACAGCGGTTGCTGGCTTCACAGAGCTGCTACAAGGTTCTAAAGTCGCACAAAAAGCAGTTCCGCTGGCTATTGCAAAGGCCGCAAAATGACTCATATTTTCTGGTGATGTGGGTCGTCGGGCAAAAAGTGAAGTGCCATCCTCGTTCGATAGGCATAAAGACCCTTTTGTAGATTTATACTACATAATGCTGGAACATCAAAATGGGCAGCTAGTTCGGGTAATGGGTCCGTTCCAAGTCTATCTCTCTTCTAAAGAGCCATTCGAAATGATACGAGAGGAGAAAATTGAGACGCTACATTTTGACGCCAGCGGACAAATGGCTGCCACTCCAGAAGGAATATCGGAAAAACGGAACTTTGTATATGCCTTGGTGGTGCACATCACATAAAGCCAAATGATTCTTCGCGTTGCTTCAATGATTAGCACGGATCATATGGCCATTGCAATTTCGCAATTTTTGGAGGATGTGCAGGACTTTTACCGGCCTTTGTTTGGACATAGCTAGAGGCCTCGATTGTATTTCTGGGACCATTGAGTATGTCAACATGGCTATGGCATCGTTACTTGTGCTGAGGGCTTAGAGATGACGTGCACACAGTTCTGCCGTTCTCATTACACAAAAGTAGTAGTAGATGATGCCGCAAAGAGAGAGCCAGGAGCACAAGAGCTGTACAGCAACAGCTAGAAGGCCGCTATGAAAATAAAGACCATGGCGGAAGCCGGAAAATGGTTTACCTGCTTGGTGTGTGTGAAAGTAATAAGAGCGGAGATAGAGCTGCTTGCCTTAAACAAGCAGCTTATAAGCAAGGAAAGCGCAGCAAATTTCGAAAAAAAAAATTCTAAATAAAAATGGAGGAGGCGATGAAAGGAGCAGTAACATATATCGTCTCCGAAGAGAATCAGGAGAACGCTAGCGGTATTAATATAACTTTTGAAAAAAAAACGCTTTGCATTGATTCTTTACTTGATCAATGGGATCAAGTTAAAAAAGAACGGCACTCCTTGGGCCCGCAGTTTAAAACGAGTGAATTTTATATTCACTTTAATAACTTTTATGAGGATATAAAATCTTCACTCTCGGGCATGGGCAAGGAGTACGCGAACATCAATTATTACTTTGACTTGCAAGCTTGCCCCCATCTACTAAAAAAGCACATTGCGGTAATGTGCTTTTGGACCAATATGTTAGGAAATAGGGTTTGTTGCACGGGCAAAAAAAAACAGTTAGTAACGGTCCTGTAGAAAGCTTTTTTGGATTAAGCAAATGTGACGAGCTGCATTTTAGTAGATATATTAGGCCCTCTAGGTTCGTACGATAAAATCAAGGCTTCATATTAGCAGCAACAAATTACGCAGGCCTTAACCCGCAAAAAAGGCACGTCTCCGTTAAGATGATGCACAAGGAGAAAGTGAAAAAAACAGGAGAGAAAGCATTAGGACATGAATGAAATTCCCCAAAACCAGCACGATGTCTCGGAAAATTGGTTCGGGCTGAAAAATAGGGATAGAAAAAGTGTTAGGAACCAGGAAAGAGTACGTAAAAAACAAGCCAGAGTGTTGGACCAAAAGGGAACCTGTACATTACAACGGATTAATGGTACATTGACCGACGATGAATATTATGTTACTAGAGAAGAACCTAGTTTTAGGTTACAAAGTAGCATCGCAGGTTACTACAAATCGTACGTGAACACCCTGGCATGCACGCGCGACATTATTGCCAACAATTTAGAGTTTCAGAATTTACGTATTCTGGACTTTTGCGACACATACGGTTGGCTACACGACCACTTAATAGATGTATTATTGCTGATTCTTAACGCACGGAATGAAAAAAAAGAACAGCGTTTCGGTGGTGTCGGTTAATGCGGCCAATGCTATTTTTAAAGTCGCGCATCCGAAAGTTCAAAACATGGACCAAAAGGGCCTATGGTTAATGCCTAATAACCTTTCTGGGAATCATTTTGTCTTGGCCATGGCATATTTCTCTACTGGAGGTTTTTATTGGCTAAATCTTTTGGTAACAATAGCGAAGCAATTAAACAATACGTGCATATTTTCAACTCTTTCGCTGGACAGACGTTCCAATACGCTACAATAAGCTTTCAAGACCAAACTGATAGCTTTAACTGCGGCGTATTGGTAGTCATGTATGCCGACGGCTTTTTGAGAAATAAATCGCTATGTGACCTAGGAGAACCCAATGCCTTCCGTCAGACTATGAAACGAATGTTTCTTAAGATGTCTGATACACTTCAACCAATATATTCGTATTGCACACGGGTAAAATCAGTCAAACGCCAAGTTGAATGTGTGACATGCCGAAGGAGAGATTGTGGTCGCTGCTCCGTTAGATGGTCTATGTCTTCGCAATTCAAATGTGAATTGTGCACGCTCTACGTAGGGAATATTATAGGGACAAATAATGCAGTAGGTTTTAGCCAGGGTAAAGAGGTAGATGTTAGGAATTAGGATTTGGAAAAGATGGGTTTAGTCAGGCATCGTCCGAAAAGTTAGTATTAGTTAGAGAGCTTAAAAAAACTAGGGTTTAACAACGAGTCGGACGAAGAGAGGCTGCTGAGGAAGACAACAGAAAACATTATATCCAGTGTGATTTCTATGAGGAATGGAGTGGGCATTAGCTGTAATACACAAGCAAAAGTTTTGTATTGAAATAAATATTTAACATTATTGAAAACTTTTAGTCCTTTTAGCATTTTTTGTCCTTTAAGTGTAGAATCATGGTTTATAGGCCTTCTGGGGAACCCACCATGTAAAAAAAAATATAACGGACTGAAAGGTACACCTCATGCGTAGTCTGGAAGATCGCTTATTACCTTTTAATTGTATTTTAGATATCAGAAATGTATATATGAAACCAGCCGAAATATTGAAGAATACTGGAATACCTACAGTATGAAAGGTTCTAAAACATTTTAAATGTTCTGCAAAAAGAGCACAATTTCAAGAGTGCTAATGCCGAAAGCACTTCCAAGCAAAATAAGTACTTTGTATGAATGCGGTAACTATTATGACTCAACTTCCTAATTATACTTTTGCTTGTGTATTCATTGTAATAATGGTCCCAGCACGTAGTTCTGTTCAATATCTTGTATGAATAAACACAAAAAAGAAATTGGTACAAACACTTCCAGCCAATAATATAAAGGAATAAGGAGAAATCCTACAATAACACCAACAGGAGCTTCCTATATGAAAGTTTTCATGTTTTAATTGGGATGAGTATTTAAAGATGAATATCTATATAAGTAATATTTCCCAACTGTTATAGTAAAGTTTTTATTATATCTTTTAAATCTTCTAGGATAATGGAAGTAACGCATTAGAATGTCTTAAGCAGGCAACAGATCTACCACAAAATGACTTTTAAATTGGAATGAAACTGGAAGCTTAGATCTTAGAAATATTACATCTAATTGCATAGCAACAGTAGAAGTGTTCCTGTTTACGCTCACGGCTAGATGGAAGCGATATTCACAATAATTTTTGGCGTTTGGATTACTAAAATTAAATACATCCAGTTGGACATTGTGAGAAGAGTAGTGTAATGTTACAACCACCATTACGGTGTCGTATGAACGCAAGCAGCTGGCCGAAGTTTCTTTCTAAAACTTTAAATTGTGCAGAATAAGCACCACAAGAAGTATTTCAACCTGAGCCTTAAGATCCTCATACGAATCTTTTTAAGGTGAGAGAAAAAAAATTCTTGAAAAACAAATTATCTAATTACACTAATTAGGTTGAAGCTGTTGAGAAATGTAATCCTCAAATTATTTGATGTGCGACAGTAGATGATGTTAAAGATGATCAAATACACGTAACTCTCGATGCAACCACCAGGAAATAATCGGATGTACTCAAGCTCAAGAAAACAACGATTGAGATTAATGTGTACAATTATTACACAGCCTGACGCTATGATCCCAGCAACACCTCCTACAGCACATTTTCACAAAAAATGTATAGGTGTGCCATTTGTAAAAAGTTTAAAACTTCCATCGAAATATTATTTTATGCCTACTGTTTTTAGATAAATAAAGTTGAATTTATAAATAAAATATATATAAATATACCCATATTTGTGTAAAATACTTCCCTTCTAGGTTTAGTTTGTTAATAAAGTCAAACCATTCTGGGATTGAGGTAATTTGGTGGAGGAAAGGCCTGTTCGAGGTGATGCAATTTACACCTAGCCGAAGCTTTACAGTTGCTCCGGGGTTTTATGAGCATCCTGATTGAAGCTGCAGGTGAAGCAACCTCATTCAGGCCCATCTTGTTTAGGTGATGTACCCTGAAGATTAGATGTTCTCTTGTTTTTTCACCAGAGGAGTCGATAAACTTTTTTACCTGACGAAGCCCATGCAGCCTTTCCCAATAAAGGGATTTACCTACCGATTTTAACAATCTTACAGACGGGAAATATTTCATTTTTACATACAAGCTATGTATACATTAGGCAAGCATTAGAAGCAATAATAGATTTTATCATAGAATCATTATATATGATTATTAGCATTATCATAGACGTCATTATTATTGTGGAATCATTAGTTATAGAAATTAATATAGATACATCAATTAATGGCTAACTTTTTTCCTTAGAAATATACATACACACATGTTATTTACAAAGCTATATGGAATTATATCGAATATATCCTTAGAAATCACAATTAAACGGAAGGAGAAGCACAGGACCAAGTCGAGGTGAGAATCGAACCCCAGGGATGGCAGTCAGGGCGTTTACCGACTGAGCTACCTAGGTCACAATTTTATTTTTATTAGTTCTCCCAGCTAGTACTGAGGAAATACTTTGAAGTCTAAAAATACCAACTGTTATGTTGAAAGCAGTTGCTTAAATCTTCACAGCCAATCTGGAATCAAGCAAAGGTCAAGATTACTTGAATATAAGTCGCGAACCACTTCCGCTAGCACCTTAGGATATGTCTCCATATCTTCAGAAAATAGCATAATGGTAAACAGATATCGAACTGTGAATATAAACCAAACGAAAATTTTGATTCAAGCAAAGGTCAAGACTCTTTGAATAAGGACATGTCCCAATATCCTGATGTAAACATAATCCCCAATATATTTAGAAAATACTCTTAAACGTTAAAATAGGAACTTCATAAAAAAAAAAAAAAACACGCAATGATTTTACACATAACGAAAATCCTGAATCCACCCAAAACTTTTGACCATATTTCGGAAACGACTCCTGCTGGCACAATATAATATTCCCAATATCTCCAGAGGATCCTTTTCAACAGTAGAATCGTAATTTTATTAAAAAACAAAGTTGTGCAATAATACATATTTTGCAACAACGGCAGCACAGCAAAACAAGGCGCAAAGTACATTAAATTGCACCAAATTGTAAGGGAAAAAAACTCAAATATTAAATTATCAAGCTCTATTATATTCTAAAGTACACTTATAACAAATATAAATACGTATATATATAATAAAATAATTTTATTTTTCCGATTTTGGACCATGTACCTTCATTCCATTCTTTTCTGATAAGTTGACGGTTAAAGATTTTCTGATTTGGACCATTTCCCACGTCATTCCATTTTTTCTGATAAGTTGATGTTTTTCCTAATATCTTCACTTACTTCATAGAACGTAGCTTTTTAAATAAAATGAAGTAAATTTTGAATTGTAATAATACTTAGTTGTCTGATTTAGAAAGCAAGAACTAAATTGAAATTGAATTGTAACACACCCAAGCTTTAGAACTTTTCCCTAGAATAAGTACATATCTAGAAATTTGAAGAAATTTTGTTACTTAAGTGAAAATAATAAAATAGAATTAGTAATAGCCATAATTCTAAAAAGCAATGAACTACTTTATTCAATATGGTTACCACATAGCATTGAATAATCTAGATTCAACTATGATCACAATAAGCTGTAAATAAGTACTATTAGTTATTAGACAACTAAATAAAATTAGACTTACCAACTGATTAAAATAGTATACTGTTAAATACTAGAGGGCAAAAAAAAAATAATATAATATAATAATATAATAATAATATAATATAATATATATAATAATAATAACAACCACACACCAAATCTATCCCTTTCCTAGCTTCAAACATTTTTATTATTTTATTATTTATTTTTATGGCGGGAACAACGTTTTTTAAATAAATTTTATTTCTGAAATGAAAATTTTCTTTTTTAATATCTTTCTCTTTTTTTTGTCTGCGGCTCGCTTAAACGATTTCATCTTAGTTGTCGCCATGGGAGATGCAATAAATAAAAGATAATTGACCTGTCTCACATCACATCCTCATTGATTGTTTTTACAAAAATTGTAATATTCTGAACATTTTGGAACTTCACATATCGCAGATTGATTGGTTGTACGTCAAGATCCGTACGAGTTAAGCTGCAAAATTCAGATGATTTTTATAACTGATAAAAGAAAATTCTCACATTACACACACCTTAATACTTGACCACAATTACAAAACTCAGCCATGTCAAAGTCTATAGTCATAGGTTGATTTATGAAGAGGAATATATCCTTAGGGCCACATTCTGTTCGAACTTTTATTTTAAGGGAGTGATTTTGAACAGGTTGATTAAATGTAACTTAAGTTCTGTGTTGCTCGTAAACACCTGATTGAAGAAAACCACAATTAGCGGTAAAAAAAATAAACGGTGAAGTGCAAAGAAACAAAACTCACCAGCCATTCCATATAATCCTCACCACTATCACCAGAAGCTCCCCCTTAGCAGCAGTGTCTTGGTACTTATCAACATCAACCTTTAGGAAAATAGCCCTTAGATACTTGTTGGGAAGTTGCTCAAATAAAGATGCCTTTCTCTGACATGTTCCACACCTGTAAAAGTAAATTTATAATAAAAAAGTAATTTTTACAATAACTTTACAACAGTTAATAACAACTAAACGAATCCCAGTTGAAGTCAATTCAGTTACTTGCACGGTCATTTTTATAAGCAAGATTTTTAATGAATGGAAATAAAACTTAAGTTGATAACATCAATTTATGTCAAACAGACAGCAAGAATTGTCTAAATATTATAAGACGCAATGCTGGTAATTCGAATTTCCAGAAGATCTATATGTATCCACCAATAAGGGCAGTTCGGGAACGTGGAAATGTAAAAGTTAAATATCTGGGAAAGTATAAGTTTCAGCTCAAAATTATTTTGATATTCGTCATTTGTTAGTAAATTAGAATTTGTGGCCAAAACGTAAAAAAAAAATATTTGCTATAGCTATGGGATAATAATAAAAACTTTTTCCTTTTTGCGAACGTTTCCCGTTATATTTATTTTTTAACGCTTCATCAGGCCTAAAAATACAAACAACAACAATTCATTGGAACAACAGTAAACTTTAAAAATATCTGTAAATTACCTCAAGAAAAATTACCAATAGAAATTACAATTAAATTCACAATAAATAATTAAACATGTTATAATAATAAATCTAAAAACATTTTTTTTAATGGCTGTCAGATAGCATCCTAGATAAAAATAATAGTAACACACAGTGGGAGTAATTATCAAAACTAAAACAATATATCAATCTCTGGTATCATCACTCATTATAGTGTTTTTGTAATAAGAGTCATATAGACTGGATTTAAGTTGACTGTATCTGTCCGAAAATTAATGCTGTTCTCATTGAGCTGTATGTGTATCATTTCACTAATATTACGATTATACCAATTGCTCTCATAGTCAACAATGTTTATATTTTCAAAATCAAAACTATGATTATCTTCTTCAAAATTATGTTTGGCTAGGACTGCCATCTCTTTTTTGTGACTGTTGGTATTTCTACAATCATATCCGTGTTGGTATAGTCTCTTTTTTAACAATTGTTTCATCTGACCAATATAGCCGCGGATGTAAACATGTTCCCTTTATTGAAGTATTACTAATTCTTTTCTTTTTGTTTTGCTTGTAGGTTCAACGCTTAATATTCTTCCACGCACGCCGCCCCCTCCCACCCCACCCCCTTGAATGCTCACATCCAACCGTGCTCTTAACTTTGCTATGCCTCGTTTGTGATAGCGATTGAATATAATCTTACGATCGGCTCGCACGTGTAGAAAGTCTGATACCGATCGGGAGAATTAAGCGTTCTCGTTTGCCCTTTGCATTTCTAATGGTGTCAAAGTCAATTCGTGCCAAGTCATGCCGTTGTAAATAATTATCGACCCCTTCTCTGGTTATGAACGCTGGTGGGTGTTTTTTCGCACGCACTCTTAATTCATTAATGGTTGTGCTAGTAATCTTCGTATGTGTAGTAGTGACGTATGTATTTGCTGCTTGCTGCCTAGATCCCTGCTGCTTCCCGGAATGAGTGTCTTCTTGGGATAGACAGTATATTCTGACAACATTAGTGATAATGACTTGTCCACATCCACAGTTGCCTCAGCACCCCTCTCATCACCTCTATTTTCCTCCACTTCTACTTCTATTTCTGTGCTTCCAATCACTCCGCAAGATATACAAACAATTCTTCTAGGTTTAGATATAAGTAAGAAAGCAGGACCCGATGCTGTACCAAATATCTTCTTGAAGAATTTCTCTACAGTCTTAAGTACCCCAATAAGCGTATTATTCAATTTGTCATTACATCACAAAGTTTATCCATCCACGCTAAAGAAATCTTTCGTTACTCCTATCTTTAAATGCGGTGATCCTAAATCCATAGCAAATTACAGACCTATATCCATCTCCAATAGTCCTGCTCTTGTGTTTGAAAAAATAATTTACGACCAACTTCTTCCCCAAACTATCTGCATTTTCTACTCTCAACAAAATGGATTCCTTCCTGGTAAGTCCACTGTCACTAACTTAGCGATATATACTAACAAAATTGCCGTTGCACTTGATGAGGGGAAACAAGTTGATTCTACTCAAACCGATTTTTCTAAGGCTTTTGATAAGATCATGCACTCTCGTATATTATTAAAAATGTCTTGTTTAGGTTTTCATACAAATCTAATAGAATGTTTTGCGACATATCTCCGTGAACGACTTCAGATAGTAGTTTTAAATGGTTATCAGTCCACCCCGTTTGTACAAACGTCTGGTGTCCCGCAAGGTACCATTCTTGGTCCTTATATATTCCTCATCTACATTAATGACCTACCCCTCCAACTAAGAAGTGAATGTCTTTTATATGCAGATGATGCAATGTTAAAGTTAAAGTTATTGAGACAGAAGAGGACTGCATGTCTTTACAGAAAGATATTCTTGTTTTAGAGAACTAGAGCAATGATAATATTTTACCGTTGAATATATCCAACTTTTTCTAGAAAAACAAATACCATACATTACCATTACAAAATTGCTGATATCTGTCTTAACCGTGTTACTGAATTGAAAGACCTAGGTGTTATTTTCGACCAGAAACTATTATTTCAGTCACACATCTACTGGATTACTTCCAAAGCTTTTAGATTACTTGGGTTCTTATTCCGAATTTGTAAATCTTTTAAATCTTCATCGTTTATTACCCTTTACAATTCCTTAATAAGAAGTCACCTCGAATACGCGTGCACTATCTGGAATCCTTTTTATGGTGTGTATATACAACAGATTGAATCTGTGCAGAGGAAATTTACTAGAATTCTACAATACAAAATGGATGGATCTTATCTAAATTATCTTTCTCGACTTGACAAATTTGGTATCTCTACCCTCGAAAAGCGGCGTCTTTTCCTAGATGAAATCTTCTTGTTTAAGATAATACATAACCATATTCGTTGCCCTGAATTATTAAGCAGCATTAATTTTGTTAATCGAACTAGAGTGACCCGTTCACCTTTAACTTTCCAGATCCCTACTGCCAGAACCAATCTGCGTTATAAATCTCCTACTTATAGGATTCAGAAAAATCATAATGACCTACTAAACGATGTCGACATCCTCAGTCTTACCCTCTACTCATTTAAAACTGTTATCAGAAATGAAATTGAGACTCCGCAGTCAGAGTAACCATTATATAATAATAATTCAATACTAAGAATCATTGTATATTTCCCCTTTTGTTGATTCATCAAATTTCCTTAAGCTTTCATTATTTAATTTTAATCTTTTTACCTTTAATTATTCCCTGTTATCTTGAATTTTTGATAGTAATTCATCAATAGCTGTTAATAATAACTTTATATTGAATTCCATAATACTTATCTATACAGCATCTAGCTTTTTTAATTAAAATTTGTTATTGTTTTAAATCTTCTTCTGCAACTCTTATGCATATTACTTTTGTATTTTCTAATTATTAAGATCCCGGTAGCTTTTAATTGTGACCAGTCTGTAAGCTATCGCCGTAAATTTTTGAATAAATAAAAAAATAAATAAATAGACCAGTTAACACGTCACACCCAGGTTCTCCAAACAGATCTGCTATTGGACGCCTTGGTGGAGAGAAGCGAATGTCTTCGAGGATGCATAGTACATCTGCATCTCGATTCTCAAAAATTGACGACATCTGAAATAGTATTGACTAAGTAACATGATAACTAGTAAAAAGGACATTTACAAAATGACACGAGTAACAAATTACATAAATGTAAGGACATCCGTATAGTTCTCAGTTCTGTTTATCCCCACACTGTTGGGCGAAGGCTACTAAAAGCAGTTGACATACTTTCCCAATAGGTCGTTACACTATTCCACTCTGCGATCGGATTTGGACAGCTCGTACCAGGCCGTCTGTTCCTTGATATGCCTAATGGCCATCTGGTTGGCGACATGTTTTCGTTTTTTATAACCACGATATCTCCAGTTCTTAAATTTGATTGAGTTTTGGACCGTTTGGTCTGTGCTGCAGGTGATTGATATAGTCTTTGGACCATTTATCCTGTGGTCATCCTCGCTAAATTCAAAACCAGACTATAAACCCTGGTGAAACATTTCAAACTTTCAATTCCAAATACATAGCTGAAGATGAGTTCATACCTCAAGTGGTATATTTATATTCTTTATGTAATTAAATTTTGTTAATATCACTACAAAACTAAAATGTAGTAAAATTAAACATTTAACTCTCCTTTAAAACGATCAAAAATCAATTTTTTTACATTTAAATAGCAGGTGTGCCAACTTTTCAAACCAAATGGTTCATTGAACAACTTCGTTTTTTTTTTCAATGCTACTGACCCTGACCGGGAACCAGATGAAAAAAACACAGCTAATACGTGTTATTTGGCCGACCTGTGACAAGGCAAGCTTATCTCTCAACGCGAGGCAGCAAATAACAAGAGGATATGCTTGGCGGTCCAAAACCCAGCCAAGAATTCCCCTCAACGAGCAGCAGTAGAGAGAGAAAGCGATAAGGAGAGAGATAGGGGGAGAGAATATGAATGCTTAGCGTGGCAAGTGTATACTTAAAGAGAAATCTCTAGAAGAGATGTTCAATAGAAAAGTTTACCCACCAGATTAGGACGTCATTTGAAATAATAAAAAAAAAAGAATGCAAATTTTGATAAAAAAGAATTTCATGTAAAAATTGAGGATGTGTCTGTAAGAGAGAAATCCATTTGCTACATCGACTACTTGTGTATATTATATTACTTAGCGACAGACTACATTTATAGAAACATGAACATATGGAAAACGATTTGTATAAAATTTGATATACCTACCTGTACATAATTTTAAGCAAAAGAAATGAATACAATTGATCTAAAACCAATAATATTATACCGTAGATTAAAATAAAAGCTAATTAAGGGAAAACCCAAAGTTCCGTATGGCGACATCAAGAAGGGATTTCCCAATTTGTCCTATTTTCCTTTGTGCAAAATTTCAGCACTCTACCTAAAAGCGTTCTCGAGTTATTGAATGGACGAACAGACAGACAGACGAATATGCAAAAATACAAATAATTCATTATATTATGGGTGGGTGTCCAATCCATTCTGCTCCACTATCACTAAAAACATTAAGAACGGAATGACAAAACATTATGCCCCATGATTTCATCCTCTAAGATAAGGTATAATCATAGACAAACCAATATCGTACACAGACTGGACACGTAGAACAAAAATATGCAATGCTTTTCTAGAATATAAAATCGACGATGCCGCAACTTTGGACTTGATGACGAGCCCAAAGGGTAAGCCAGTAATTCCTCGCTCCATAAAAAATACCGTTACCTCGACCCGATGAAGGGAAGGCTACAATTTTTCTTAGAAATTTACTGGAAACTTCTTCCTTTGAATTTTTATGCATTGGTCAAGGCCGAGAGCAATGCCTCGCTCCAATATAAAATCAGCGATGCCTCGACCTCATGTAGGGAAGGCAACAAATTTCTCTTAGAAATTTACTGGACGTTTTTTCCTAGAATTTGTAGGCATTCTTGAACGGCGACAACTATTTTTATGAGCGTAGACGTGTAGACAAGCGATAAGAAATTTTTTACTTCTTTGCTCCAGAACTAATACTGATTTTTCAAATAACTTCCTGAAAGACATAGCATAGAGAAACTCAAGAGCTATCTAATTTTTTAGATTTTATTACAGCTAAATTTGCCATCTTCGGATCCCTTGCTAAGTATGAGTTCCTACAGACTGGCCTGCATTTTCAATTTTCAAAAATTTTCACAAATTCACTCACGTTTTCATGCAGATGGACAGACGGATGAACCGACAAATCAAAATAGTTTTATAGCTTCTAGATTTTTCCTCTAAGGGTGAACTGCAGCTATAATTTAATTTGTATACTTATATTAAATTATATACAAGTATAATTTTATTATAAAAAAGACAATTTATTTTTTTGTTTTTAATTTTCAACAATTTTTATTTCTACGATTTTAAGGACGCGTCTATTCTGCTTGAGATTCCAACTTGTCATGTTTCTTTTGTCTTATTAAAAAAGAATAAAGAATGAGACGCTTGCTTTGGTTATAACAAAAACCGCTGTCACAAAACATTCTAGAAGTTTAAACAGTTTTGCCAATTTTATGTCAGGTGATTTTTCATGACAGTTTAAGAGTTGACTGCTACACTACTCCCCCGCCAGTCATGGACATTGCTAATTAAATGTCCAGACGTGATGGAAATTTAACTAGTCGGCCTGATCGTGTACGAGTCGCTTTTGGTTCTGATTCGTTGTTTACTGATGATTTATTTTGTATTGCTTTTTTGACGGGTGTTTCTGACGAAGGCGACAATGTTTTGTCAGAAACCACGAATGCAGCTTTGAGACGGTCTATTGTGATGTTTTGAACTTTACCATTGACATCGATTTTAAAAACTTTCTCTCCTCGCTTTACTACTTTGTATGGTCCGTTGTACGGCAATTGTAATGGTGTACGCTGACTATCAACTCTAATAAAAACAAATTCACATGTTTTTAACTCTTTTTGTATAAAAAAAGTATTGCCAGTATGATTATTAGTTTGCATTGGCCGAATTTCGTTCATAATTTGTTTGAACTGTTTAATAAATTCTGGATCGTTGACGTCAATTTTGGATTTTTCGAAAAATTGACCTGGTAATGTTAATGACGTGCCGAGCGTAAGTTCTGCGGGTGTTGCGTTAATATCTTCTTTCAAAGCTGTTCGAAGACCAAGCATTACCAGTGGTATTTCATCCGTCCAATTTTCTGTTAAACGTGCTTTTAACGATTGTTTCAATGATCGATGCCATCGTTCGATTAATCCGTTTGCTTGCGGATGGTACGCAGTTGTACGTAGATGACGTATACCAAGTAAAGCATTTAATTTTTCAAACAGAATAGACTCAAACTGTCGACCTTGATCTGTTGATATTTTTAGTGGAACTCCGAACCGAGAAATCCAGCCTGACAAGAGACATCTGGCAACTGTTTCTGCTGTGATGTTTGACATTGGTATGGCTTCTGGCCATCGAGTACTTCTATCAATTATTGTAAGTAGATAATTTTGTCCGTTTGATGGTGGTAATGGACCAACAATGTCGACGTTTATGTGTTCGAATCTATTGCTGACCAAATTATACTGTGAAAATGGTGCTTTAGTATGGCGGAACACTTTCGCTCGTTGACATGCTATACACTGTTTTACGAAATTTTTGCAATCGTTTTTCATATTAATCCAAACAAAACGGTCTTGGACTAATTTTGTAGTTGAACGAATACCTGGATGACTCAGATTATGAATTTTTTCTACTACGGAAAAGCAAATGTCATTAGTAACGTATGGTCGAATATATTTACCTGAAATGTCACAAAATAATTTTGTTTTGGTGCCTGGTAACTCCATCAATTTTAATTGTAGTGAAGTTTCGGTTGACTGAAGAATTTGTTGTAGTTGTTCATCGTTTTTTTGACTTTCTGCAAGTTTAGCGTAATCAATTTCTGTTGTATTGATCTGATAAATTCGAGAAAGTAAATCTGGTACGGTATTGTTTTTGCCGTTTACGTGACGTATTTTTGTTGAAAATTGACTAATATAATCCAGTTGACGTGCTTGGCGCGGTGATGCTTTGTCGCTCTTTTGATTGAACGCGAAAATTAATGGCTTGTGGTCGGTGAAAATTTCAAAATCTCTGCCTTCTAACATGTGTTTGAAATATCTTATGCCTTCATAGATAGATAGTAATTCTCTGTCATAAGTTGAATATTTGCGTTGAGCGCTGTTCAACTTGCGTGAGAAAAAACCTAGTGGTTTACACTGGCTGTTTTCAATTTGATGTAACACTGCGCCAATTGCGTTGTCAGAAGCATCAACTCCCAATGCGATTGATGCTGTTTTTGATGGATGGACGAGCAATGTTGCATTTGCCAACATTTTTTTATATTCGGTGAATGCTGCTGATGCGTCATCTGTCCATTCAATGACAGTTTTATCGTTTTTTTTATTGCCCTTTATTAAACATTGTAGTCGATCTTGCGTTTTGACAGCGTTCGAAATAAAACGGCGATAAAAATTTATCATCGCAATGAATCGTCGAAGCTGTTGTACTGTAGTTGGTTTTAGAAATTTTTGGATCACCTCAACTTTGCTGGGTAGTGGCTTCACTCCATTGGCTGTTACAAGATGTCCAAGATATTCTATTTCAGCACGCACAAATTTGCATTTTTCTGCGTTGATTCTCAAACCATGATCTAGTAAACGTTGAAGAACTATGCGAATGTGTTTAATATGTTCTTCATAGTTTCGTGACGCAATAAAAATATCGTCTAAATAGGCAACGACAAAATCTAAACCACGCAATACTTCATCAATTAAACGTTGAAATGTCTGCGCAGCGTTTCTCAAACCAAATGTCATGTGTGTGAACTCATATAACCCAAACGGTGTTATTATTGCCGTTTTTGGTATATCTGACGGCTCCACTGGAACTTGGTGAAATGCTTTTTTTAAATCTATACAGGTAAAAATTTGTTTGCCTTCCAAAATGTTGACAAAATCTTGAATGTGAGGTATGGGATATTTGTCTGGGACCGTAATGGCGTTGAGGCGACGATAATCACCACATGGTCTCCACATACCATTTGATTTTGATACCATATGCAGTGGCGTTGACCAATTTGATTTAGACGGGCGGCAAATTCCTAACCTTATTAACTCGTTGATTTCGATTTTGGCAGCTGTTAATTTATCTGGTGGTAATCGTCTTGAACGTGACGTTACTGGTGGACCAACTGTTGTAATGTGGTGTGTGACGTTTGTCGTAATACCATTTTTGACAGTTGGTTGGTCAGCTAATAATTCTCGGAATTCACGAAAAAGAAATGCAAATTTATGATTATTATCTATAACAGTTACCTGTGGTGCTAATGATTTTTTGATTATGCCGATGCTATGTAGCTCTGTGGTTGTATCAATAAGTTTCTTTTGTTTTAAATCAACCATGATGCCATGATGATGCAAAAAATCTGCGCCAATAATTGGTGTATCAATTTTTGCTTTAATAAATTTCCAGGAAAATTCTCGTCGAAGTCCGAGTGAAACTTTTAAAATTTGTTCTCCAAATGTTTGAATTTTTGTGCCATTTGCTGCGTACAGATGCGTATTGTCTGCGTTATCAGTGGTAATGCCAACATTCCATGTGGTGGTTGGTGGTACTGCTGATACGTCAGCGCCGGTGTCAATTAAAAAATTACGTCCACTAATCTCATCATAAATAAAAAGGCGATTTGTTAAAGTTTTGAGCTCAGACGCCTGTACTGAAACTCGTTTATCTAGTTTTTTGGATTGTTTCTATTAAAATTACATGGTGGTCTACATTGTGTTGCTGTATTTTTATAAATGTGATGATACCAGCAGTTTTCGAATTGACGTTTCTCTAGTTTTTCTGACTGTCGTGAAGGTGATCGCAGATGTGACGACCAGCGTGTATTTGAACGACCACGTGCTGGTGTCATGTCACGATAATTCCTTTTTTCGATTTTTTCGACACGTTCAGAAAGGAAATTTACTTTTTCGAATAATTTTTTTAGCATTTCCATTTCAGGTGAATCTTTTGGTGCTGTTGCTGGCGTTGACACTGCGCTGATTGAGACATCATCATTATTCTCCCATATTTTGTCAGCCATTATTGATAAATTTTCTAGTGTATCGAACGAGGCAGACAAAATTGCTTTAGCTGTACGAGGTAGACGTTGTAACCACAATGTGCGTAACCATTCATCATCGACATTGGCACCAGCAAGTGTTTGCATTTCGCGCAATAACTGGGATGGTTTTTTGTCACCGAGTACGAGTTGTGACAATAATTTTTTTATTTTAGATGTTGCTGAGTCAGCATACTCTTTAATTAACCGATTTTTTACTATAAGGTATTTACCATTAGCATACGGTGATTTAATTATATCTTTAATGCGCTCAGCAATGTGTTGGGTTAATAAACCAACTATGGTGTTATACTTTGTTGCATCACTTGTAATACGTCGCGTTGTGAATTGTGCTTCTAGTAACATAAACCACAATTCTGGATCAGCTTCATAAAATGGCTGAACTTTAATTTTTGATGCGGCGTTTAATTGGGCGTTACCATCCAATTGATTTTCAATATCCAGTTGATTTTCATCACCTGGATCAATTGGATTTACTGGATTAATTTGATTAACCTGTTCTTCGTCGTCACTCATTTTGTATTCCAATGGTGGTGTTGAATGATGCAATATTATATTGTATAAATATGTTGTCTTTGATCGGGGTCACCAATTTATAGCTTCTAGATTTTTCCTCTAAGGGTGAACTGCAGCTATAATTTAATTTGTATACTTATATTAAATTATATACAAGTATAATTTTATTATAAAAAAGACAATTTATTTTTTTGTTTTTAATTTTCAACAATTTTTATTTCTACGATTTTAAGGACGCGTCTATTCTGCTTGAGATTCCAACTTGTCATGTTTCTTTTGTCTTATTAAAAAAGAATAAAGAATGAGACGCTTGCTTTGGTTATAACAAAAACCGCTGTCACAAAACATTCTAGAAGTTTAAACAGTTTTGCCAATTTTATGTCAGGTGATTTTTCATGACAGTTTAAGAGTTGACTGCTACAGTTTTTAATATTTTGCGTAGGTGTCCAATCCATTTTGCGGTACCCACAATCATTATTTATGTACATATATGCATTACACATGGAATGACAAACTCGATATAGGTACCTACCTACTCTGTGTTCATTATTTCATCTAGATTCTAGGGTATAATGCAATCTACTTGACCTACGAATCATACAGAATTTATCAAAATAATTTAAATAAATTGGTTTGTTTACCTTATAATAATTCTCGTATCATATTTTTCAACATACACATACTAACGTGGGGTTAATTTGACCAGAAAGATTTTGTTTTTTTTTTATCATTAGTATGTATTATAAGAAAGTATTGTATCTGAAAATAGTCGGCAACCAAAACGAATAAAATTTCTACCGAAACATGTGTGTAAATTTCTAGAAAAAACAATTGCTTATTTGCCTATCTACGCTCATTCAAATTTTTGTCGACCTCCAAAAGTGCGTACAAATTCTACGAAAAAACTTCTAGTAAATTCCTAAGAAAAATTTGTGGCCTTCTCTACATCAGGTCGTGTAAAACCTTCGAGAATACTTCCCGTGGATTTTGGGTCGAGGCATCGTTGTTTTTATTTTGGAGCGATGAATTGCTACCGGTCTCGACCACAGACTAATATATAGACTGATGACAGCTCACAAATATTGAAGCCAGCATAAAATATGCTTTTTATCTTTCGAGCAATTTGTGTTGCCATAAAGTAAGAAAAATATGTATAGAAGGGAAATTGTTATATATAAAGGGAAGTTGTTTATTGCAATAATATGTTATTAGCTTGATAATTCATAGTAATATTTCAAGCTATTATTTTTAATCGGAATACGAATTAGACCAATCATAATTCAGGTATTTTAATTAGTGTATATATACTTACATACATACTTCTATCTGGGATGTGAAAGTGGCTGCTTTATTCTGGTAATAAAGCGAATCAATGGTTGGGGTATTATAACTATGTACAGGGTATTAACTATTTTGCTCCTTTACTTAGGAAATTATAATGCGTTTGTCGTCGACAATTTTAGAAACCTATTCTGGTACTCATCTGTTCATTTTTTATGATTCCAAAATTGCCGATCCTGAAGTAAAATTAAGAATCTTGCAGTACCTCTGCTTACCTTCGTTTTTCTGACTACCTAATGATACAATAATCGTAAAAGGTTGACAATATCGTTACTCAGAAGAATGTTTTTTATCGCTTATTCAAAAAGTTTAAAAAGTGGTATTAATAACTTTAAAACTGTATGCCCACTACACAAATTGTTGGAGCTCTTAATTTGATTAAAAAAGTACACAGAGTACAGAGCATTTTCGCAATATTTATTTCTCAAGTTTAAAAGGAATTACATGAAATGAAAATTCGTGAAGAACAATAAAAGCTTTTGATATTTTTATACAGGTCCAGATTGCTAAGATTCTTACTTTTTTTTATAAAATACGAAATTCATTACATATGAAGCGTAGTTTTAAATTTGAAACGTGAAAACGTAAATACTTAAACATGATCTGAATATTTTGCAACAACTTAATTAATAACTTCATTCATTTTTTTAATAAAATTGAAAATTTCCCTTCATTTTAGCTAATCATGGTAGTGCTAATTATGTAATATCCCGCAACATGACAGTAATTTGGGATGTTTTGCCCGTCTGCCCCCATAGTTATGGTCGAAGAATGATTAATATAAAGAAAATTCACCTCAATGGCGGCACGAAATATAAAAGAGATTCAAATATTCAAAAGCTCTGTAAGTAAGTGTGAGTAAAGCTTTGAAGCTCTTGAAAGTTTCCTCGGCCATAAGGTAATTGGTTAGATCGAAAGGCAACATTATTAAATGTAATCGATGATAGGTGTGAACAGTATGACTATATATAGAACAAAAAATGTTATTGAAAGTGGGCTCGCACACCTACCTGTTGTCAATTTTATTTAATACTAATATAGCAGCCTCTTAATACATTTGCATTGCGCAAGAAATTTTACAAATATATTCTCATTGTGCAAGAAATTTGTGTAAATGACTAAAGTTTTCTTATAAAAGAGCCTCCAACACGAATAAACTGTCCAAGAATTTCCGGCTGCATATAAAATCAGGGTTGTTAAAGAATGCATTATTTCTGAGCAGCATTTCTATACATTTTTTCATTCAAATGAACGAATTGGAAGCTGCAGTCAAAGTATGTTTAAAGAATTGGAATGGAATTAAATGAATTCTATTCCCAAAAAAAATAATGCCGAATGCATTCTTTTTCCTTTTAGAAAAAGAATGCATTACTTTGAGCTGCATTACTTTGGAATGAATTACATTCATTGAAGTCTGTATGAATTCACTTGCATTCACTTGAATTCAGTGAAATTGTTCCATGAAATCATTTTGTGATTAAGAATGAAAGTACAAATAAAGCACTTTTAAGCAATTTTCGTAAAGAATTTCAAATATTAATTAATTTGTCGAATTCTACCACATACTGAAAGTAGATGTATTTTGTTCGCATAATTTAATTCATCTGCTTCTCCTCCTTAAATGATTTTTTCACACAACAAATTAAAAAGTAATCATTATTTTCGGTCTCTGGAATAAATACTTTTTGATTTGATTTGAAATTCTTTAAAAAAAAATGCTTAAAAGTGCTTTATTTGTTCTTTCATTCTTAATCACAAAATAATTTCATGGAATAATTTCACTGAATTCACGTGAATGCTAAATGCAAGTGAATGCAAGTGAATTCACACAGACTTCAATGAATGCAATGCATTCCAGAGTAATGCAGCTCAAAGTAATGCATTCTTTTTCTAAAAGGAAAAGAATGCATTCGGCAATATTTTTTGAGGAATGTGGAGTTTTAGTTCCTAATTCCTAACACTGAAGAGGAATGAAAGAATTCTAAATATGCATTCTTCATTCCTTTGAATTAAAACCAAAAAAGGCTGCATTCTTTCACAACTCTGTATAAAATCAGCTGATTGGGAACAAAATCTGTCAAATAATATTTGATTCTTTCGGAAGGCAATTAAGAGAAGTCTAATTTTATTAGTGAAATTTAGTTATTTATAACGAGATAAGAGGTTTTAAAAGGCTACAATTGGCATAGGCAGCAATTGTAGGGTTTATATAAAAATAAATAATGAGCTGACAGTGATTTTTTAAAGTTATTCGAAAGGGTCAAATTAAAAATGAGCCAGCAGTGTTATAAAGTGTCGTAATAAAATGAAATATTTTACAAGTGCTTTTCAAACATGTTTGCTTTTCTATCTTACATAATGTAATGGATAAAAGGAGAGGCATTTGTTTTTAAATATTTACCTGCAAACAAAATTTTCTTTAGCGATTAGAAGCAAGTCTGTTGGCTGCTGTATAATATAAAGACAGTTTCATATTTACTTTTGCTTGCTAATTTGTTGAACAACAAGTAGTTTATTATAATATATTATTGATACTTTTGTGATTTTTTGTTATTAATTTTGTGTTTCACAGCTAATCTTAAAAGCACCTATTAACAGTATTTTTCTATAGCTCTTAGGAATTTGTGACCGAGTTAATCATCATGGAATAGAAGAAGTTTAAGGCGGGAAAGTGTACGTCAGTATATACTTATAATTGAAATTAAACCGAGTGAAATTACAGAAGTGTAAAATGAATGAAAAAATAACAGTGAAGAAGTGTATAGCCGGCTGCTTGAATAACAAGCATTTATTCAGCTTTCCAAAAGATGAGATATCGTAAGTAAAAATTTATTATATTATTTTCATTGCATCCCATTGAGCATGTCGCATGGAATTTTGTGCGCTTTCAATATAATTTTTGACGAGTTTACCTGGAAATCCGTACGATTTTCGCTCGGAATTCTGTGCTTATGGGTAAAGGGAACTGCCCAAAGATTCCAGGTCTTTGATAGTTGGAGTTGAGCATGGAAATCAAAAAGGATTTCCGTGTTTTTTCCGTAATATTTTTGCATGGAAATTAAAGAAAATTTCAAGGATTTTCAATGGCATTTCTGTATGGAATTCCTTGAGATTTCAATACCGTGTTTTTTTAATAAGAGAATCTAGCAAATATATAAGGATATCCAAATGTTCTCTTTCTAATGTTTTTACTTAGTAGAGTGAATTTTAAAACATATCACTATAGACTGAAAGATGGATGGTTAAATGTCCTGTTAATTTGATTAAGGTTGACGATACCCATCTAGGATTGAAAGACTTAGCGTTGCTCGACAACGGTGCTCAAGAAGTCACAGAATCAGATCAACTATGATTTTTGATGTATACGTAGAAAATAGATTTCAAAAATCAAAGCTTCATAGACAGTGGACAGAAATATTAATCAATTTAAACCAGGTTTAGACAAGGAAGTTTTAATATGCTACGGGAAGAGCAACCTCAGATTTGATTTCAGAATCATCATTTCAATTTTTTTTGCGTCTTTGCACGTTCCTAATCCTTAATGGATGGCGAGATGTGTTGAGGGCTCTGTTTTCGAATGAAATTTTTTGTTTGAGTCAAAAGTATTTGGCCTTTGACTTTGGTGTGAGAGCCGTTGGTTCTTCTACTAAGCCTTGAACGGTTGGACGTACATATCTAGTATAAAAACCGCTCTCAATCAACTAGCACTTTATTTCATATCAGCTTATACTTAAACATAAAAACTGTTTACTAGATAATTTTTGTACGCTTTTATTATATAAGCACTTATCGTAGCAACGAATTCTACTGTCATTTACAGTACCGAGAAAATTTCTTATTTCTTACTCTTTGTTACTGATAATCTTGGCCATACATAAGCTGCATATCCAATGTGTTATTCGTTACCTTCGACTTTTGTCGAGACAATTCCAAGCAGAAGCTGCATTTTAGGCAAATTCTATGTACAAGCTGCATATCAGGTTTCACTATCTTACCAGCAGAATTCGTGTTGTCTACATCTATTCAATTACGAGAAAATATATAAAAACATTTCTTGCAAACTTGAAAAATGTGTATCCATCAAAAAGAAGATGTATCCTTGACGCGCTACATCTTGTGAGCAATTTGAGAGTATTGTTAATATGTTACCGAATCTTCATGGAACATCTTTCATTAGATATGCAACATGAAAAATCTGATCAGTATTACCACATCGATATTATGTGACAACTAGCTTGTAATTTTTTTCTCCAATAATTTCGGTATTATAAATTGTTCCGTCCAAGTAGCACATAGACATCTGTACAGGTGCTAATATATATGACGGAATCTTTGAAATATCAATAATTTGTTCTATGGAGACAACTAGCAATCAACAAACGAATCTTTCTACATCTCCATTTCTTGATAATTTTAACTGATTTCTTTGCATAAGCAGCGGGAAAACTTGAAATGATTCTTTTAATAGGTTTCTCAAACCTATCGTCTGCTAACGAACATTCACAAATTAAATTTTCTTGTAAGTGATTTCCATTTTTCTCGATATTTAGAAAGAAATGATCAAACAAGTCTGAAGCTGCTTTTTCTGTAGCAGTATTGTATAAAATTTTCTTTCCTAAATATGGTGTAAATGGGGTAAATATTTTTTAACCAGTGTCATGAAGTTTTGAAAATAAGTATACATTTTTTAAAACTTGATGAGGTTCCAGATAAGCAGAAATTTAGCTTTTTGTTCATATGAAGAAGAGATTCAAGGCTAGGACACCTTTGATAGTTACGTATATCGTCAGTTCCTGCATATTTTTATACCTTAGATGAAATCTATGAAATTTAGGATTGTTACGTATACTGTGAAAACGATCAGTCCTAGACGTTTTTATTGTACTGAAAACTTCTTCAGAATATGAAATCCTATAAAATTGGTTATAATCATTATTTCTGTCCGACGAACTGTTATAGAAATATATGGGAAAAACCACTTAAAAAAACTTGCACAGATGGGTGACCATAACTAATTACATACGAGTATTCAACTAGAGTATCATAAGAATTGTCCTTAGACTAATTCTAGCTTTTTTACTTGTTGTATTCCACTTTCTTCTTATACATCAAAAATCATATAGGCTATTTATAGGTGAGACTTTCAGTGCGAAAAGAAGAGCCGAAGTGATAGTCCCAATGTGTTTACAGACAAGGTAGAAAACTCCGACCAATAGTCCAGTTGATCTGATTTACTCCATGTTTTACTGGATGGGTTCAACATTATGCTTATGACTTTCTGAAAATATTTATTTTTGTTCAAACTTTTATGGTTTGGTTTTAAATTATTAACGATGTTAAGAGAGTGTGATAAGATGGACCATTTTGTTTAGTGTTGGAATGCGGATACTATTTCAATTAGAATTCCGTGTAAAAATTTCCAAATCTGGAATTATTGCTTATTGTGATTGGATTGAAGAAAGTGATATAGAGATAATTATTTTTTAGGCGAAAAGCGTGGTTGGAAATTTTAGGTCTCTGTAATCCCGTTAAGAAAAGGAATATTTACCTATGTGAGCAGCATTTTGAGAGGAAGATGATGGGACCCAGCGAAAAACGTTTACTGCCATGGGCAATGCCATGCTTAGCTCAGGAACTAAAAGTATAATTTTTGATTCATTTGATTTATATTGTAACTTATTTTTCATTTCTTTTGTTTTTAATTTTTATTTTTTATTTTTTCCAAACTTTCAATATGCCCTCTTTTGTTGTCCTTAATTCAACTTTTTGTTCGCTTTAATACACATATTTTTCAGATGAAATCATCAGACTTGCAGCTTAGTGTAGGGTCACAGTTAGGAAAAGTTAGGCAGATAAATTTTTTTGAAGACAGTGCCAACATTGAGCCATTTTTAGGTGTAGATCTTGATAAGGAATAGTTTTCTAGCGTA